>OZ005651.1:315013938-315598938 GCA_963930645.1 Salticus scenicus | reverse complement strand
AATTGCGAACAAAATGGCACGTTTTTAGCCTTGTACTTTTAGCATCAATGTCAAAACTATCTTTTTGTACTAAATCGATGATGCTCTGCAATTTTATAATTCACTTTTTCCCCCTGTCTTGAACCGTTTCCGAGATAGAAACGCTAGCATGAATGTCTAAATTATCTTTTTGTACTAAATCGATGATAATCTTCAACTTTCTAATTCACCTTTTTTCTCTAGAGCCGTTTTCCAGATAGGAACACTAACTCCACTATTTTCCACCAGGTGGCGCAGCAAGCGGTTTAACCTTGTACTGCAGGGCCATTTTACCATACTTACATACCATTTTTATCACTATAGCTGCAGCCGTTTAGCAGTTAAGAGAGTTGGGACTGATTTTTTTGGGCACCCTGTATTTTCTTTAGATCGTAAAGATATTACAATGGGACCTATTGCAGACCAAGACCTTTTCAACAAAACAAAAAGTATCAAAATCGGAGCATCCGTTCAGAAGTTATGAGCTAACAAACATAAAAAAAACATACGGTTTGAATTGAGAACCTTCCTTCTTTTTTTGAAGTCGGTTAAAAATATAACAATGAAATGTGAACAGTGAGCAAATAGAAAATCAGATGTCATTTGTGACAAGAAAAAAGTTTAATTATTTAATCCTGTATTGCTCATTCATAAAAATACTTCACAGAGAGAGAGAGAGAGAGGGGAAAAAAAAAAAAAAAAAAAAAAAAAACTCATTTCTCTTCCAGACAGATACATATAAAATTGAGAATTATATGTATATATATATATATATATATATATATATATATAATAAATCTATCACATTCTTATTATGATAGCATGTTTTGTATCACGACTTAATATTTTATCACTTTAATTGAAAATTTCCAAAGATTTGTTTAGTGGATAAATTTAACTACTATGCAATAGGATCATGTTAAAACAAAACACATACACACACACAAAAGGGGTGGGTTTTTTTCTTAAGTGGTTAACAGTTCCATAAAACTGAATTTTAATTCTGGAATGAACTATAAAAATTTATTCCGATTTTCAAACGATTAAAATTTATTTAATGAACATTTTTACTACTCCAAGTTAAGTCTTAACTTTATATAGTATGAATTCCTTTCCCCCATACAGAACATTCTTAAAATTATTCTTGAAATCATAGTTGATTGATTTATCAGTTATCATAGTTGGTTGAGGATTAAATATACAGTTTAGAGGTGCCAAATTGTTAGACATGAGACTTTTTTTTTCTTTCTTTTGGAGGGGTCAGGTATCTTTAAGCTGTGAAAATATTAGCAAAAGTGACCAAAACTTTACTTACAATAACTTTAAAAGTGGGCCCACCAGCGACCGAGTGGTTCTTATGCTCAAAGTTAGTAGACGTTACGTGTCGAGCTCGTCGGCCTAGCCGTTCGGAGTTTTCCGTGGTTTTCTCCGAAACTTGCGTAAATATGGGTTGGGATTCCTTAGAAAGACCCCCATGGAGGACATTCCTCCTCAGGACTAGGACGCCAGTGCAGCCAATCGGCCTTAATTCCCACAACCTACCAATCTTTTAAAGTGATTACTTTTGAAATTTGAATTTAAACTGACATATTTATTAAAAGTTTTTTTTTTTTTTAAATGTAGAATTATTCTGAAATTTGTAACAGAAATAAAATCTTTATTATATGGTCAAATGATCAAAAATCTTTAGTTACTGTACATTTTTGCTGATATTTTAACTGTCTAAAGGTTACTCATCTCCCTTAAGCAAATAAATAATTTAATTGTCTCTTAATGTAATTCTTATTCCTTCTAATATTTTTCATTATAAAATTGTACAGGGCAATTATGAAATATTACTTCTATTTATAGACTCTCCAGCACAGTATATCTGTACTGATAAGTATAAAGGATTTAAGTCCAAAAATGACGATTTTGAGTTAAGTATATAGTCAGACTCAGAAAAAAAAATTCTCTATCGATTGGTATAAAGGATTTAAATCCATGCCATTTAGTCTTTGAGAAAATCCATTGGTAAAAAAAGATTCAAGTCAGAAATTTAGCATTAATCTTTGGTATAAAATATTTAATTCAATTTTTCCCTTTATTAAATGAAGATTGACAATCACTGAATGGTACAAAGCGTATAAACCAACATAATCCCTTTTTCCTAATCGATTCTGCTCATTAGTTTTTAGTTAGTTTAACTTTATTTTTCGTCTCCTGAAAAATCAGGAATATGGACTTAAATCCTTTATACTTATCAGTACAGATATAATATATATGTATATATATATATATTGATCCATTTATACTGCCCAAATATATACAACTCTGACGGTTATTTGAAAAATTGAGGAACCAGATACAGTTACGGAGTTTAGATATCCAAAAATTCACCAAACCTATCTTCATACTACTTTGAATAGCTGAGTAATTCATAAAAAACGCTGCGAAAAATATTAAAATAATGTTGCAGTTCCAGTGGAAACTGTTGATTCCTCCTCTATTTCTAGAATCAATTTCTCTGTCTGAGATTATGATATTAAAGGCATAGCTGATAATAATATTAAAAAGAATTTCCCTAAAATAACAGTTAAACTAATTTTAAAATTTTATTTTTAACTGAAAGCTTTTTGTAACTATATCACCAAATATTTCTTTTTTCTTTCTTTTTTCCGTCTTGCAAAAACGAAAATTAAGGATAATCGACTTGGTCTCGTTTATTATATCGTTATTATAATGCTAAATACGGATCTTTATTTATGACATTATTAAACTGAAGACAGTTTTCTGCAACCATGCTGTAATGGAGTTTTCTCTCTCCTGATGAAAAATCGTGTTTAAATATTTCGACCTGAAACAATAATTATTATTATATATATATATATATATATTATATATATATATTTTTTTTGAAATATGGTGATAGCTTACAAACTTTTTAAACACCAACAGTTTATCACGCTTCATTGAGATTTATAAGGTTACGTTTAATTATTCAACTTTATTACACCTACGAATGTTAAAGAGTTCGCTTTTAAACTTTTTAACATTTATTTATATCTATATATGAATGAACTGACAATCCATTTAAACTATTGCTCTAAAAAAAGATATGGAATATGCACTGAGGGATACAAGTTCAAAAAACGTATAAGTTTATAAATCAAAATATTGCATCAATTTATTTGGATAACTACATATACAGATTATTTAAACCTCTTTTTTCACAAAAATATTTAAAAATTACCTAATTTTAAAGAAAAGAAAAATCTTTTTAAAATGTGTGTGCGTATATATATATATATATATATATAACCACATACATTTGGTTTCACAATTAGATTTCTGATTGTCCTTTTTGCTTTAATTTAAGCTATGTTTACACAAGTGTTTGTTTACTGATATTTATCACAGCAGACGCATGTAGATATATATAAATAGATTGTAATAATAAGTTCAGTGTGAAAGAATAACAGATCATCATATACCAGACTTTGCCACAAGAACCAAAACTAGATTTAGCCGGTAATAATTTTATTAAAAAGATATGGAAAATTCTCAAAACTCACTTGATTATTATCCATTAAAAAAAAAAAAAAAAAAAAAACGCATTCTCAGAAACAGAAGATGATAAAAATATAGAGATAAATTACTAATAACTAAAAAGGATCAATAAAAAAACTTATTAAAAAATAAGATTAAAAAAGCATATATAATTTCAGTTATTTTTACCCACATTTTATCCTCGTTAAGCAGAAAATTTTTAATTAAAATATTTCCCACAACTTCGACATTTATCCTTGAATTCTATGTTTACAATGTCTAATTAGATCCTACACACAACCTCTTTTTATTTTATTTTATTTTATTTCATATATTAATTTTTTTTCTTTTTTCTGAGACAGGAGATAATATAAAACTATTCATACTGCAGAGAAAATGTTTGAGACTACATTAAACAATTGCATAAAAGTCTTAGGTACACAGCAATTCTAAAGCAAAGAGGAAACCAGTTAATTTCACGTTTAATTAATTTGCCTAGCTATTCAAAACTTTAAAAAATCTTTTGCAAATTACTGTTTTGGATATGTGAAAATTTCCATGCATATGCATTAAAATAATATAAATACATATTAAGTATATTAAAATCAATTCACAGAGTAATACATAAATATGCTTAAAATATACCACTAAACAATATTAATATAAAAATCGAGAGAAAAAATTAGTTAGAAGACAGTACTTAAAAATTTTCCAAAACAATTTAATTTTTTACTATTATTAATTTAAATACTTTTCGAAAAGTTTTAATATATTTAATATTATTTATATTTCAATGCATAAGTATGCAAAATTTATTAACACTATGTCAATAATTTAAATACGGTTTGTAACGCCCAGGCCCACCACCACTTTTTAACTATATTATGAAAATAGTCATATTGTTTTAGCATATTAACGTTTCCTGAAGTTTTGTGCTAATAAAACAATTTTCAGGAAAATTATTGTGCAATTTCTCTTTTCACATGAAACCAAGTTTAGTTTAGCCTGAAATATTGCAAAGTTAATCGTGCAGTGGGAAATGAAAATTATAAAGAAAAAAAAAATTATAAAAATCATCTAAATAGACTTTTCAACCAAGAGAATTGTAACTTTTAAAGCCCTAAAAATCAACACAAAGTCTGAAAATCCACAGCATTTAATACTATTATTATAAAACAAGTATGGCTAGACTAGTTCTTTCAATGTGGGAGGGAAACAAAACACTATCTCCAAAAACAGTCGAACAACGATTTTCTCTAAAAATGGTGTGTGTATGTGAGTGGGGGGGGGGGGGGGATAAGGCCGGCTGACTACTCTCCAGAAATGGACAGAGTTTCAAATGAACCACGTTCTAACTAAAAAAAAAAAAAAAAAAAAAAGAAAGAAAGAAGGAAAGAAAACAGAAAAGAAAAAAAAAAAAATTAAAAAAGGGGTAAAAATATATACAGTTTTATATTAATGCCTTTTATTAGACAGTTCACTATTGAGGAAAACAAAGAAAGGAAGTTAATTTTATCGCGCGCAGATTATTAAAAACATTTTCCAAATTTACAAAATGGAGTTACAAAGAAAAGAGAGTGGATATTATTAAAAAATAAATAAAATAAGTTACAATGTGGTAACGTAAATTCGACTGTGAGCGAAACTAAAATCTGTTAAGTATTTTACAATTCAAAATATTTTTTACATTGTTATGCACTTCTTGCAGGTTGTAATAAAATACAATTCAGATACTTTAAAACAACATAAATATTTTTTTAAATCGATATTAGGGGAGGGGGGACAACAACATCTTTTAGTCTTTTTTTTTTTTTTTTCTTTTTTAAATATGGAATATTACTAATTGTAATTTGAAGTTTAATATCTACGATTTCAAATATTTAAAAAAGTAGATCACTCTAAAAAAAAAAAAGTGTATTTCGTTTACCGTAAACGAAACTTCATACAAAATCAATATTTAGAATAATTTTCTAAAACTACTTTGCCAATAAAAACCATAAATGTCTTTTTCAAAAATAAATAAATAACCTAAAGTTTAAACTTTTCATAATGTGGTCGTGTCTTACGTTCGGCAATAATTTTTGGTATGCCATTTCATCTATATGCTTCTTAATGTATTATTATATAATTATATATAAAAAGCATTTTTTTTTTTTTTAAGATTTGTAAAATATAAAGTTATTTTAGAGCTCTTTATAAAATGCTTTTATTACAGATTTTTGTTTTACCGTTATGTGTTTAGTTGCGACAGTTGAACAGGTATCTAATAATTGAATTGAAACTAATATGTGCATTTTGATATTTTCACGAACCTTAGCAATGCCATAATTTAAACATATGTTTTCATAAAACTAATTTTTACTACCCTGAGAGTTGAAAGGAAAAACCTATTGATAATTTAAATTTTTCACAAACGATAAAAAACATTTAGTTAATCAGAATTTATATTTAAAGGAGAATTAACTCAAATATTAAAATTATCCTGAGGGATTAAAAAAAAAAAAAAAAAAAAAATCGTCTTTCGAAATATGAACAATTATTAGAAGTAAAGGATTTAAAGCTATTGATATTTGAATGGGGATGTTAGACATAAAATTTACAATATAAGCAAATTTATATTCATTTATATATGTATATATGCTATTTATAAATAACACAAATTTTATTTTATCAACCCGATTTCCTCAGTATAAATTATATAAATTTCGATTCTTTTAAAGTAAACATATAGGTTTAACTTTCTATAAAATATCTTTAAAAATATCGCTTCTTGTTAATATAAAGCGATATGAAATTAGTAATGATTACATCTCAATTAGAACATACGTATGAAAGTGCAATTTTGGTGACAATTCGTAAATGAAATTAAAAATATTACAACTATATTTAAATTGCTTTTCACAAAATAAATATTTCATGGCTCCCATGATTACGGTTATAAATTTTGGAAAACTATTATAGTAAAATTGTATATATATACATTTGTATTTTAATGCACAGCAGAAATGTACATAATTCAGAATAGAAAAACAAAATAAAATAAACAGAAAGTAGTAAATGTCATTTTTAAACCTATATATATAAAATTGCTTATTTTGTCTATATTAAAAAAAAAAAAAAAAAAAAACATATAATTTGATTACATTGTATAAATTATAATTGTAGTATATACACTAAAACAAGTATCATTTCAATATAACCAATTTAAATATCTCACATTACGACTATAAAAAGTCTATAAAGTCTAAAAAGTTTCACAAAAACATTCTCATTTATACATTAAAACATTTCAGCTAGTTATTTATTTCTTCTTAGCTTTCAACTCTTTATCGTTGAGTCTTCATCAGAGTTATAGGTATATATTTAACGAAAAATTTTACTATACTTATAACTCTGATGAAGACTCAACAATAAAGAGTTGAAAGCTTGTTTTAATGTATAAACTGAGAATGTTTTTGTGAAACTTTTTAAAGACTTTTTATAGTTGTGAGATATTTAAATTGGTTATATTAAAATAATACATTGTTTTAGTATATGTACTACAATTAAAAAAAAAAAAAAAAAATCTAGAAAACATACTAAAGTACAGAACAAGTACAAATAAAACACAACTTACATGGGAATCTTAGCCCATTCTTTTCACACCTTTTCACTTATCACATTCCTCACATACCTATACCAAGGGAAGAAAAGATTTGGGAATATACAAGCACCGATGTTTGTGCCGAAAAGCATCGGGAGGTTACGGCCACGGATTTAGCAACGTCCCGCTCCCCCGGTGCTACTCGACTAAACTGAAATTGACTGTGTTGTGTATATCCTATCGAAAGCTGACCCCATTGCACTTTACGGGGGAATATGGGGTTTCATTCAGCACGTTAAACTTACTACTGGGTTGGGGGATAGATCCCTGAAATTGGAATAGATTCCCTTAGTGTGTACTTTATATTAAAAAAAAAAAAAAAAAAAGTTGGTAGGCTGGTACTTCAGTAGAATGAGGGGAAGAGAGACAGATTTTGATGTAACAATTAAGTACACAGGATTTTTAAAAGCAGTGGATAGCGATAGAAGTTGGATTATGCCTCACAATGATTATAAGATTTAATTAAATCTCTCGATGTATTTTTTTTCTTTTTTTAATTTTATTTATCTATCACATTTTACAAATTTGATAGTATTGTTTTATTCAAGCAACTTGATAACGAGAAAAAAAATTAGCATTATTTCATAAAAAAAACATTAAAAGTCAAGGCCAAGTGAACTGATTCTTTGGAGAATACCTTGATCTTTGATAATGAATTAAAATATCTAGATCGTATCTACACAAACAACGACATAACAGATTCTTTTTCAAGAATTTATTACTCTGTAAATTTCACAGTTCATGGGACGAACAGTAATTATCTTTTTAAAAATCCGTTAACAAGACTGATTTTGAAGTTATCCGGTGTCCTATAACTGGATAGGAGAAAATCCGTGAACCCTTACAATATGAAACTGATATGGATGAATTAGTTATTTAATATGGAGAACTCACTTATCCTTTTCATTAATATAAAGACTTTTTGTGAACATGAGAATATCTTAAGGTTTTATTTGTGGATTTCTTCTTAAAAACGATTTTACAACTAATTTAAATTCTAGGACTGTTTAAGTAGAATTATTATTCAATCCAAGCACAATAATCTCAAGGAAAATTTAAATATGAATAAATTTATAATGATCCTTTATAATTAGAGGTTTTATGGCATTTGTCACATTTGCCTCAAGCACAATCAACTCGAGGAAGATTTAAATGAATAAATTTATAATGATCTTTTATAATTACTGTTCTTGTGCATTTGTGACATTTGTCTCATTCTGATGCCGGACTTTCCCTCGAGACATTTAGTATAGTGAAGACAGGCCTTAACAAATTTCCATTGTATTATTTTAGAGAACCTGTATTCAGAAAATCTTTATAAACGATGTCAAACGCCTTTTATTTATTTTATATTATGTTCAATTTCACATCTGTTTATTACTTTAACGATAATTCGCAGAATAAAAAAGATATGACATGCACTATAAAATGAACATAAACTTTGTTTTCAGGATGTCTCAAAATAAGCGCGAGAATGCCAGAGGATACAGGATACATTGCATATGCGACGGGTTGGTTTTGGAGTGTTGCTCTACAGGTTTTTGGACACTAAGGCTCATTTAACCCTTTATCTACTGCATTATGATGTACTACAATTTTTTGCGTGCAATATTTTTTTTTTTTTTTTTTTTTTTTGAGTCTCTACATCGAAGGTTAAGGGATATACATAAATAAAATACTCATTTTTGGGAAATTTAATCCGTTAGAGCTAATTAATTAAATTGATACTTTAAAGTACTGTCAGTACACGGAGGGCTAAAATATTCTCATAATACAAAAAGACCGTATGACTTTTTTAACGCAGTTTTAACTCTGAAAAATGTTAATAATGAGCGAACACTAATATGCTACAGCACAAAAAAATTTATTTTTGAAAATTATAATTTTTTAAAAATTTACTTACTTTTTTTACACATAAAATCAGGTTTTACACATAAACTTAAATTTGATGATACTCAAAGAAACAGTTTTTCTTTTCATTAATACGTAAAAATACATTACACGTTGTGCATTTTGAGTGAGGTTTCGATTGAATGTTTTTTAAAGCACAAAATCCACAACAACCCCGATTCGAAACAAAAGTTGGCCAATGGTATCCACGATTTTCTAAGCGGATATCTTTACAAACAGACATGTTCCCTTTCCTCCTTTTGTTTGCACAAAAAACTTGCTCGTTGCCATTAGATTTGGGTCTTCCTTTTCGTTTAGGTTGTGATTTTGATTTTGTTAGCAGTCCTTTGGTTGTGCAATGCCTATATTCCAAAGAAGATATGTTTTCTTGCTACCCTTTATATACTTTATATGCAGATAAATGTTCAAATGTGGTATCCACAAACTCAGATTTTTATGGGTAAAATGGGAACTTCGGTCTGGACACCTCTTTTTTTCCCATTGCCTATTCACTCTTAATTTACTGCATCCTGGGATAGGAAGAACTGTATTTTCTGAACATGAACTGCTGCACCCTGGGTCTTGTTCAGTCTCTTGATCGTCTTCTTCAGAATCTGACGAAAATTCTAGCAAATTATTTGCTGGGACTTCTTTATCTGAAGAATCATCTGTTAGTGCACAACTGCTTTCAGATGGTAGGCTCTGTAATAAATACAAAGCCTCTTGAAGTCTGAGCTTCATTTTTCCAGACATTATAAGAAGAGGAAAAAAAATAATAGCATCTTGAAAACCTTCTATTGCTGTTAAATCTCAGTTACACACAAAGAAATTAAAATGTTGTTAATTTTTGAATAAAGAATAGATATTTCATTCAGTTGTGTGGCAAAAAAAAACAAGCTCAGATTCAAATTTCAAAACTTTACGAAAACGTTAAAAAAAAAAAAAAAAAGTAAAAAAGCGAAATAAATAAGTTAAACTAAAAAGAAATGCCAAAAAATCATAACTCTATTACAGTTTAGTAATGACACTACAAAACAATGAAATACAATAACAAACTACATGGACAAAAAGTAAACACGAAGTGCTTCCTCTAACATCCAGTGTACTGGCGGTACTTATAAGTACCACAAAGTTAATCACCTGTAAAATCAATTATATACACTGTTCACTTAAAATAAACAGTCAAATCGTTTTCTAAGGTCTTAACTAACGTATAAAAAAAAAAATAAGGAACTTAACTTTTGATTTTAACTACTTTTGCGGAACAAAAATGACAATCTTGGCAATCCGATCATAATGGCAGCTGCAAATGCAACTTCAGTTTTAAAACTATTCGCCTTTCCAGCTAAAATACTCATCATAGAACCCGTGCTGCCATGTATCCTGGAAGAATGGAATTAAAAGAGTGTTCCTGCTAAATATCGTCAGAATATTTGTAAAAATGGTTATTCTATGTAATTTTGAAGTGGGTGGTACTTATAAGTACCGTCAGTAGATAAAAGGTTAAACCAGGACCAACAGCTTAGAGTGGATTTCGAACCTCAGGGAATATCCATACCTGAATCCGTATTCGAATCCAGCACTAAAGTTCCATTTGCAAGATGTTTTTGTTCAGTAGCTACCCACAGAGACACTTACATCTATAAGACATCTATAAACACGTATAAAAGTTAAAAAATGATCCATTAAACTTCTATAAATATCCTGCATATATCTATTAGCACGACAAATGTCACTCTTTTTTACATTCATTAGATGTCTGTTACATATCTGATAAATCTCCAAATATCCAATAATTGGACTTGTTAGATCTAATAGATATTGAAAATGTCTAAACCTTGTTTTGATCTAACATTTTATATCTATTAGACATCGAAAAAGACACGTCTAAATTTCGTCTATATTTAAACATCTAATAGATATCTTATCTATAATTAGTACATGATATCCAGGACTTTTAATGGACATTTTTTAGGTATTTTGTACCTTTTATGGATCATTTGGATGTAATTTAGATGTCTAATGGATATCAGTATCTGTATAGGTACCCTTGATTTCAGTTTTTTTTTTTTTTTTTTTTTTTTTTTTTACAAAGTTATTTTTGGTTTCCATTGATTGTCCATTTGTCATTCAAGTGATGCGTGGATGAAATATACATATCTATTGAATGGCTGTTACAAGATACAAAAAGATTGAGGGCTTCTGGCCTAAATGATTTTAACATCATTTGGCATTCTTCTTATTAATATTTTTCGACTCTAATTTTTAGGGGTTTTAACTATAAACCACAATCACCAAAAATAAATTCAAAAAACTGGCGTACAGACAATAGCAAGAAATTAAAACTTCTTCACACACCATAAATTTTAAATCAGCACAACCGGTTTCGAAAGGACGTAGCCTTTCTTCATCAGGTGCAAACACGTGCAACTGCCTTGGAGGCAAAAGCAAGACTGAAAACAGGACAAAATCCAGAGGGGGAGGAGCAACACAAACAACCAATAGGAAGCAACATGCAGGGCAGGACCAATCAGAGAGGAACACAAGTACACACACACCACAAAAAGAGGAGGGAAAAAAGGAGTAAACAATTAATTTTTTTTTTATTAATATTATTTTAATAATATTAAACTAATAAGTAAATTTAATAAAGTCCTGCCCTGCATGTTGCTTCCTATTGGTTGTTTGTGTTGCTCCTCCCCCTCTGGATTTTGTCCTGTTTTCAGTCTTGCTTTTGCCTCCAAGGCAGTTGCACGTGTTTGCACCTGATGAAGAAAGGCTACGTCCTTTCGAAACCGGTTGTGCTGATTTAAAATTTATGGTGTGTGAAGAAGTTTTAATTTCTTGCTATAAACCACAATCATTCCTGCATTTGATTACCAGATAAGCAAATATACGACTGGATAATATTACCAAACACTACATAGATTCATTTAAATTCATTACTTCAAAATATCACAGTAATCAAAATTGATATTTTGATTATCGGATAAGATTCAAGAAAGGATTTATCAGAGCCCAGAGCCTAAATGTTTTAGGCTCTGTAGGAAATTCAATGGCAAAATCATCCGTACCATTGATTTTTTTAAAAAGTTGGAGAAGAGAAAAATAAAATAGATTATTACGCAGGGTGTCCCAAAAAAGAATAAAACGCGATTTAATTCTTTATTTATTAGATATAAGTGAGGGATGTAATTGCAACATTGTTCAAATTAAGTTAGGAAATAAGACCAAATAATAAAAAATTCTTCCCTTTAATCTTGAAAAAGTTAAATTTTTAAAATTTTTATATGACCCATCTAGACAAACTTGGTCAATTCGAAAGTTTACAATAAAACGATTTTTACATGTTTAGAATAGATTTGCGAACCAGTCATGTAGTCTAAATCGTATTTTAAACTAAAACAGACATTTTTTATTTGAAAAAATATAATAACAATATGATGCAATTTATTTTCAAATTTATTATATTTTACATGTTTCCTAAAATTATCATTTCACTTTAGATTCAGTTGGTTTTAAAGAAACGGATATGTAGTTTTGCTAATGATCTTTATGGAATAATAGTAAAAACTTTTTAATTCACCAAATTTGTCTAGAGAGGTCGTTCAAAAATTTAAGAAATGCAACTTATTAAATATTTAACACATCGATGAATAAACAGCGTTTATTCTTTGATACTTTTTATTTATTTTTCAGATAATTAATGAATTCATAAATATTAATTTTAAATGGGTCTCAGCTTCTGCTTATTTGCTGAATTACAATTGCATTACAAATGTTATATGTTTTCAGATTGAACTAAAAAGAAGAAAATGATTCATTTCAAAGTAACACTAAAGGGTAAAAAATAAACAAATAAATAAAATAATATTAATAATAATTAAAAATTATTTTCTTTATAAGTTATCATCATTGTTATCGTAATGGTATTTTTAAATATTAGTATTAATAAAATAAGCAATTTATATTAAGCCAGAAAATGCCAGGAATTTAATTATTGTCTGTGCGAATTCAACTATCGGGAAAAATCCAGTGTTAACCCTCCTTATCATCTCGATTTCATTCTTATCATTCTTTACCTGGGTTAAATTTACACTACTTCCGTTTTTCCTTTTCCTTGCTTTGTCTTCGGCGGACCGTTTCTCCGAGCTCAGTACTCAGGTTCCGATCAAGACAAAATGAGGACCAGTTCCTGATAAAATTCTGGGGGCCGTCGGCCCCTATTTCTATACTCATGATAAAAATCCACATACTCGTATTTACAAATTGGCTGGTGTATTTTGTAAGCAGGAAAAACAATTCAACTGATATGATATTACTAATTCTGATTACATGAGTAAATTCCTGTCAGTAAACATACTATAAAACTTCGCATGGCTGAATATTAGTTATTTTCGTATAGAGAAAGGAAAATCTAGCATGAATATCTGGTAAATCATCACTAGGAACATTAAATTTGGGCTCAAGTTCTTAAGACCTATAGGATCACTAACTTATTATTTCTGAAATACATATTTGAAAGAGAAGTATTTTTACATATAATTAAACTGAACGATTTACTGAATGTGAGAGATCATTTATTTTGAAATATGTATATCAAACCAATCACACATACAGCTAACTCGAAGATTTCTGAATTAACTATACACAAAGACAAGGCATAAAGAGTCTAAAAATCCAGAAAAAAAAAAAAAAAAAAAAACTTAGAAAACTTTTAAATTAAACTAAACGAGAATCGGGAAATGAACTAGAAAGACAAGAATAACTCATAAATAAAAATTCTAACATACGGACTTGAATTATACGAACGAAAAGAGAGAAAAAAAAATGTAAATTGTATTGTAATATGACGATATTAACACTGTTGTTATTTATCTTTCTCTTTCAAAATTATGCTAGAATACTAATTTGTGCTCTGTTACCAATGAACTAAAGGGAGTGCCATATCTTTGTAATACACTGCATGTTGTCTAGACTAATTGAATGTAAAAAATCAGAACTGCAAAGTATTTAGAAAAGCCAGCTTCTTTCCTCTGTTCTTTTTTTACAGTTAACAGTCTAACCCGCTTATACGCATAATATATCTGGAAATAAGCATAGTTCCCATAAGAAAATGTCAAAATTTCCCGACTTAATGGACGGTTTAGCTACACGCATCTCTTTTTAATGTCAAAAAACTGCTTATTATGAATTAATCTGTATTTCAAGATTTTTCTTATATTCCAGCTTCAGTATTGCTTGCAGTAAACAATCGGTAACCAGGATATATGACTATATAAAGATGTTTTTATAGTCATATCAAAACAGAATAAAAGAGAAAATATAGACTTTTATTTAAAAAAAAAAAAAAAAAAAAAAAAAAAAAAAAACTTAGAGGAAAGTAAATTTAGTTTTATGTTATGTATACGCTTCGTTTACGCTTCGTTTGAAAATAAAAATCAGCATTATAACTACAGTCAGGGGCGGAACCGGAGATATTATCTACAGGAGACTAAAGTGGTTTTGTAGGGGGCAATAAATAACCATTATACTGGTAATATTTTTTGTAAGATAACCAAATTTTAAAACAAGATTAGGGTAGATTGAAAATGTATCTCTTGTATGTAAATTTTATTACATTTACATTTTTAAATTTACCATTTGTTACGTTATATATATATATATATATATATATATATATATATATATTCAAAATCAGTCACTTGAAATTTAAATATAGGCATATATATATCTTTTCAAACATATCACAGGAAGAAATAACCTGAAGTGAGTAAGCCTATAATAATTAACAATAAATAATGCCTCTGAAGAATATTAGAAAATAAATTATGAAATACCATCATTAAAAGAAGATTGTAAACAAACATAAGGAATAAAAAAAAAAAAAAAAAAAAAAAAAAAAAAAAAAAATGCAGAGAAGTGAACACTTTTCAGCCGGGCAGAAAGGAATGTCTAGAGAAAGAGGGAATAGAATAATAAATAAATGAATTGATGATGTAATGTTTCGATTTACGAAAAGGTGCAAACCTAATATTTTTCGTAACTGCGTCCGGAACAATTACACCAATCAAAATAAAGAAACAGATCCTGAAAGAAAACCAACAGTGAATATATAAGTTTTTTTTCATGGCAATATTTTCTTATAGTGGATTCGAAATCGAACGGAAATATCTGTCGAAGGCTCAAAATCAAACATTAAAGTTTTCCAAAGGAAAATAACGTTAACTAAGATTGACCTTTAATTGAGTTCCGATAATCTGGGAGTGACAACTAAAAGATAAGACGAAAGTAAAAAAAAAATTAAATGATACTTAAAAAACAATACAACTACCTGGATACTTCAGGTATATTTTCTCGAGTAATTAAAAAACTACCAATGACAGTTAGTTAAACATAACTGTTAAAATCTTTAAAACATACTTAATTCACATCGAAAATATTCATCAAGGTAAGGTATGAAAAATATATTTAGAACTTACCTCCTAACAACAGCTGACATTTAAGACGACCGCATCGGAACAATACATTAGACGATTTGATCGAATCGGGCAGTCGGATAAGGTCAAGTTCCTCTGGACATAAGTAATAAGAAAAGCAAAGGAAACCGATGGTCTCACACGTATCATCCATTGTTCTGTGATTATACATCGCGATGACAAAAGATCATCTTTATTATGATATACCCGTTATCTCAAGAACCTGCAATTAAGACTACAGACGCGATTTTCTCACAGAACTCATTCAACACGCACTAAAACAGAAGCTTTCCCTGACATTACAATTATCTACATCAGAAAAATAGAAAAAAAAATCGTTAAATTAGTCGTTAGTAATTAATGCAGCATCGAAATTAGATTAGGGCATTCAAATTTCAGCAAAGCTCCTAATCTCATGATATATTTCGGGAAAATTACCAATCTTAGGCAAAAAGTTCGGATTTGAAAAATGCTTAAAAAATCTTTAAATAGGACATACAATGAATAATAGTATTGAATGGGGGACTCTTAAGGAAATTTCACCTAAATTCATACATCATATTAAATATAAATATTCACGCACAGACACCAAAGACTAAGATAAAATTCCTCAATATGGAAAAGAAAAAGGGGTGGGAGAGAAATGGTTAAAAAAGAGTACGGTGCTTGGTGCATACATTTGACAGATTTGTGTCATGATTTAGAGAGCATAATATCTAATTTTTACAAACATTTATTAACATGTATTATTATTTTTTAATTAAATGTTTTTGTTACAACGGGATTTAGAATGCCCGTTGTTTCTCTTAAAAATTATAATTCAATTAATTTTAATTTAGAATTAAAAACTTCAGTGTGCCTAAGACAATGATTGTAAAATTCTCGTAAATTAAAAAATACTACACGTTCATAGGAAGAAAATTGGAACACTTTTGGTGCCCCTTCACAATATTCAAATCCATCAAATGGACCCTTTCACAAAATTCAAATCCATCAAACGGGCTCTTGCACAAAATTCAAATCCATGAAGTCGACTCCTACACATAATTCAAATCTATAAAATAAGCTCCTTCACAAAATTCAAATCTATAAAATGAGTCCCCTTCACAAAATTCAAGGGGTTCCTTTCACAAAATTTCATTTTATAAAAATTCTCCTTTTATAAACATTTTCCATCCTATCCTATTAACGTGATACTAAACATTATATGACAGCTAAAATGAAAGGCTTTATAGAATAATACTTTTTTTTCACAAAAAATAAGACCTTAGAAATTACCAGATTCATTGGAGGGGAGGAAAAAAAAAAGATTAATTTTCATTCGAAGGTCCTTCCTCTATTAGAATATGATTAAGCACTGCGTCGGAAGAATTTTATGAAAATTTCCTTCATGTTTGTACAAATTGTTATGCGATAAAGAGATATCCAAGAATAGTTTAATAGAATCTCTATATGGTCTTAGATAAACATTAAAAAGATAAATACGTTAAAAATAATCGAAACAATACAATAAAAAATATTAGTATATCAATTTATGTGTGAAACAAGTTTTAACAATCGAATATCTGATATAACTAGGTAGTTGTAGGGCGATTAAGCCACCCGTTGAAAAAATGATCATTTCATTTTTTTTATTTCTCACTTCAAATAATTCATTTGAGCCCGTGCGAAATTTTCGCACTTTATTTCTCTCTTCGTTACCTTTCAAATTTAAAATTATTATTATTTTATAGACGTAATTTTTTCATATGCATGAGAAAATTTAATATTTTATAATTTTTGCTCTTCACGTGAAAGCATTTTCATTTTATGCTGGAAAAAAAAATAATAAATAAATAAATAAATAAATAAATAAATAATAAAATAAATGGCAACGATTAAAAATTCAAATGTCTACTTTCATATTTTAATTAATTTTAAAAAATCTAATCAAAAATTCGTTACAAATAAGGTACCAGATAAAAGGGGTGATTTTTCTGAATCCAACGGATTAAACAGCTTATCGATCAGACAATTAGATTTTTTAAAATTAACTAAAGTATGAAAATTAGGTGGCAACTTGCGTTCACACACAGACAGAATCCAAGGAAATCTCTTAGCCTCAGTCAGTGATGAGCGTAACTATATATATGCTGATTCTTTAAACAACATTTTCCCTTCTTTTTTCAGCAAAGAGTGACAACTCGAACCAGACACAATGGTGACGTGATACTATGAAAATATTTGTTAAATCTAAAATTCTTCAATAAGCAAGATGCAAAGACGAACGGATAGATTTGCATTTTCCCATTGAAATTTAATTTAAATAGGACTTATGCACAAACATTCGCCAAAGATGTGAAACTAATGTATATACTTCAGTGGCATATCAAGGGTAGGGTGGAGGGGGTGAGTCACCCTGGACCTCTGATCATGAAGGGGGTCTCCGAAGAATCTTAATCTTTCAGTATACAAAGTGTTCCAAAAGTCCCACACACCCCCTCCAAACTCGAAAATGAGTCGAATTGTGAAAAATGGCGAAACACGTGTTCAATGAATTCGAGAGGGGTCTCTTTGGTGAAAAAAGTTTGGGCCCGGGGGGGGGGACTAGGGGACGCGGTAGGGAGGGCAACATTAAAATTTCAAATAGGAAGGTATGTCTTATGATACATCCCTGGAAACGTCTCTTTAAGACAATGAATTTGGTATAAATAGTTTTGTCCTGCAGCGATTATTAAAGGGGATACATAAGTATAAAATCCACATTTCAAAAGTCTAAAAATTCAAGTACCTCCTTTAATAATCACCGTAAGGCGAAACTATTCATATCAAATTCATTTTTTTTGAAGAGACGTTTCCAGCGATGTATCACAAGATATACCTTCCTATTTAAAATTTTAAAGTTGCCCTCCCTAGCGAACCCCCCCGGGCCCAAACTTTTTACACCAAAAGAGGTCCCTCACGAATTCATCGAACACGTGTTTCGCCATTTTTCATAATTCCGACTCATTTTCCGGTTGGGGAGGGGGGTGGAATTTTTGGAACACCCTGCCTATATCTGGTGAAGCTGACGTGCCATTATTTTAATTACGAAAGTTCCTAAACGAAAAGTTGAGTTTCAGCCATCGATGATTGACAGGGCACTCAACGTGTTAAGCAAAACTATAATTATCTTTTAAAGAGAAATACATCCACAAACTTTCGCTAGCGCCCCCCCCCCCCCCCAAAAAAAAAAAAAAAAAAAAAAAATCTAAATCAAAGTTTTAATTTCTTTAAAAACAATGCCTTTTAAGTGCAATTACAGAGCAAGGACTAGACAAACTTTAAATGCTAAGAAAACAAACTACTTATCTTATTTTAATAAATAAACAATTACAAAATTAAAAGCTTACAATTTACTCTTAAAGTACATGACGCAGAATTTAACTTCAGAGAACACAATTAAAACTAAATTTCAGAATAAATTATAATTTAAAAGAATTTACAGTTCATATCATATCTTCTTCTTCTTCTTTTTTTTTTTTTTTTTTCTTATTTGACAACTCTCAGTATCTCTTTTAAGGGATGATGGAGTTCATAGATCATTTTTATAAATAACTGTCTTAAAGATATGAAAATTTGCATACATACGCATTGAAACATAATTATTTAAATTATATTAAGTTTTCCCGAAAAATACTTAAAAAGTAAAATTCAAAATGCTGCTTGCTACTTATTTATTTATTTTACTCGATTTTGCATTATTACAGTTTAACAATATGTTCTAAACAAGCAATCATTATATATATATATTAATGTGTAAAATGCTAACAAATTTAATGTACATTTTTAGCATCCAAGCAAAAAAAAAAAAAAAAAAAAAATATATATATATATATATATATATATATATATATATATATATTTAATTAACTCATTAATTAATCTACCACTAAATATTATCAATGTGAAATCGAGGGGGATAATTTTTAAATTTAGGTAGCGAATATATATAGTATATATATATATATATCGGGTAGATGCTCTGGTGATTGGCAGGCTCCAGTAATTGACATCTATCCCGAAATAATTAATAAATAAGAAAAATATTAAAATCACATATTTTACATATAAGAATTTTAACATTTTATGTCAAACACTGGAGCATAGGGTGCTAATAACTGGTAAAATGAATAACTAGCAGTGTCAAACACTGGAACATAGGGTGCCAATTACCGATAAAATGAAAAAATGGCAGTGTCAATTACTGGAACATTGAGTGGGTGTCAAATACACTTTCATAAAAAAAAAATAATAATTTTTATCAAATGTATATATTTTAACATATATGTGGTTCTGAATGTCTTTCATCATACCATGTACTAACTTAAGATTTCTAAAAATATTTCCTGACGACTAGAACATTAAAAACATCAGAGATTGCTCTGAAAGTGTCAATCACTGGTGCACTTACCCTATATATATATATATATATATTTTTTTTTTTCCCTTTACAAAATAGGGTAACTAAAACTATTTTAAACTAAGCAATTTTTCAGTTTGAGTTCATACTGAAGCTTAGCAAGTGTGTTAATCGTATTTTTCAAAAGCATTATGTGCCTTTCCCTGCTTCAGTTTTGCTTAAAATTAAAAATTGAATTTTATTTCATTAAATCAAAATAGTTTGAGATATTTTAATATATCCAATACAATTATATTTCAAAGCACTAGTATAATTTTTTTAAAAATAATTCTAAGGCAGTAATATTTACACAAAAGATTGATAACATCACCATTACCTTAAAATCCCGAACATATATTAACGGGACCATTAGAGCGCTTTCCCTCGCCAAAGAAAAATGCGAGACAAAGATAACTTTTATTTTTTGGAAATCCTATTCAGTATCAAAAACAATGATAAAGAATATTTTAATAATCACAAATACGCTAAAAATTTTACACAAATTAGACGGCAAAGTTTCAAGACGAATTGGTTTCAAAATTAAATATGTAGGAAAGAATTACTGAGTGAGGATTAGTTTCTATCAGGCGCTCCTTTTAACCCCAGATTTAACGAAGAAAAATGCCTATTAACGAAACTAAGCGAATTAAAGGTGATGCATTAATAAACCAAATTCTTAAAAAGTAAAACTGTCGTTACGAATAGCTGTTAAATGTGTGAATTATTAATCCTCTAATTAACAGCTTAGAGACTGATCGATGAAGGAAGTTTTAGCAACCTGATAATAGGGTTTTCATGGCACACCTTTGTTTGAAATCATAATAACTTCCTTCCTTTTTTAAAATATCAATTTGACCCATTAGTTTTTCACCAGATATAAAATATTTAAAAAGGATTCAAAAGAATCACTATTTATAAAAAGCGTAATTTAGAGATATAATTTGGAAACTACTTTCGCAAACTGTGAATAGGGTAGGTGCTCCAGTAATTGACATCTATCCCGAAATAATTAATAAATAAGAAAAATAATAAAATCATATATTTTACACATAAAAATTTTAACATTTTATGTCAAACACTGGAGCATGGGGTGCTAATAACTGGTAAAATGAATAACTAGCAGTGTCAAACACTGGAACAAAGGCTACCAATTACTGATAAAATGAAGAACTGGCATTGACAATTACTGAAACATTGAGTGAGTGCCAAACAAAAATTCATTTAAAAAAAATAATAATAATTGTTATCAAATGCATATATTTTAACATATATGTGGTTCTGAATGTCTTTTATGCCATGTGTATTAACTTAAGATTTCTAAAAATATTTTCTGATGAGTAGAACATTAAAAACGTTAGAGATTGCTCTAAAAGTGTCAACCACTGGAGCACTTACCCTATCTGAATTACAATATGAAAGAAAAAAAATAATCATAAGTTTAAATCTTGAAGATATATGATTTTTTATTCCATTTTAATAGTTTTGTTCTATTTAATGCATCTTTTCTTTAGAAAAATGAATTTGGCAGTTAATTTCATTAAAAAATGTAAATTTTTAGGGTCAATACACAGTTTCTTTTTTTCTTTTTTTTTAAAGGGAGGGGGGAGGAGGACTCTGAATATTGTTAAATTTTGTAAGAATATCTTAAATTTAACATTTCCCGCTTAAATATATTCTCATTAAACTACTACTCTGAGGTAAATAAAACATTATTATAAGGCGCACATTCTTCATGAATTATCGTTCATTAAATAAAATACATTCAACCATCTCTCCTATTCATTAGGAATAACTTATTATTCCATATCCATCATAAGTCAAAACAACCAAAATGGTTATTACCAGAAAAGATTATTGATTTATCAACTAATTTTAAAATTATCCCGCTATTTGTAATGTCCAATTTTAAACTACATTTGGATGAATATAAATATTTCATAGAAATATCCGAAACTGTTTGAAATAATACTTTCGTTTTTTAATGCATTTTCAAACAGTTATCCAGCTGAAACATATTTCAGACATGTTGATGTTAATCTGAATAAATAATAAAAACTAGTTGGCATAGGTGGACTCTGCTCAGTTCTCCATCATATGTATATGTTCTCATAAATTTCTAGTGCAGGACATATTATATTCATGTTAAGAGAAATGAATTTCATCAAACGCTTGACACAGTGATAGAGTGAAATCCCCGTCCAATAGGCTACCCACCATTCAGTTCGATATATTTATCTTATTCTAATCTATTAATTTATTTTATTGGGGTCAATTTCGTAAGTTAGTTTTCATGCTACTATTCCCAATGCAACAATCCCAAAAATGCATATTTATATGGAACATCGCCTAATTTTGCTGTGTTGATAAAATTTTAAATTGCGAATAACTTGCGAAAATTTCCTATTAGAATATTTGTAGTCAATCATGGTCAAACAAGTATCATAAATGTTATTTTGAAGTTGTCTGATATATTTATGATCCTAAAACTGGACGTTTATGCTCAATGTTGCTCTATTCTGCCATTTTAAGTAAATCGTAAATTCCAAATAACTTATTCTTTAAATTAGAAAATTCATAGTCTATGATATTCATGCCAGTATCCTAAATAATACTTCAAAAGTGGTCTGACATCTTTACGATGAAAATATCCCTCAAGATTGACATTTATGTGAAATTTTGTCCTATTCTGCCATGTTAAGAAATTCGTAAATTTCCAATAACTTGCGAAATTTTCAAATTAACATGTTTATAGTTACTGGTGTTCATTCTGGCACCAAAACTGATATTTTAAAACTTGTCTGACATATTTACAGTAAAAATGTTCCATTAAATGCACGTTTAAGTGAAATTTTTCCCTATTCTCCCATGTTAAGAAAATCGTAAATTTCTAATAATTTACGAAGTTTTGTAACTCGAACGTTGCAAATGAATAGGTTTCTTTCCAGTGTCGAAAGTAATATTTTAAATCTAATCTGACTTCTCTGCGACAATTTGTTCTTGAGATATCGTGTACACAGACTAACAAACTGACTCACGGACTAACAAGCTAACACACACCCTACAGATGGACACCATGCAAATTTTGTCATTTTCGGAATCCTCACACCTGAAAACGTGTAAAAAAGTCAAAAACCCGAGGTCGAAAATTGTCACGATTACCTAAGTTCCCCATACCTATAGTATGATGGGGAACTAATATGTATTAAATTCCTATTATTATTAATGAACAAAAACATTCTTTGTAGTTTACAAATATAAAAACGCATGTTGTTACATTTTATTATTCTCGCATTAACTGGATGTAATTGTTTTAGATATGAGTAATATCAATAAAGAACATCGTTTAGGAAAAAAAATAAAAATAAAATAAAAAGTTTATATAAAAAAAAAATCATACAAGTATCTGAATTAGCTTGTCTAACATTACTACACAATAGTAAAGTATTGGAAGATGATAAAATAATTAAAAACTTCTTGAAGAGGTGGATTGAGAAAAAAGTACCGTATAGTTTTGATATGGTTTGAATCCCCATTTGTAGGATTTTGGAAAAAAAGAAGAAAAAAAAAAAAAAAAAAAAACACAAACTTTAAAAAAAAAAAAAAAAAAAAAAAAAAAAAAACTACCTTTTTATGAAATTTTAAACGTTACATTCCACTTAATTTTTTTTTTAACCAAAAATTTTTGAAGCATTTATTAAAATTAAATAAAAATTGGGGAAAAAAAAAAAAGGGTTTAAGAAAGGATAAAAGGAAAATAATTATTAAACAATGCCAGAGAAAATAACTACTAGCAGAATATACTTATGTGAAAAATCGCTAATTATTCATAAATAAACTTACAAAAAAATAAATAATATAATATAATATAATATAAAAATATTTTGTTCTACCTTAAGAGTTCTAAATAAAATTGAAAAATACGGTAGACTATTTCAATTTTCATTCATATGAAACTCATTAATTTTTCACGTTTTTCTTCCATCATATAGTTCAATTCCCTAATTTCTATGTTCACTATGGCTGATATAAGCGGCTTATTTCATAACTATTGGTTGAAATAAATGGTTAGTTGAACTAACTCAATATAAGTCGTCAATTAAATAACTATTAATTAATATAAATAAATAAATAATTTAACTATAGCTGCTCATTCATATGTTCGGCGAATATAATCCTGACTCATATGCTAATCTATTTAACTACTGATTAATAATCGCATGCTTTAGCCACTGAAGCATACAAAGCGGACGATTCAATTAGACAAATTAATTGATTAAACGGCAAATATTGAATCTTAAAATACAATAGGAGAAAACAAAATTATCACACCCACACACAATATATATAAATTTGCACAAAAATGCACGTTTAGTCTATTGCAATAAAGATGTCGATGAATCATAAACAGTGCCCTATGTATATATATATATATATATATATATATATATATATATATATATATATATATGTAAATAGATAACGTAATAAAATTTAATCTTAAAATTTATATATATATATATTTTTCTAATTAAGTTTTGTGAAAAACAACAGCTACTTTATCTTACCCTCTCTCCCCCAAATAATAATAATAATACTTATCTTATAATATTCTGAAATAAATAGAAAACTAGCAATTAATTTTTTTTTTTAATTGATTAAAAAAAAAAGTTATTAAAAAAGAATAAAAGGAGAAAAATGGGCCAGAAATCACTGATCATACGAAGACATTTTATATACATGAATAATAAATAAAAAAAGAAAGAAAGAAAAGATCTTTAAAATAATATTTATTACAATAAATAATGTTTTAAAATGTACAAGGGGATGTTCAAGCTGAATTTAAAAATAGATTAGTCAATAAATAAATAAAAAATAAAACTATAAAGTTATGACGGATCTTCAGGATTAGATTAAATTATAATAAAGATAAAGATAAAAGAATATTAAAATAATAAATATTTTAAATATGTGAGGGGTTAAAAAAAAAAAAAAAAAAAAAAAGAAAGAAAGAAAGAAAGAGAGAGAGAGACATCTTATTTTAATGATGCATAGTAGTCAATAACCTACGTACAAAACAAATAAAATTTAAAAAGAAAAATATTTTTAAATTTGAAACCTTTTACAATACCTGGATGCATTTCATGAAGTATACTATTTATTTATTTTCAAAATCAAAGGAAAGTCGTAATTAAAAAAAAAAAAAAAAAAAAAAAAAAAAAGTAATGATGATGATGTTGAAATAATGACTATTTATGTTATACAAAAGTAACACATACAATAAATATAAATCTATATTAACAACTATCTTTTATTTCAGTATCTTATGTTTTGTAGCAAGCAATGTGTCGCGGAATTCAACGACGAAAAGCTATGTTTGCTTCCCAACATGAAGCTTACAGTTGAAACAGAACTGGTTTTACAGGATCAAAGTTAGAGGTGAAACTTTTTTGACGTTACATGAACTAAACAAAATATATAACGAATTGTATACTTCTCGTTTGTGTTTTTCGCATTTTATAATATGCTCATTTAAAGATTTTTTTCTTTTATGTTAAAAAAAAAAAAAAAAAAAATCTGTGTAATTTTCTCCCAGAAATTTAAAACTTGAAATTTATTTGAGTAAACTGTTCTGATTAATTTTATTCGTGAAGGGCTAAAAACATCAGACAGATTTCGTCCAATTTTAAATACTAAATATTAATTTATCCTAATGAGTTTTGTGCGCTGATAAATCTGTATGCCTCGTTTATAAATAATTCAAAACTTTTAATAAAAAAAAAAAAAAAAAAGAAAAAGAAAGAAAGAAAGAAAGAAAAAAGTACACTTAATAAGGTAAAAATATATAGTGAGGCAAACATGATAAAAAAGACACATTTTCAGTGACTCATATTTATCACTCAATTGCTTTAAATTGAGACAATTTAAGTTCAGAGATTCTAATTTAGACAAACAGGACTTTTATGTCTAATTTAAAAAAAGGTTAAAATTTTAATAAATAAAGATATAAAAAATTATTTAATAGCGCGACAGACATGACTTTTTATTATTTATTTATTTTATTTTTTTAATCAGTAACAGCATACAGTTTTTTTAATATATAATGTGTTATATTATTTGATACGCTTCATGTGTTTTATATCAAGAAATATTACAAGTAATTGAGTTAGTTGAAAAGTAGAAAATGGTCTTTTTGTCCACTTTCGCATGAAATTAACTTTCTGTGCTTCTATAGCCATTTCTTTTCTTTTCTTAGAAGCAAGGTATTAAAATTATATTAGAGATTAAAAATTAATAAATAAATCAAAACCTTTTTTTTTAAAGGGGGGGGGGGAGGATTATATTTACACTGATAATTTCAATCCTAGATTTTTTAAAATATACATTATGTTCTATATTCAAATGTATTATATCGCTTTTCACAGTTCGATAAAAATTTCAGCTCATTTAAATGTTACCTTAAACCCTATGATGGCATTATTAAAAATAACTTACAAGAAATTCATTATGCAATGATCCAACATTCATGTATTTTGATTATCTGCAGGTTTTTTTTTTTTTTTTTTTTTTTAACTTAGTTTTAACGAATAATGGAGGAAAATTTCTTCACTGAACAGTACTTATTTACGAATTTTAATGTATCAAAACATAAAAGATGTAACAATACAGCAATGTCAATCTGGTGCAAAATCTATTAATTACATTGTTGATGTTGTTATTCAAAATATGATATATTATTCCTTGCGTTGTTATTTCTTGTGCGATAATCCCTTTATCCAATTCACTTAAAAGGAACAGATACTTTTTGGGTGTAAAAGGTATTATCTTTCACTTGTTACTTTAGATTAGAGATTAAGTTGCATTGCACGTACACACTAGCCCACGAGTACATTCTTATGGTTTCAGAAAATAAATCGGGTGTGCCTCATTTTCTCTTTTATGTTTATTTTTGAAATTAGAAAATTTTCGCTTATAAAGTGTTTTTTTTTTTTTTTTTTTTTTTTTGTATTCAGTATGCAAATACGGATTAGTTAACTACTTTATGTTAATAAACATATTTCTATGTTTAGTAAATGTTCTGCCATTCTGCTTAAAATTTTATGGAACGTAATTCTTATAAATGTTAAGGGATTATGATATTTGAAATTTTGGAAAGCTCGTATTCAAATAAAAATTACAAGCACATTATTTTCGGAAACACACGCACACACACATATATGAAACCATAGTAACTCTGTATTTATCATTTACACAATTAAATTATGTTGTTAAATTAATAATGTTAAAAAAAATAATGCTTAATTTTAAATCGATACGTTTCACCAAAAAAATCATCTATTTATTTTTAAAATCCTTCAGTTTACATGTAATATTCTTAAACGAGTTTAAAAATACTGATTCATTCAAACGGGCTATGGAACTTTCTTCTATTTATTTATTTTATTCATTTATTATTTATTTCCTTCTTCGCCGTGGGATATTATTTTTAATCGTTTTTCACTTTATTCGCATTTCGTGGGGGAAAAAAAATACATAGTATTTGAAAATCTGTGTTCTATTTTGTGACAACAGAAAATAAACTATTTTTCAACTTTTTTTTTTTTTTTTTTTTTACCCTATTTTTGAGCTTTACTAATGTTTATAAATGAAATATACATTCAATTACACATTTTTCAATTATTTTTTTTGGATATTTCATGACCTTTAAAATACGCATAAACTGTGATTAATTAGTGTATACTATTGTAAATTGAATATCCCAAATGCAAACATTTTCAAAATGTGAACAATTTTCTACCTGCCTAGCTGTTATTTAACATTATTTTTTAATTTTTAATAAATTTTTATAAACTTATTTAAGCTAATTGCTCATTTTACCTTATACAAGGGGGAAAAAAATCTTAGCTACTTGTTATTAAAAAAAAAAAATAATAATAATAATAACAATTGGGCAAAGTGGGCCAGTATACTCCAAAACAAGGATGCAATGTTTCTTGGCCTAGGGCTTTATAAACCACGAGAAACTTTTTTTAAAAACAAAAGTAGCGTAAACCCTATATTAATAGCTTCAGTTTACATAAAATCTTGAGGGACCAAAAAAATAGTTAAAATATTTCAATTTTTGGAACATTTTCAGAAGATTAATTAATACTAACAGTAGAGAAATATGTACTAAGATTTTCGCCATACGACTTCTCACAAGTCCCCCCCCCCTCCATTATTGAACTAAAAATGAACTATTGTTTTTTGATAAATTTGACTAAAATATAACTGCCAATTTCTATTTAATTAGCAAAATATTGCGAAAGAATTTCTCCATTACTGTATTCTTTCTGCCACTATACTCATTCTTTCTCAAATCTTTTTTTTTTTTTTTTCCTCTCTTCGTTAATAAATGCTTAAATAGCTTTAGATTTTATTTTTCACTACAGTAAAACAAATATTTTTTTCCTAAATTTAGACCTGAATGTTATAAATAATAGTCAAAGTGTATCTGTATCATTGTTGTATTTTTAATCTCAAGTTGAAAAGAAGCATTATTTTAGTATACTGTAAAAAATTACAATTTTGGACTTTTCAAGGGCAGTCAGAAGGTTTTAAAAAAGTAAAAGTACCAGTAAGAAAGAAAAATAGAAAAAATACATAAAAGTATGAAAGCACAACAATAATCAATACTTCATTAGAGGCGTATATTGAATTATTGTATACAGAGTCAGGGATCTGTTCAGAGGAAAATCTGGGTCGGCTAAACGACCCTTCACAAAATTATTCATCGCAAAAAAAGACCCTTCACAAAATCCCCCCCCCCCACACACACACACATTTTGATAAATCCATTTCATTTCGAAAACTGAACTTCTATAGAATGAACAAGCTGCCTGCATAATTGGACATGCTTTGCTGTAATTTGACTGAAAAGCTGATATTCAATTTCTAATTTATAAAAGCTTTTTGTGCATATGTGTGCATTTAGCTCTGTAAAAATCAATCGTCACTGTCAAAAATGAAACCTTAATTGTAATTTTTATTGCAAAATTACATTTTACACAATTTTACAAAGTAAAGAACCTAGCTGACCAGTTCAGAAGAACTTGATTTTTACACTAAATTTAGAGTCTCAAAATTATGTGTAGATTTTTCCCAATTTCACAAAAACAGGACCCTGTTTGAAAAGTCTGGACAGACCCCTGCGAGTATATATATATATATATGTTTTGTTCCATCTTTTTTACTTCTTCTATTTTTCATTACTGTATCAGAATTGCTAAAGTGCAGTTGCGCCAATAATAATAATTTCGATTTTAAGTTTTTATTGTGCGGAGTAATATCTTACAAATTACATTTTTTTTTTTTTTTTTTTTTTTTTTTTAAATTTATGGAGAAAGGAAACAGTGTTCCACTGAAAATATTTTACCCCATTTTCAAAATAATAATTAATAGAGAAATAAATAAAAATTTGCCAACTTTTCAGTTGGGAAAACAGGTTTTCTTTTTCTTTTTTTTTTCTCCATGATTGCAATGTCCATGTTTCAAAAGAGAATAAATTCAAAAACAAAAACTGCATAAATAGGAGGGTGCATCATTGTGCCGCTATAGATTATTGTGCCTGGTCTCCCTTATTCTTCTTATTGTTATTATTTCAAATTAAACATATCTTGTCATCGAAATTTTATTCAGAAGCACATGTATAAAGACCATATACATTTATATATTTAAAAATACCTGTATGAGAATTAACTTAGACTACTAATGCGTCATATACGTCCGTGGGATAAATATTGCAGAGAAACTCAATGTAAAGTGTCCCAACCTTAGAACAAAATCAACTGTGCATATGTAAATGTAATCTGTGATTACATAGACAACACGTGGTCTTAATAAGGACCTATTCCATTTAAAAAGTAAGTAGGATTAAAAATTAAAATTAAAAATTCTTATTTAAAATTTTAATTTATGAACTGTTATACGCGATTATTTTATTTGGGCTTAAAAAAATAAACAAAACATTTCTAAATTGTATTACAGCAGCCTTTGATATCAGCGAGTATATGTAAAAAGGCAAAATGCCCCAGTTGTTTTAATTATTCCTTACATTATTTTTTAGCTTTAAAAAAAGGAGAGAGAGAAAATATATATAACAATGAAAATAAGAGAAAAACTAAATTTCAATGAATATTATTTGAAAAAAAAAAAAAAAAAAAACAAGCTGTTGACTAAGTGTCAATAACACAGAACTATCAAACTGTAATATTTTTTTTTAAAAGATTTTTACAAAAATGAGACTATGCTAAAAAACATCCCCCCCCCCTAAAAAAAAAAAAAAAAAAAAAAAAAAAAAAAAGAGTAATACATGAATCCGCGACAGGTTTCCCTTTTTAAATTTTGAATAAATATTTTTAATCTAATTCAAATATTTCACCAATACTTGCACTTTGTTTTCAATGACCTGCCATTACTTCACCAATGTTTACATTTTAAAAATGTAATGTTTTGAAAGTTACGACATTTTTTCACCAACCATAAACGTTTAATTTCACTGCTCGGCATGGAAATTGGCCCCAACACCATTTTGGCAAATTCTTATGTAAAATGACCTCCGGAATCCGAATATGATATCCATTTTGCCCTATCAACCACCGTTTTTTTAGGGACGGCCCCTATTTTTATCACTTTTCTGTAATTTTATGACTATAAATTTGATTTTTAGGGAGGGAAGGATTACTTTAACTGTTAAATATCTTCTGAGGGGCTACAGAGTTTGAAAATTCTAAAACATCAACATTTGCGGCAAAGGGAAAATTTAGGGGGAGGGAGGGAAGGGTTGCCACTGAAATTATGTATTACATTTCTTATATATTTTTTTTAATCTATTATTAATGTTATTTATTAAACATTATATATATATATATATATATATATATATATTAAGTGTTAAATTAATTCTTTTTTACTCTCCAAATCAAATGCATGGCCATAAAATTACCGAACAGAGATAAAAATTGTGGAAGGGGGTGGTGTCCCGAGAAAAGAATCAGAAAGAATGGTATCAGGGGTCGATTTTTTTCCCCTTTCTTTTTGCAGCGCAGCGCAGTGTTTTTCTTTTTTTTAAAGATTTCTGCCATCAATTCACCAGAAGTAGTTTTAATGCGTTTCCAAAAATTAAGCATTCTGATGGAAGTAATATATTGTAAGAGTTTGGAACTATTTTTTAAACAAGTTAAAAACAAAACACTTTTTAGTGGAATATTTAAAAGTTTTAAAGCGAAAAGTGAAACTACTAACTTATTAGAAAATATTATACACAGGCGAATGGATCTTCAAGCAAGTAGTTTTAATAAAAATACACCATGTAGGTTATGGACATAAAAGCAAAAGGTATGTTAAGTCAGTTCATGCAGCAGTAACTCGGTAACCGCATTGGCAGATACAATGTTAAGACGTTTTGCATCATTTTCCAGCAGATTTATTTACAACAGATAAGAAGATTCCATTTTAACAAACTATCTTCGGTTCAGCAGTTGAGTGAATAAATACAAACGAGCTCTGATAAAAGCAGTTAATTTTATGTTTTTGTGCTATATAATCTAGTCTGGTAAAAAGAAAATTTATTTTTTAATATAATTTCATATTCAATAACATCTAAGGATCGTTCACCAAAAGAGGATTTACAGTCACGTGCGAAAAGACTGTAAAAAAAAAAAAAAAAAAAAAATGGTGTTCTGAGTAGGAAAAACGTGTTAAAAAGATGGGGACGTTGTTAATTTTATGACCCTTAAAATCGTAATCCAGCAAATTATCTCGTACGTGATCTTAAGGATTTGAGTTGAACTAATTCCGTATCATGAATTATGGAGAAGGGTCTAATCTCATATATTCCTTAAAAGGAGATTATTTAATTGTTTTCATTAACATTTTTCAGTAGTGTAAAGGAATGTTAAGAAACCTAGTAATTAAATTGTATAATAGCTAGAATTAAAGTATTTTCAAGTAAAGTAAAACTATCCCTTATCACGCTCGTTCATAAAAATACAGATTTACTAAATGAGCTTAAAAATTATTTTTGTTTAATACTGAATTGTCCTAAAAATTAGCTATTCGTACACAGTACTGCACTTCCTAATGATATATTTTCTTCTCTTTTATTATTATTTTTCTTCTCTTTTTTTTTTTTTTTTTTTCGTTGTTAGAATTTTTCAGGCAGCTTAATTTAATAAGTGTTCTTGTAAATAGAAAAATAAAATAAAAATAAATATTTTTACTGAAAAATAAGTGTCTTTTTTAACAATCTGAAGTTACTCCATGAACTTTCTATTTATTTATTATAAAAAAGAATAAATTAATTTATAAAATTAATTAATTGTTAATGATTTTTAATATAAATCGAATTTATATATAAAAAAAATCTACAAAAAGCTTAAGATAAAGTAAATACAGAAACAAATATTTAACAAAAATCAATATTCAAATTTGTTTTATGTGATATTTTATGATTCTTTATAATTCTTATACGATATTTTGCAAACGATCTTCTTCTATAAATAATTATTAATTTATTTGATCATATTAATTATAGAATAAGAAGCTAAACTAAATTTTTAGAAATGAGTTCCTTACTAAAAACGTTTCAAACTTAATCAGCACCAGCAATTAAAAATATTACTTTATTCTGATTTATACTGTGCTGTGCAGTTTTGTTGTACTTGTCAAATATTTTTATTGCTATTGAATAAATCTTTTAATGGATAAATTATCTTATTATTGAATAAATTATTTTGAAAATTTTACACGTTTTCAACAGTAAAAACGTCAATATTAAAACAAAAGACCTAAAATAAATATTTATTTTGACAAAGATGTTATCTCTCTCTCACTCCCCCCTCCTCTCTCTCTTTTTTTTTTTTTTTTTTTATTTATTTTTTATTTTATTTATTTATTTATTTATTTTTTTTTTTTTGTATTTACTGAGATTTCTTGCTATTAAAATAAACCTTTCGAAACCTTAATAAAATAATTTTTACTGTACATTTAACTGCTATCAAATATCGTGGAAATATTTTCATTCTTAGCAAAATCCCTCTTAAAAATGCAGTTGAAATATTACCTAGCATGAGTAGTAGAGAATAAAAATACCTTAAAAGCACCGAATACGTATATTCACAGACTAAATCTTAAAAATAAATAAATAATAATAACAACAACAAAAAACGATGACACACCAATGTTTCTTGATATAATTTTTTGTAATAATTATGTGTATCAATATACAGCATTTTTTTTTTTTCCCAAAAAATTAAAAACAAAAGAGAGATTGAAAAATTGAATATTTTATTGTAAACATAGAAAATCTTTCTACCTCATTCGTGAGTGCTCATGTAGAGAAACACACACACAGATTCCAATCCTTTAAGATATCATTTCATTCATGCGTACTAACTTCATATTCAAGGTTAACCCTCTACTGCCCATTATTGAAGATATTAAAAACAAATAAAATCTGAATTTCCTCAGCATAAGAATTTTCCTGAAGCTATTTCAATGTAATATTTATCTTTTCCATTATTGGTTTGAAGATATGTAAGATAAGTAATCGGCCAACTACTTTAAAACAGAGTTTAAAAATTTCTTGTTCATTCTCACTTTTATTGTATGGAACTAGAGTTAAATTATAAGCAAGATTTTCTTGACAGTTCGTAGCGTCAATCGAGTTGAAATAATGGAAAATTAGAAAAATTCTACAGAATGAAATGGAATTTCCAATTGTTCTCATCAATATAATCGTCAATATCAAAACAAAAGATCTAACTAGTGAGATCAAAATTTGTTTAAAAAGATATAAATAAAATTAAAGAATTGGAAACATTTTAACTTAGAAGCAATTTTATATTCAACAATCTCATTATATATGTATATATATATATATGTATATGCATGGAGCATATATTATATTGAGCATATATATATATATATATATATATTTATACTGAGCACGTTAGAATTCACCCGAAGAAACAGAAAGCGAAACAAACGGATTTAGGGAATAAACCAAAGTTACCGCTGTCATTTGTAGATTAAAGAAGTTAAAATGGAGCTGGGCTGGACCATTACCGTTAGAGCGATAATAATTCATTAATTATAATTATTAATTAATAAATTATTAATTATAAATTAAGTATAATTAATTAATATTAATTATAATAATAAATTAATATTTGACAGGGCCTTTAGTATCAAATGGTCTGTTTATATGGCTATCAAATTATGGAAGAAAAAAGAATTTACGTTCGCACACGCGCAAATAAAACTTTTTTTTTACACAGATGCTCATATTTCATAAGATATTTTACAATTTATCTAAAAGTTTTGTTGAAAATTCTGCATATTATAAATGTTGACTTCTCTTTTCTTGTAAGTTTATAAAAAAATAAATTACTTGCTTTTGTTATACAAATGCATGAAAAATTGTACAAGGACTATATTATATTAAAATTGATTTTTTAAAAGTGTAAATTGAATATTCGAAAACCACTTTTTTTTAATCAATGGATAATTATGCTAAATTAAATAACTGCTAATAAGAAAAAAAAGAAAAAGAAAGAAAAAAAAAAAAAAAAAAAAATGTATACATGTTTTGTGTGTGTGTGTGTTGTAAGGTGTAAAATAGAATTTATTGTAATACATATGACGCATTTCTCTTCATTTATAATAATTCATTAATTATAATTATAATAATAAATTACTATTTGACAGGGCCTTTAGTATGAAATGGTCTGTTTATTTGGCTATCAAATTATGGAAGAAAAAAGAATTTACGTTCGCACACGCGCAAATAAAACTTTTTTTTTTTTTTTTTTTACACAGATGCTCATATTTCATAAGATATTTTACAATTTATCTAAAAGTTTTGTTGAAAATTCTGCATATTATAAATGTTGACTTCTCTTTTATTTTAAATTTATAAAAAAATAAATGACTTTTTTTTTTTTTCTTTCATGCTTTTGTTATACAAATGCATGAAAAATTGTACAAGGACTATATTAAAATTTTTTACAGTTACGCGTAATTTCATTCGTTTAGTGATACAGGGTCATCACAAACACTTTATTTTTTATTTTTATTTTTTAATTAAAATTACTGCCGTTAGTCGTAATCCAATTTTCACTGAAAAATACGACGACGATAATATTTCTTTACATATTTCAAATTTAATAACATTTCTTCAAGTGGAAATTTTTTTTTATTGAGAAGGAAAAAAAAAAAAAAAAAGCATTCGTTTATAAATATTGCTAAACTTTTGAAAAGGAGTGTAATTGGTAGCTAATATATTTATCGCCCGTACGCTTCTGACTGAGTGTCATATGGAGATTATTTCTTTCATAAATGCTTTTATAATTCGACAAAGAACACTGCTCGGCGTGAAAATTGCTTCTGACACCATTTCAGCATATTCTTTTATAAAATGACCTCCTGAATCCGAATATGATGGGCATTTTGTCCTATCACTCAACGTTTTTTAGGAACGCCCCCCTATTTTTATTATTTTTCGGTGATTTTATAGCTATAAATTTGATTTTTAGGAGGGGGGGGAGGATTATTTTAACCGTTAAATATCTTCTGAGGGGCTACAGAGTTGGACAATTTTTTGGGGGATTTGCCACTGAAAATTATGTATTACATTATCTTATTTTTTTAATCTGTTATTAATGTTATTTTTTAGAATTTATATATTTTTTGTTTTAAAGTGTTAAATTAATTCTTTTTCATTCTTCAAACCAAATTCATGGTCATAAAATTATCGAACAGGGAAAAAAATTGAGGGAGGGGGTGGTGTTTCCAGAAAACGGTGAGTGACTGGGCAAAATGAAAGTCATATTCGGATTCAGGAGGTCATTTTACATAAGAATCAGCAAGAATGGTATCAGAACTCGATCCCCCCCCCCAGAGCAGTGTAATTATTTTTAATTTAATTTACTTCATTAGCTTGTACTGTAGAGGCTTCCACATCATGCACATTTCCTGCATAAGGATTTTTCTTAAAAATTTCTAAAATATACTTTGCAATGAGGTATTTGACTTATTAATTTGCAGTCTAACAGAATTTTAGATTTATTACATTCTGGTGGTGTGTTACTTGAATTTAAAGCATAAAAACTGGTGTCTAAAAATTACTTATAAAATTCCCAAAATGAAACACATGTATTTACTCCAGACAAAGATTTTTTCTTTTTCTTTTCTTCTTTCTTTCTTTTTTTTTTTTTTTAACTTGTAATAATTTTTATTTCACAAGATGAAAAATAAATATATACAATTAATATTTATTTCTCTTATTCTTGTAGATTTTTTTTTTCTTTTTTGAGAATATCCTGATGTTTATTAAACAGTCTGATTCAAGATTGAATAATCAAATTTTAATGCTTCAGTATCTGCAACAGAGATCAAGAGATTCAAGTATTCTGGTCGAAGACCGGGTTCGGGCCGAACTTCTCAATTTGGTCTCAGGCCGTGTCGGCCCGGAATTTTTATTCTCTTTCCTCATTAATTAACGAAGAAGGTAAACGATAAAACATTTCCTTTAGTCATTTAATTTACATAATTTTATACGCCAGTATGTCATATGAAATTTTGTTTTGTTAAAAAATGTTTATAACTTCAACTTGATTGTCTCTCTGTCTACGCTCTGATTTTCCGTAAATATTTTTAAGCATGTCTCGAAACTGATATAAGATTACGATACCAGGTTTCTTATTCAAAATCGTATGCCCGTCGCTACTAGTTTGCACACATGTACAAACAAAAGGAATTAGTTACGTTACTGTCTATGAGGCTTTATGTCCTATGGTCTGTAGAGTCTAGGGACAACGAAGGATATTTGTCTTTCCGCTACTTTCTAGTGCACTAAACGTAATGAAATTAGTATTATTTTTGAGATATGCAAGAGCATATTTTCTATTGAAAATGGTTAGAATAGCATTAGCATGAATGGTTAGAATAGCATATTGAAAATGGTTAGAATAGCATTAAAGATTTTTTACATGATCATAGAAAAGGATTCGAATACATTACGGTATATAAATAGAAACGGATGAAGGCAGATTTTTAGGAGAATTAGCCATTTTAATACCTTCTTACATTGTTTGTTAAAAACTAATATTTTAAATTTGATTTTCTGTCTGTCTGAGTGCCTTCTATCCGTCTGTAATAATGAATTTCTGCTTTTATGTAATTGTCTTGGAAAAGATCAGTAGTTTTGTTAAAAGATATCCTACCCCATGTGGCTATATAGAACCTCTGAAAAAATGATACAAAACTTCTGCATGAAAAGGCCTTTTTTTTTTTTTTTTTTTTTTTTTTTTTTTGTACACCTTTTAAAATCGGACCGGGCCGCCTCGAGTCGGGCATACACTGAAAAAAACAAACGAAACGAGACGGGGCGGGTCGAACTTTTAGATGTCATACCTGGCTCAGTAATCAAAACTTTTGTACAAGCCGGGCCGAGACGGGGTCTCAAGATTTCGGCCCATGCAGACCTCTAGTCTGCAACTATAAAATGGTTAATTATTTGACCATGATATATTCAATTATTTAACCTTATATCTTGCTTTATGTGAACTATGACATCAAATCACAGTCAAGTCTTCAGTTTTACAGTTTCAACAGCTGCAACATCAAACTTTGTTTCAAACTGGCAACAAAATTTTTAATTATTTGGTACAGAGTTAGAGGCTAAGCGGAAGTAAATTATTTAAATGTCTGGGATAAAATTTCTTTCAGTTTTTAAATTTTCTATTAACTTTTCAAGCATAAAATATTAATTTTCTGGCAATATTTATTTGCCCCCTCACCATTCTATGCATCAGAAAAAAATGAATTGCATTATTACGTCCAAATTTATTGAATAGTTTAGTTAAAAATGAAATACACTAAAGAAATATTAAAACCATTATTTCTTTAAGTAGTCTTTTAAAGTGAGAATCTTCATTGCGTAAATTAATTTTCCTGAAAATCGCATTAAATCAAAAAACGGAAATTTTTTAATTATGGAAGTTGTGACCATGTAATCGAGAAAAATAAATTTCACTCTACACGATATTTGAATAATATATTTCAGTTATTTTAATAGCTAGATTTAATTAAAGAAATTCATGAAAAATAATTATTATGTTCTTTCCTATTTAACACTAAAAAATGAGATTGTTTCATACAGTACAAAACTGAAAACCTGGACTCCCCCTCCCCCTCCCCACCCCCAAAAAAGGCCATTTTTGTTGGTATTAATCATCAGCGCTGCAGCTTTTTACTTCCCGAATATGTACTATTCAAGGAAAGCATTGTAATAATGAAAAAAAAAAAAAAAAATGACTATGAGATTTTTGTGAATCTATATTTTTTGAGGTTTGTGAATTTTTGCTATCTTTATGGTGATGTATATATGTGTGTGAGTGAATACGATAGCGTTTAAATGCTTCATTGGGCTAAACATTAGGTATGGTATAGGTCACTCTCGCAAGAAAAGTATATATTTATTATGAGTGTAGGACTCATAGCTCTTTTACAGGAATACAGAGAATTCTTTAACATTTAGATCTATGGACTCAAATTATTTGAAGTGCACTAACATCTAAACTGTACATTAGATTAAGATAAAAGTAGGAAGGCGTGTTTATAGGTCATCGTCGCAATAACTATATAGATTTACATGAGTGTAGGACTTTTTTTTTTTTTTTTTTTTTTTAACTGGGATACAAGAAAGAAGGATTTTTTATATAATATATCTATGGACTATTTGCAGTTCGTTTCAGTAATGTTAAACTGTTGAAAGCAGAAGAAAACTCCTGTACGTTACATTGCTTTTCTAATGTATGATCTTTATAGAAAATATTCCGCGTATTACTTATAGATTTTTTACAGGGAAACAGAAAGATTTTACACATAGTATGTCCTGTTGGGGCTAAATATCTTAAATTAATCAAGTTACTTAAAAAGAGACTAATAAACGTTTTAGAATTCTGCTTCAGAATTATCGCTTAAAGAAATTTTGTGCTTACTATTTATACTATTTTACAGAGGCACACAGAAGTGTTCGGAAACATTACGCTTCATTGTAAAAACATACCAATTGGGGTGAAATATTCAAAACACCCTATATACTTTTAAATTCTGTTTATTTACTGAGATACTCACCCATTCAAACTTGTGTAAAAGCCCCACAACTACAAAATGATCGAAAAATCGGTAGGAGCCACTTTATATATTTTTTTCTTTAAAGACTGCTTTATTATCATGAGTAAATTGTATTTGCATATATGTCAACCACTTTCCTTAGAGAGAAAATGGAGGCTGACCATCCTTTTAGGCTAAGTAGGTGAACATTAAGTTAGAAAAATGAATAGAACACAATTTATTTACTTATTTATTCATTTATTTATTTTTTGGGGTGATTAATTTAACTGTCATTTTTCGTTCTCATTCTTTTCATTTTAATCATAAAAATTATACATATATATATATATATATATATATATATACACACACACAAAGTGGAAAAAAATATTGTGAATATATATATATATATATATATAGGTAATAGTTTTATTTTGATCTTCGTTTTTTCTGGTTTTACTATGGGTGTTTCGGGCCTATGAACAAAGAAATTCTTAGCTTTTGCTTTCTTTGTGACAGAAAAACATCCATTTTTTAGCATATTTGCATTCTACCAGGCCCTTGAGAACGTTAGAATGCAAATAATGCTTTTTTCTCATTCCAATTTCCTATAATTCATTTCGATTTTTCTTTAATTCTTTTTTGGTTTGATTTGGGTAGTCTTCGCTTATGATCCGAATAATTGTTTTAATACTGAAGTTAAATCATCTTTAAATTTCAAATTTTTGCACTGATAATATTATATTACTATATATATATATATTAATTTTTAACTAACAAATAATAATTTCAATAAAAATAAATTATTGAAAGAAAATAAATAATTTAAAGTTGTATTATTTAATAATTTTGTATGTTAATTACCATGTTTGTCAATATTGCAATGTATGCATATATTTTCCTAGTAAGTTCATGACCAAAAATTCATAAATCAGGAATATAGGCTTCGTAATGTATTGTGTAAAACAGCGAAATTTTAAAGCAATTCAGGAAATTATTTTTCTAAATTTTAACGAAAATGAATGAATGTAATTATTTCACTCGAATGCTGTAACTTATACAAATAAACAATTTATCAGAGGTTTTCATCAGCTTGTTTGCCTACGTTTAAACAAGATTTAAAAACACACAGGAATATATGTCATGTAAAAGAATGAAAATTTAGAACAATTCACAAAAACATCTTTCTAACTTTTCACTCCGAATGAACACCAAACGTTTTCTGAAGGGCATAATATTCATTTGCATTAATTACGCAGTTATGCCGAATTATGTAAACTAATTAAATGTACAACAAAAGCGGTAAAGTTGGAAAACGAAGAGATCAATAATCATTTTCAATTACTATTCAATTACACACTTAGACATCAGGAAGCCTTTTAAAGTACATCTGGATAGGATATTATTTAGGGCATCTTTATTCGGGAACTATTGCAGAAGAATGTAAACTGCAGCAGCAAATTCTCTATTAAAAGGAAATCTGTAAAGTGCCCCCTTCGAATCATGAGTTAGACATAACATTATATTCACTATATAATAAAACATTGGAAATTCGCTAATGGAAATTTCAGCAAGCATCCATTTTCGACAGTATTTGCTGACAATTTAAACCGTTTTTATTTTATTTATTCTGTATATACAGTGAAACCTCCCTAAGAGAGAACCTCTCCCCGTGCCATAGCAAATTGGCCCTATACAGAAATGACCTTTAAGTAAACGTTGTTTAAAATTTTTTAATTCAAGCAACAAACTATATAAATCAAAGGTTTTTAATTATTAAAATTTACATCATTTGTCTATATTTTTCAATTTCTACTATTAGTTCACACTCTCCCTATATATATTTATATATCTTGTTCAAATTTTCAATCGTTAATAAAATACTTTTTATTCATCCACTCAAGTTCAAATACATTTTTTTAAACTTGTAGCGGATGACACTTGATGATAATACAGTATTGTGCATGTGGGAGGATCACTTCCCCCCTGGGGGGGGGGAGTAAATATTCAATATGGGTATCTTTCGAAAGATCTTATCAATACGTTTAAAACGAATGGTTGAACTATAGATCTGCGATAATTTAAAATAAAGTTATCGATTTTTTTTTTTTTTTTTTTAATCTTTTAGCGAAAAAAAACTTGGAAAAAATATTTCTGCTTATTTGCAAAGAATTGACATCTTTCGGCATTTAGTGAAGCAAGTAGGAAATGACTTTTATTTTTTCATTTACATTACTTGTTAAACGTAATTTTAAATAATTAACAATAGCATAATTAACAATAGTTCCCTTTAATTTTGAAAGCTTTATAACCGTAATTTTGTTTTCCAAGAGTTTTGATTTATATTGGAATAAATTGTTTAGTTTGATATTTTTTGAATAGAAAAGAGGTCTCTATTAATGTATTAGTTTTTATTAAAATAAAGGAAGAAAATAGAAATTTTAGTTTTTAATTTTCAAAATTAGCTACGGTTAAATACTTTTATTATTTAAAGTTGATATTACGCACTGAGAATTAGCATTTAAAGTTATTAAAGTTAAAAAATGGTATGACGCAAAATTGCTTTTTCCAAGTTGATATTTTATTTGGAAATATGCACATTTGGAAGTATGAAGTTTTATCACCTACTTCGTTTTTACGCTCAAATTATTGCACTCGACACTTATATGATGAGCAGTACTCTGCTCAACTTAATGAAAATAAAAAATTACTTTCGCAAAATGTGCTCCCTAGTTTATTTATTATTAAATATTATTATTATTATTATATCCACAACTATACATGGGCGTTTAATGAAGATAAATTAGCATTTAGTCCAATAGGGAAAAGACGAACGAGAAAAGCTGGCACTAAAAGGAGGCGGTCCTTCAACAGTTTGACTTTTACAGAAGTTTCACTGTTTTAAAAAAGTAAATATATTTATTTAAATGAGGTTTCCTTTTCATCGTCGAAGAACAAAAAAGAGGCATCGTTATTTAACAAATATTTTTTTTTTATAAACTTTTTGAGAGCGATTCTGTTTGAAAAGTCTTCCATAAAACATAATAAAAACCATAAATTATTCTTCGATGTCTAAATGCCCGCTTTTTCTCTTCAAGATTAATTAGTTTATTTTACAATAATTTATGCTCGAAAAATTATTCCTTCAAACGCGAGGAAAATTCTAATTTCTGAACTTCTGTTATAAGAAAAAATTAAATTGCAATAAATAATAAAATAAATAATAAATAAATAAAGCTGACATTTTATAAGTTACCCAGTTGTAAGTCAAAAACTCGTATGTCAAAATGAATTTTCATATTTATAAAAACACATTCGTAAATCATGGTTAAAACAAAAAGTTTCTATAACCTAATATTACTTTTTTTGCTAAATCCTTGATGATTGTAAATCACTGACCAGTTACCAGATGCATGTATAGTCTGAGAACTTTTATATTTTTATTCAGTAATCAAAATAAAGTGAAAAACTATTTTGAAACGAAAGAAAAACTAAATGAAAAGAAAGACCCATGGCGTTATCCTTGATCCATTTAAACTACTGGATATAATAAATTAAGGAAACAAAAGAGAAAAGAAAGATTTTGAATTTATGTCCTTTGGCTTTTATTTTTTCTTTAAAATAATGAAAAAAAAAAAAAAAATCCAGTACATTTCATAAAAATATTAAGACAGAAAATGAGACTACGAACCACATAACCGATTTTCTTTTCTTTCTTTTTATTTGAAGGAAATATAAATAAAAAATTATTTACTTTTTACATATTCTTAAAGAAGACAGCTTCGAAAGCACTTGTCAGTAGGGCATTATAACATTTTTTTTGAAAATAACTACACTAAGTGACCAAAAAAAGAAAGAAAGAAAGAAAAAAAAAAAAAAAAGCCGCACTTGGATATTTTCCTTTTCCCTTTTTGCAACCGTCAATTTTATCATTTAAAAAGCAATTTTTTACAGATTTTATTACGTCGCCCTCCACATACACTTTAGGATTGAGTCCAGTGTTAAAAATAAAATGCAACTTTCAGGAAAATTATAATTTTAGAAAGTATTTCAAAAATGGCAAGTATAAAGCATTTAACGATGCCACAAAAAGTATTAATTTTAGAATGAAAGTCAAAAAATATTTTTATACGTGAGACGGCAAATTAATTAAATGTTAACGAAATATTCCTGAGATGACTTTTAGCAACATATAAAATTTTTTGGCTGCTTAAACGAAAAATGTGTCTTTAGGCGGCCATGTTGCCCATCCAAGCGAGATGGTGGCAAGTTGCGAAATAAAAGTTTAAAAAATCGATTTGTACATGCTCATAACTTAGAAAAGATTAAAAAAAAGTGCATAGCAAAACAATTTCTTCAAAAACAGTGCGGGAACAATTAAACAAAGTATATAAAAAAACCAGAAGATCTGGGAAAAAAAAAAAAAAAAAAAAAAAAAAAAAAAAAAAAAAGCCATCACTAAGGAAAAGAATTAAAAAAAAACAAGACTTCAGTTGACCAAAAATTTAGAAAAATTATCAGTTAATTATTAGGCCGAACTAGTTTTCTCTGATGAGTCAAGTTTATTTTATTTTGGGCTGATAAAAAAAATTAGTAAGATGATAAAAATGTGACCGAATTATTGAAAATTGCATTCATAAAACAGTGACAAATTCTCGGTACATTATGGTACGGACGGGCATAAATTTTCAATGAGTCGGGCAAATTTTTATGCTCAAGGGATTTATTAACTCGAAATAAAAGGTGTAACCCCCGTTTCGCCGACAAGAAATTTCCTACCCCCTTATTTTTCCCATTCAAGCTTCCCTTTTGAGCTATTTAGGGATTTGTTCTATAGGAATGGGGAAAACAAGTGGAAATAAAATTTCAATTCGACGAAATGGCGGGTACTAGTTACGTAAGAAGATTAGTTAGTGTCCAGTCCACTCTATTTTATTGGTTGATATGACTGACAGGTCCAGGTGCACAAACGCATAATGAATTAGAATTTTTTGATTTGGGGTCGATTTTTTTTTATGTTGATGCTGTAGGATATTTGCTTCATTTAAATAACTAAGTGCTTAAATGTTAAACAAAAATGTAATATTTTAATATGATAAAAATGTGTACGATTAATGATTAATAACCATTGTTATGTAGCTTCCTTTTTATTCATTTACGTGAACATTTCTTGTTTTAGGGAAAATAAATTTTCTATAGACAAATGTTTATTTGCAATATACTTTTATAAATAATAATTTAGCATAGAATACGTACGTTGGTATAGCCAAAGCGCTAAATTAGCAGTCATTAAATGTATTTTGCACCTAGAAAGTATAGTTTAACGACCAAAATATCCCATGCATTCGTTGTTTGTTACGCCTAATTTATGACCAGATTATTGTCATATTTCTCTCTTTACAGGACACTCCCAGAAAATCTATGAAATATTAAAGAAAAAAATAGTATGCTGTGGCCACCACATGACTTTCTTCTATACTGTCCTATACAAATTCACTCAGTAAATATAATTCATCAACATTATTATTAAAAATATATATATCTCCCATGATAATGCAGACGATTTCTATGTTAGAGAATTAGTATAACACTAAATATCCACAAAAAGTCAATTTAATCTCGATATTACTTTTTATTGTTGTTGTTGTTGTTAAAAATAAAAAAAAATCGATAACTATATTTTAAATTATCGCAGATCGATGGTTCAACCATTCGTTTTAAAGGTATTGACGAGCTCTTTTCAAAGATACTCATCATGAAAATTTACTCCCCTCGAGGGGGGGGGGGTCGAGACTCCTACATACACAATTTTTTTCCCCAGTTGTTGACTATCTCTATTACAAACAATTCTTTTAAATTTCATAATGATTATTAAAAAATTATTCTCTTTATGCACATTTATACAAAATTTTGTCCTATCCCACCATTTTAAAAATTTATAAAAAGCTGAATGGCAACGCATGCTGTTGGACAATTTTTACCAAAAGTTGATAGGCACTAATTTATGTCAATGTGTAACTACATACCAATTTGTATGAAATTCTGTGCAGTAGTACTTGAGATACAGTTGCCACAAAATTTTATTACACACAGACAGACAGATTCTTTATAAAAATGGCCAAATGGTGTTTTACAGCTCTCAAAACGTCTAAATCCATCAAAAACCCGAGGTCTAAAATTTTTACGAATCCAGTACTTTCTTCTATTGAATATAGAAGAAAGTAATAAATAGATGAATGCAAATAAAGAGTATAAATGTAATAAAAACACACATATAAAATTTATAATATAGCAACTTTTTATCATTTATTTTGTTTCATTTTATTTTTACTTTCTTCTATATTCAATAGAAGAAAGTATTGGATTCGTAAAAAGTTTTCGACTTCCGGTTTTCAATGGATTTACACGTTTTGAGAGGTTTAGAACACGATTTGACCATTTTTAGAAAATGTCTGTCTGTCTGTCTGTGTGTGTGTGACAAAAATTTTGTGGCAACTGTATCTCCAGAACTACAGTTTAGAATTACATCAGAATTACATCAGAACTACAGTTCAGAATTACAGTTACAGAAAAAACTTGATATGTGAGACCATTATGAGATATTACGCTGATTCAATTTGAACGCTTATCAGCCAGTAGGTGGCGCTGCTATACAGCGGTTTCCGCAATTTAAGGAAATGCTATATCACAGGAACTACTGACAGAGTTGCATATAAATTTGTATATAGGTGCACCTTAACATAAATTGGTGCCTGTCAACCGCTCAACAGGTGGCGCTGCTACACAGCGACTTCTACAGTTCAAAGGAAGGCTATATCTCAGCTTCTATTTCGTACCATCAAATAAAACTTGATATGTGAGAAGGCTATTAGGCTGATTCAGTTTTGATGCTTATCGGCCAATAGGTGGCGCTGCTATATTGCAAATCTCATCTATTCATGGCTATATCTCAATGTCTATGGCATGTAACTGTACGAAACTTGATATGTAGATAAACATTATAAAAGCATTACATATATTAAGACGTTATTTATAGACGATAAAATTGTCTTTCTTTGGATATTTAGTGTTAGATTTCCCTAAGATGAAAATCATTTCATTCATCATGTTAAATATTTTTAATAATAGTTTTAATAAATTACTCGCAATTAGTGAACTTGTACAGGAAAATATAGAAGAAAGTCTTGTGGTGGCCACAACATACTAGTTTTAATTTAAGTTTAATAAAAATTTATTTGTTTTTTGTATTCATTTATTTAATTATTTTTAAAAGAAAAATCTACATTTTCTTTTACTTATTATACTGATTGGAATCAAGTGGCAATATAGTGTAAAGGCTATAAAATACATGATTCAAAAACTAAAATATTACATGCTGATATACTGCCAATCGCAGTTCTTAAAGAATAACAGATCCACTTGTCGTAGATAGTACAAAAACTGAAGTGCCTAGGAAAGACCTTTCTGCAGGTAGTGAGAACTTTGACTCGATGTAATGTTGGCGTAAATGTAACTGCCGTAGGCAACGGTTACCCGAAGCGAGGTCTAGAGCGATTTAAATTATTCTTTTTTGAGTTTTTACTTTTAAGGTTCTATAAAAATGAATAGAAACTGAATTCTTTTGAAAATTCATTTAAATATAGGACCAGCGAAGTGGGCATAGCCTGCTAGTATAAGAATAATTGTATTATAAATTTGCAATTTTTATTACAATTTAGAAATATAGGTAACGACAAATAATTTATTTATTTATATTTTGAGTCTATGGATTCTTTTCTCTCTCTCTCTCTCTCTCTCTCTCTCTCTCTCTCTCTCTCTCTCTCTCTGCCTGTGTGTGTGTTTAAGCATAAATATTATTGGGTTAAAAGAATTTAGGTACTTATTTTCAAGATCTAGACCTTGCTTAAAATTAACTTTCCTTATCTCATAAGATTCCATTTCTAAAATAACAACACTGAAGTAAGTTCTATCATGATCGTAATATTTCAATTTATTTATTTTTTAATTTTCTACCAATTGTTATTTCTTAGTTTATCAATTTATAATAAAACATTTGTCATAATGATAATTTGTAAAATATTGAATTAATTTAATCAAGTTTGGACTTGTAAAACTGAAAGTAAAAATTAATAATTAAAACAACCGAAAAAAAAAAAAAATGTTTAAATTAATGTTTTCTAGTAATTTCAATTTTGCTTGAAGATGTAATATTTGGATTTCGGCTGAATTTAAAAATGAATTGGATTTAAGTAAATAATAATAACAATAAACTAAGTCTTATCCTATAAAAAGTTTTAACAATTGTGCCTGGCCTGAGTAGACCATTTTGGTAATTAAGAAAAAATAATTAAGTGCCATTGACGCCTGTTTTTCACATTCTAATTTCTATTCCCCGGTTTAGCCTATTTACTTCCTAATCTTTTCTGCATCTTAGCTTCTAAGTCTTTTAGGATTTTTGCCTTCAAACAACACACTTCTTCCAGATATTCAACATTCTTAAATGCGCTTGAAAAATTTTTGTTATACCCCCGTTTCGCCGACACAATATCAGCGAAACAGGTGTTGAACCGATAACGATGATTTCCCTATGATTTCCCTTTTTGGGGGGAATTTGTCAACGAAAGGGGGTAGGAAATTTTAGTGTCGGCGAAACGGGGGTATAACCAAATAAAACGCGGCCGTTATAAAAACGGCGCCTGGCCGACTATTTTGAAGGTATCTCAGACTTTCCCACAAACAGAATTTCAAGATGATATTGCACCATACTAAAGGGCGTCTGTGGTGCATTTATTCGATTCAAATTGTTAAAACTACCTATCCTATCCCATGAGCACCTATAATTCTGTAAGCAATCATATCTTTTTTAACTTTAGTTAAATCCCACGAAAAATATCGTAGAATTTCTTTTTCATCAGACTTGGAAATAGCCCTAATCTCAATCCGCTCGAAAATGGTTAGTTTATAAAAAAGCGCGAGAAAGGGGTGAGGATTAAAAAATTGCAGCCTACAACTCTGCAAGGAATAGAAAAATTTATTTATGATATTTGGCACAGAGAAATTTCTGATATTTATATTAAAACACTGCATAATACTATGCCATTGCTTATTAAAGTAGTAATTCCATATAAAGGTGGAATAACTCAATGCAGAATACATATTTTTATAAAAAAATTTCTTAGATCTAACAAATAAATAGTTTTATTTCATGTATTAAAATATAACTTGTTTATATCATATAATAAATCATAATACAGTACAAAGTAAATGCTTATTATATCACGCTTAAAAAGAATGTTTTATGTAGTTTTTTAATAATTACTTCATAGAGTGTAATAAAGTGAATTATTAAATCAAAAATGTACATAGGTATCATTTCATCTCTTTGATATTATGCAAACATGACAGTTTTATTTGTTTCAACCATTAGTTTTGAAGTTATTACAAATGAAAAAGGTATAAGTAAATTTTTCTGCAGTGCGTTTTTTTTTTTTTTTTTTTTTTTTTTTTTTTTTTGCCGCTTAGAATTGCGATTAAAATTACGAAATTTCGCATATAGTGTTCATATAAAAAAACAAGTAGGTATATAAACATTTCTTTAAAACTATTTAAAGAAATGTTTATATACCTATTTGTTTTATATTTATATATATATTGTATATATATATATATATATATATATATATATATATATATATATATATATATTTTTTTTTTTTTTTTTTTGAGAAAAGGATTTTTAAATGTTCCAGTCTTTCCAATTTTTAATTCTCCCCCTCCTCCCGTTAATTTCAGATTATTCTTGTTCAGATATACATTCTGAACATATGTGTGTATTACTTTGTGAATACATTGACACGTTATTATATATATATATATAATTTGAAATTTTTTAGTACCATTGTAACACTCAGCAGACAAAAGATAGATGAAAATACAAACATAAAACAAATTTTAATTGAGATTTATGTCGATTAAAATTATTCACAGTATTAAATTAATTTGAATACTAATGATTAGTAAAACAAGTTAAAGTACTTACGCAGAAGAGAAATTTGAATGATGAAATTTCATATGAATTTCAGTTTTTTCAAAACTTAAAATTATTTTTTAAAGTCTAAATTTAAACGAAAAGTAAAATGGATCTACATATTTATTTGAATGTCAAAAAGGAGTCTACACCTCATTTTTATAAGTTTTACTCTAAAATTAAATCGCAGAAAGCATTTTAAGACATGGAATTCTAAATTCGAGGGGGGGGGAAATCATCTAAAAGCTATTTTTATTCATATTTATAAGAATTACCCTTCCAAAGCTATAGGATTTCATCTTACTTTATTCAACGTATCTTTCAGATGCAGTGAAATCTTAAGAAAGCCAACCACCATGCCACAGAAAATTGGCTCTTTAGAGGGGTAGTCAAGGTCATTGATAAAGTCATAATTCCAGCAGCAAATTCCATAAATTGTATGGTTTTAACTATCCAAATTTACATATATATATAATATATATATATATATATATATATATATATATATATATATTATATATATATATAATATTCACTACATTAGTTAATTTGAGTTTTACTGATTTGGAAACCATTGCCTTAATATTTATTAGCTAAATAACGGTATAATAGAAAGATCACTTTTCCAAATTTCAAATTCATTTTTAAGTATGCATACTCCTAAATACTCCTATCCCTAACTTTTTTTTTCTACATATAGATTATTACGTCATGCATGGAGGTTAACTGCAATAATATGGTGTACAATTATCGTTTCAAGAAAAGGAAAAACAAAATATCTTGCTCTCGCAAGCGATCCATAAGATAGATAGAAGAATCTACAGTTATCTATATAACCATAAGATAGATAGATAGATGGACTTTCAATAAAGTAATAAATGAGTATTGAATTCTATGGGAAAATTCGAGATTGGGAGAAACTGACACTTAAGAAAGACGGCCCTTAAATAGAGATGGACTTTTAGAGAGGTTTTTCTTTCAAATACTTAAATAATTTATTGGTTGATAGACTAGAAATTTTGAAGTTCATTGTCCCCTTTAAAACACAAGTCAAGTTTCTTAAAAGGCATTTATTAAAAAAATATATTTGCTTGAATCACTAACTTATTAAGAGAGTATATACATATATATATATATATATATATATATATATTGTATTCTTTATATTATATGCAAATATCTGAAAAATTATGAAACAAATTCGTTTTTTTTGTTCTATAGAGTTTGATATAAGGATTTCGTTGTTATTTCAACTTATCACTCTGCGCAATATCTTCAACTAATTATTTAGTCAATATTCTATAAATATAACATACTAAATAAATACAGTGGGTGTTCAAATTATTAATTTTTTTTTGACATTTTTTCAGTTATCTAAAAAAATACTAGACGAAATGACCTGAAACTTCATACATGCAAAGAACATTTAAAAACTCATTTTCCACTATTGATTTAGTCCAAAGTGCAATTAGGGGACCAACCACAAATTGAAGAGGAGCGAAAATACTTTGGATTACCCTGTATCACAAAAAGATACAAATGACTTGTAACTTTAATACATTATTGTACATACTATGCGCAATATTTGTATGTTTTGGTGCGGGAATTGCGTAATTATTTAGGCAGGTGTATAATTATTTTTTTTTTCAAAAATTGCTAAGTTTTTTGCTTTTAACTAGAACGGATTTCCATAAAATTTTGGAAAACTTGCTGAAAAATTGACAAAACATTAGAGAAACCTTATTCTGAAACATAAAATTCGCACGTGTAATATTCGTTGAGATATGAGCATTTTTAGTAAATATCATTTTACTGCGCATGCGCGAAAGATAGAAAAAACTTTATTACAAAGATTGAAAGTTAGATATATTGGGCAACTTTTGCTAAAAGTTAATTTGAATAAAGTAAAAAGTAAAAAAAATGTTGTCAAAAGAAACGAGCTTGATTTTTAGATATTTTCAAAAGTAAAAAAATGTCGCCAAAAGAACGAGCTTCATTTTTGATATTTTCTAGAGTTGAAATTGCATAAATGATTTTTCACATGCTATATAGTTCATTTGAAGATCCAATTATTTCAACCACGTTGAAAAAGTTTTTTTTTTTTTTCTTTTGTGTGTGTGTGAAAAACCGCTTATGAACTCACAAATCTTAGTAAATAAATAAAAATATGTTAAAGTTACAAGCCTATGAGGGGTTTTAATATAAAGCAATAAAGTAGTGAATAATAAAATAATGAAATATTAAATTAATGCATATTAAATTTACTAATCTGTATTTAACCCGTTAACGCCCGAATTAATTTTAGAAAACATTATTAGCTGATTATTTCACTTCTAAATTAATATAGACAACTGATAGTAAAATATATTAACTTAAACAATTCTTCTGATAGTTTTAAATTTAAAGTCTATCCTCATTTATTGACGTTCAGTGTTTTAGCGAGAAAACTTCGAGATAGAGAAACTTTGAGATAACAGATTAATTTCCTATTATATGTTTAAAAAGATCTCGAAAGTAAAGTATTATAATATACCTGTATATTATTATTCAACTTGATTTAAGCAGTATAAAACTTTCAGGGATCATTTAGAGTGACGCTATAAACTGTCACTAAAAAGCAGAAATAATTCCAAGAATCCATAAAAAATATACCTGCCTTTTATTAGCTGTCCTCAAATGAGGACACTGGGTGCTAACGGGTTAATGCACATGAAATAAATAAACCTAAAATTTTACTTTTAAATTTCCGTTTTTCTCTTTGACAAACTAAGTAGAACCTCTTCCCACATCATACAAAAAAAAAAAAAAAAAGACAGGAAGATCTTTTCTTCGCTTTGAAACAAGGTCTGTTAAAACACAATGGAGTGAAAACATCCAGACTATCATAATTCTAAACAATAAATAAACATATATTTTTATTAAATAATTACAAATTGTTGAAATATACGTATATATACAAATTCCAAATTTAAAAACTAGCTTTTTCAAAAATTTGCCTATCAGCGGCCGATAGGTTCCATCCTCGAAACAGGTAAACGTGAGGTGCCGGGTTCGATCCCAGGTTGCGCTCGTCGGCCTAGCCGTTCGTAGTTTTCCCAGAAATTCGCGTAAATACGGACTAGTACCCCTTAGAACCCCCCCCCCCCTCGCATGGCACTCCCTTCCCCTCAGGCTTAAGACCCTAGGGCAATCAATTGGTCTTAATCCTAACGCACGCACACTCTTCAAAAACTTAAATGGCATGACATCGCTAAGATGAATACAGCACATCATACTCCATTATCCTATCAAAATGGTAACAAGAAATAAGGCTTCACATGACCATATTAGAAATTGAGTACTTATTTGTTTATAGAATTATATTTAAAGATGCATTTTAACTACTTGTTACTTTTAAAATTCTATATCAATTTAGTTTGGCCTTTAGCTGAGTGGTTTATAGTTCAAATTATTATTATTTTAAGTTTTAGTTTCATTAGATTTTTACGACAACTACAGTAATACTTTATAGTAGCCTTTCCCGCGCAGAGCATCTGTGTGACAGTACCTACATACCTAATATGACTTTCATAGAAATCTCATAAATAAAAATCACTAAAAAAAATTCAGTTTTATTTTTATTTATTTATTTATTTATTTTTTTTAAATAAAAGAGATTTAAATCTTTTATATTTGCATTATAATCTCAATTTTAGAAAATAAATTTTTCCGCTACTAAGTTAGAAATTCTACTTAAAATGAATGAAAAATCTTATATATATATATGTGTGTGTGTGTGTTGTGTGTATGTACAATTTCTTCCCCTGTTTAAAATGTTAAAATTTTAATGCCTACAAAAAACTATGGTAAAAGTTTGCTCACTATTTAGAAATACATTGCATTTGCTGAAAAAAAGAGGAGGGGGGGGGGGAGGCATTTAGATTGAAACGAAATTTCTTCTATCCTTGTAATGAAATTAATATTTTCAATGCCTAATATGCATTATTTACTGTAACTCAGGATTACAGGATTAGCTGGTGATTTAATGTAACTTTGCCAGATACTCCTTTTCATTAGGTAAACTTTTAAAGGCTGCCTAAAAGTTTTTTTCCCCTTTTTCGGGGGGCAAACTTTGTTAACACGTTGAGCGGCACACAAATACTTAACAAAATCCATTAAAATTCCTTAAGGATATTATCCTGTAATAAATAAAAATTCAATTTTTAGTTTTATATCATATTTTACACTGTCAACCACCGATGGTTGACGCAGCTTTATATCATATTTGCCACCGATGGCTGACATGGCGCTCAAAGTGTTAATGAAAAAAAAATTTTTTTTTCTCCTACATACATCTAAACTTTCCAAAATAATCTTCCTAAAACTTTCTATTATTTCATACGGTCTTTGATGTTTTCAGCGCTTCTAACTTTTGGTTGATTTTAATTTAAAAGAAGGCAATTTTAAAGGGGCAGACAGATGAAAAAGTTTTTTGCGAAGGATCAGTTTTTTAAGATGAGAAATTTTGTGAAAAGACATAAATTTGTTCTAAGCAGACGCCTAGCGTAAGTTTCAGGTCATATGTTTGAGTGAATTTATGATATAATGGAAACACATTTATGTTAATAATTATAAAAAATGAAAAAAAAAAAAAAAAAAAAAAAAAAAAATGAAGTCAAAAGAAAAGCGTTACTTTTTCTTTTAAACACAACACGTGAAAGAATTCCATTAATACATAGACAGATTCATTTTACTGATGTTAAATTATTTATTGCCAACAGCAGAGATTTTATTCTTATTTTTCATTTACGTTAACATGTATCCCAATCCGTAAGCTATTTAATTCTTTCATCAATTCTAAAGACGACATGAATTTTTTAAATTATTTTTTTTTCTCCCTCAAGATAAAAAAATTCCCTAAAATTGGTTTCTTATAAATTAAAATTCATAGCTGCCAACCTAATCCGGAGTATTGTTAGTATCTGTCCCTTTTCCCACACCACTTAATTTTTATAGTAATTCTCTTTAAATGTATTTACGATGAAATAACAAGAAAAGTACTCTAAAATAATCTGGTGTGTCACACACAAGACTTTCTCTTACCCTGAAATTTAATACTATAAATACAGGTTGCAGATTAATAGGTAAGATAACAAATACTGTTATGTAAACATGTGTTAAACAATTCAAATTAGGCTTCGGGAGAGTTTTATATGATAGTTAGTTCTGTGTGAGGGGGGCTATCGCCCCCCTCAACCCCCCGTTTCATTAATGCACCTACATCTATATAGAATTTAATTCGGCTATTAAAAAATAATTCTGTTTTTAAAAAATAATTTATTAAAATTATTATTTAAAAAAATTATCTTTTATGATAATGCAGACGATTTCCATATTAGAGAAGTAGTATAACACTAAATATCCAAAAAAAGTCCATTTTATTCTCAATATTTAAAAAAAAAAAAAAAAATCCTAAGTTTTTTTTTTCGTTAAAAGTAAAAAAAAATCGATAACTTTTTTTTAATTATCGCAGATAGATGGTTCAACCATTCGTTTTAAAGGTATTGGCGAGCTCTTTTGAAAGATACCCATCATGAAAATTTACTCCCCTCGAGGGGGGACTCCTACATACACAATTTTTTTTCCCCTGTTGACTATCTCTATTCCAAAAAATATATATTCGTTTCATTTGGATTAGTGCAGTCTATAGATGTTAAACTGTACTTACCTGCAATTTTCCCCATAGACGTAATGTATTAGAATTATCTTGATTGTCCCTGTACACGAACCATTTGCTTGATGTTAACGAAAAGCTTACTGTAGCATCCTTATATGATACACATTCAGAATACCAAGTTTGAACTTTCTGCCATAATTTGTTTTTGAGATATGCTGATAACAGACAGACACACAGACCATTTGCTAAAAACATGGTTTTCGTATTCAGGGGACCTCAGGACATGTAAATATAACAAAAACTCGCGTTCGAAAATTTGACCCAAAAACAATACTTTCTCTACCTTATGGGTAAGAGAAAGTAAAAAGACTGGTAAAGGTAAAAAAAAAAAAAAAAAGTGAGTACTAGCAATCTAGGGATCCTCCTGATTATTAATTAGGATGTTGGCAGATCTGAAAATTTTCTAAGATTTTTTTTATTTTTTTAAAAGAAAAAAAAAAAAAAAACTTAGAGAAGCATCATTTTTAACAAGGAGATTATTTTAAGAAATAATTTTAAATACTAAATGAAATTAAACATCAATCCAAATTGATATTTTTTAACGGTTCTCGTTTTAATGCTGTAATATTTAGGGGAACCTAAAGAAGGTGATTATTTTAATTATTATTCGTGATTGTAACCATATCAAAACATTTGAGAAAATATGCCGAAATATTATGTGCAATTTAATTTTTGATCGGACAATACTCTACAGGCCTACTAATCAAAATTAATACATGCCAAAATTATTTGGAAATACAATAAAATACTCAAAAAAAATTCATGTTTATTAAGGTCATGATATTTCCACGATACTTTAAAAGTGCCTGTGTTGGAGTTGAGGTTGATTGACTGCATGATAATTCTCTAGGCTTGGGTGGAATGTCTCCCGTGAGGGCATAATACTTTAAAACTGATTTTAAAAACATATATTAATATTGACTGTATACTAGCATGAGTGGAGTATCCAGAGGAAGGGGCTGCAGACTCTCCCGAAATTTTGTAGAAAGTTTCCTTACTTATGGTTTAAAAAAATTTAGATTTCTCTCTCTCTCTCTCTCTCTCTTTACTCTTTTCAATCCATATATGATGGAGAAAGTATGTATTCCCTACAAGCATGAATCGTTGGCCTATCAAGAGATATACAGTCTCGGTAGGCTGAACAGCACATTTTTTGTCTCCTGTATCAGCATTTTATTAGTTAGTTACAATTAATTCCAACATTACTGTATATGGGCCCAAAGTTGCCCAACAATCTATCTAGCCCACTGCCCTGCATAATTGTTGGCAAACAAAAATTTTAATGAAAAAAAAAAAAAAAAAAAAACAGTTATTTTAACGTTAGCCAGCATAAATTTTGTTTGTAGAGTTGTTTTGGGGTCAAATTTCTGAAAATGAAATTTTGCTATATTTACACGTTTTGAGGTCCCAAAGAATTAGTGCTATGTTTGAAAGTGATTTGAGGTGCTTTTTAAATTGTGTCATACACTTTTTTTTTCTGAAATAAATACTATTCATCAGGTCAAAGCTACAAAAGCAATTATTAAGTTGTTGGGTTGAGTATAACGTTGCCCTAGAGCTGTGTGGTGATCAGTTTTTAAGGTTAAGAAGTTCTGCAGTAAGCTGATGTAGAGTCTTGTAAGATTTTCCAAAATGTCGAACAACTGGCCTCCAAACTCGATATTGGTTTTAAAGTAAAAAAATCATTCATTCTTCAGAGAAAGAGATCAAATCTACCAAAATGTGCTCCAGAAACTTAAGATTTCTTTCTTTCTTTCTTTTTTTTTTTTTTTTTAACTCATACAGGTTATATCATATTTAAATGTCCGTTGCTTCACATAATTCACATCACTGTTTAATGATATTGTTATCACTAAAAGAAGCTTGCTAATTAAATTTTGATTTTTCTGATATTCATATATATATATTATTGAATCAATTTAATCAAAACTGTTTCATTTGAATTACTTTAAATGAAAAGTCTATGAATATAGAACAGAAAATGAGTTTGTAAATGTGTCGGAAAAATAATCTTTGAGAAATTTATTTCTTTTTTTGTTATTTTGACAAACTTTAATTAAACACTTTTATTAAATATATTCCTTTTGTTGAGATAAATCAATATTCAGAGTATAGTTCAACCATTCAACCACATTTGCCCTGCCTAGCATTGAAGACGATTGCGCAGGCTTAAAAGTATGCCAAATTGACCAATAGGTCGGGATTTGGGAAGCATCCAGTCATTCGGCGTTCCCTTATCGCTTATTTTCTGTCAACCAGAAGGGTTATCACCTTTATTTTAACACTAGATTCGTTCAGTTAGCACTTGCGCAGATACCAAGAAACGTTGATGAAGAATAATTTGCATAATTTCTATACACTATGAAACACATTATCGAACTTGACTCAGCCCTCCACGAAATAAAATCCTAGATACGCCACTGCGCAGCACTTCAAAAACATTTTTATCCCTGGCTTTTTCCACCATTTTAAAATATCTAGGCGGTCTCGATATTTTTCTGTCGATGTACATAGTTCACAGCATCCCTACAAGAACAAGTGCATATGAACCACATGTACAAATGTAACAGTGCTAGTTTACTTTTGCCATGTACAAATATCGTAACATAAAAGGCAGAAAATATGTAGAAAGATTGGCAGATGTGAATATATAGTCATATTATGATTAAATACAAAGAATGAAACCATACATTATTCAGAATACATTATTGAAAATATCGTTTATAGTAAATACTAATTTGAGTATTTTATGCATCGCTGTGGGAGTGTGTGTGTGTGTGGGGGGGGGGGGGGGGATAGTAGCACGACAATTTTTTCTGAAAGGGAAAATTTTAATAAGCCCATATCGAAAACAGTTTTAAAATTTACAAAAGTTTGATATTTTTCGAAAGCTAAAGATGAAAATATACTAAAATAAATTCAATTTATTTGAGAATAAGAAAAATATATACACGATTTTTTTTTTTTTTATGCACAATATCCCGTGTACCTCAATAACATGCAAATTTCGTGGCAATCAGTTATTTTAGCCAAATTACAGGTACACAAACTGATAAATATTTCATTATTTATAGCCTCATAAGTCATAAGTTTGAAATATATAAAAAATAAAATAAAACAAATACGAAAGAAACATTCATATGAAAATTATACAGGAAAACATATTAACAGATTAGCTATTCCTGATTGTAATCTCCATTACTTTCAAAATGAATGCAAGAGCAATTTTGATCTCTAAATAAAATAAAATTTTCTCTATGAATGTAGAAAGTTTATGATTATAAATTTCATACGTTCGAGTAAATTACATTCAAAATATAACTCAATTAAAATATTGTTGGTATTGGTGTACGGTTAAGGGTTTATTATCTACTCTAGGGATCATGAAAATTACAAAAGCAGTTTTGAACTATTAATAATAATAATTATTATTATTCAAAGAAAACAATATTAACAGCACCCGTATGACCCTCTCCCACGTCTCCACATGTACACAAATATTCCATTCTTTCATGTTATCAGTATCCCTGATAACATGATTAAGGGAAGTATAATCCCTTAATTATTATTTTCATTCTTTCAGCATCGAATACATTATCCAATCTGAAAAGAGCAAATTCTCTATATAAGCAGAAAGCTTGAGATTATAAATTTCATATGTTCCAGTGAATTATATTAGGGATATTTTAGCTTAATTAAAATATTCTGGAATAATTATATTGATATATACAATTAATATATATATATTTTTTAACACTTATATTTTTAGAAATCCTGAAATATCAATATAATGTTGGTATTGGTGCGCGAGTTAAGGGCAATTATTTGCGGTACGGAGCTTGGTCTGGTGGAGGAGAGGAAACAAGTCTCGCAGAAAACCGCGGAAAACTCTGAACCACTAGGCCAGTAAATAACTGAAAACAAAGGCTATATCTATAGATTTTTTAAAAATTACATTCACTGGGGAAAAGGGGATTGCAATTTTAAAGAACTATAAAAGTTTCTGAAACAGCTTTCAAAAACATGTAAGGATATATAAAACAGAATTTTGAAAAAAAAAAAAAAAAAAACAAGTTTTCAACATAATTTATTCGTAATGAAATTCAAATTAATTACTCTAATTTGAAAATAATCCTGAAAAAAATAATTAGTTTAAAAATTTGAAAGAGTAAAATAATTATCAATTGAAGAAATATATAGAAAATTTTACAGACTGAAAATTTATTTTTTTTAATCAAAATTTTTAAAAGTATTCCAAATTTTTAAGTACTATAAAATGACCCTTAAATATAATAAATATCATTTAATCTATTCAAACCACCCTACAAGGTTCTCAAGGAAACTTTTATAAATGACATAACTAATATCTCTGAAGAAAATTGCTGTTTTTTACTTTATTAAATGTCTTTCAGTTAAAAACATTTTAAAATATTTTCTTCAGTGGAAAAAATCATTCGTTAAAGGAAAAGTTATCGATAAGAAAAATAAGTTATCGATAAAACATTTATCCGATTAACTATAAATTATCGAAATATGTCGAAATTTTAATTAGATAAGCAAAAATAAATTAAATATAAAATTTTCATTACAAATAAATACATAACATTATGTGCACACTTATTTAAACTTTTCCCATACGGGATAGCATTGAATTAGACCAGGTAGAAAGTAAAATTCTACCTATCATTACCCCCCGCCCCCCATCTTCCCTCTCGGACTTACAATATCAGACATACACAGTTATTTATTGAAGGTCAATAACACAATCTGCTCTTTAATTGATAAGTATGAATAAAGTAAATAACAAAATGACGGGTTCACAAACGATTACATAATCAAAACATATTTTGATTCGTAAAATGAAATTCGTTTAATCAGTGAGGATTCCAAAATTTTAGTTTTCACTATAGTATACCATTTAAATTAAAGAACTGTATTCGAAGTTTTAAAAGATTTGTTTTCAGCCATTTGTAATATCCATATCCATTCTAATCGCCTGATATACGACAATGTAATTCATAATTATAAAATAACCATCAAATGAAAAAATTAGAAAATATTAAAAGAGTATATTTTTAGTTTTATTAACAATGAAATTATAAATAGCCATATCTATATATATAAACAGGTAAACAAACTTAGTTTTATATTGTAGCATTTCATTGTCATTGCTTAAAATATTGGAAACTAGCGCCGAACACTAATTGAATAACATAATGGAGGGAAAAGAAAAAAATACTACCCTTAAAAATAAAAACCTGTCCTCATAGTCAAGATTTTCCGAAATTAATAAGGGGTAATTTCCCAGTTGTGGAAAAATAAATCCAATATGAAAATATTTTAACTCAGTCATAGGCAATATTAATACTTTAAAATAAATTTCCAAAGGTGAGAATCTGTACTAAGGAATTTTTCCTCTAAAATATTATTTTATAAGGGACAAAAATAGAAGTATATAAACATTAATTAAAATAAATTAAAATGATAAAAATCATTACTTAATTTTTCTTAAAATAAATAAATAAAATAAAAACAAATATCGACTTCAATCGATAATAACTATTTAAAATGAAATTTAATTAAAGCGCTAAAATTTCCTGTTTCCGGAGGGCTACATATTTTACGTAGCTATTTAAAGTTTATATTTCAGAGTTCGAAAGCACTAGTGTAAATTTCAGCCCTAAAAAAAAAAAAAAAAAAAAAAACTATGTCATGAAAATTTATTTTATCTTTTTCCCAAATTCTATTATTAACGTTCGTATTTAATTCTCGGTATTGAATATATTTTTTAACAGTTAAAAATTATTTCAAATTAAGAGAGAAAAATCATCGTCCTCCAAAAATAATCCGAAGAAAGAAACCAACGAAACAAATTTACCTCAGACATGAAGACTTCATTCATGTTTTTCCAAACTCTAATCAAATCGGAGCGAATTCGCAACACATCCACTACCGGTACGATTGTTTAAACGATTAACTCTTTCCAGATCAACCTGATAGAATTTTACACCTGGCTCCACCCCAGTAACAGGTAAACAAATATTTCACTTGCCTACTTGTTTTATCCAACAAAACGCTTTCCACTTGTCCCGCCTCGACCTGCATCAACCAATGATGACGGAGATCAAACGGAGATCGTTTAAGACTTGTTCATCGGATTTGATCCAGGGATGTGTTGTGATACAGAAGAGCGCCTCGTGAGAAAAAAAAGCACGAGCGCACAGTCGCTGACATCGTGGGAACAATTAGAAAAAGCTTGACAGTAGGAGAGTAGCACAGACCGCGAATAGTAGAAGTTTAATTGGATGGTCAAAAATGCGCGTCCCCCCTTCCCACTTCTGTTTGAGAAAGAGTTTATTCGGATGAGTTGATAATATAGACTGTGACATAAATCATGTCCAGAGATAAAATGTCGTAATTAAGGAAAGAGGAGGAAGAATTACGAAGCAATGGTGCGCTCAGACCTGAGACTTACCTTGAAATGGTGTTGACGTAGAGTTGATTTTAGGGTTTGCTTTGCCTACCCTACAGACAGGCCTGGGTGGGATGCCTACGTGGGGGGGTGCCTTGAATCTTGAAGTGATTACCTCTTTTAATCTCAGTGATAATAACGTTAAATATTTTTCTTCTCCTCATCTAAAACTTCTGCTCATTCCAAATGAGCACTACTACAATCTACACAATTTTTTTGACCGATATATATAATAATTCATTACAAAGGTATATATATACAAGGTGGTTATAATTAAACTTCCCCTATAAAGAGCATCCAACAGTGCAAACGGATGAACGGAATGCAACGAAATTTGGTATATAGACTATACCACGAGATGCGCTCACGGAATTTCGGGGGAAAAAAATTGTTCCAAAAGTGTCCACCAGAGGGGGCTTTTTCTGGAATAACATTAAATTTAACACAATAAACGACCAAAACGAAATACAGGAACAATATTAACAATTCAGAACAAGAATTATGAGTAATAAAATGTAAAACCGGGAAAAGCTGTCAGTTCTAGGAAAAAAATGTCGAGATTTGCATGCTTGCGAAGAAGAGGAAGCTTTGTACAAAACAGGTATTACTTAATGTGGTTCGATGGCAAAGTGATCAGAAACTAGTCAGTAAGTGTTAATATTGTTTCTGTATTCCGTTTTGGTCGTTTATTGTGTTAAATTTAATGTTTTTCCGGAAAAGGCGCCCTCTGGTGGACATTTTGGAGGGTTTTTGTTTCCCCCGAAATTCCGTGAGCATACCGAATTTCGTTCCATTCCGTTCACCCGTTTGCGCTGTAGGATGCTGGTTATAGGGGGAGTTTAATTATAACCACCCTGTAGATGATTACACTATCCTTGTGGATGAAGAAAGAATGCTCATTTATATTTCACTTCATTCCAATAAAAACATCGAAATCATTTTCCTTTTTTAGGCAATTTAACCCTTAAATGCCTGATTATTTTTTAAAACCATTTAAAAATGCTTTATTCTTATCTCTATTAAATGAATCGCAGGAAAAATACTTTAAAAAATCATTCTTCATTTTAATTATGGTTTACAGCTAAAAAGCAATTTGTTGTTAATCGGCAAACATGAGACATTAGTGCTTCAATATTATTCTAAAACTGCCTTCAAACTCTGGCAACTTAGAAAGCTGCAAGTGCGGCTCTATTGATATTTCTTTGATGGGGTTTAAGAGATCGACGCTCGCTGGAATTGAAGCTCACAAACCTCCTAGTGCGATAATTGCATGAGAAGGATGTCTCTTTTGTAAAAGAGAAATAAAAAGTAATGTCCTTCATTGTAAATGTGTGCAGAATTTCAAGGGTCACTTTCGGACAATGGATTATTTATGACTTTTGAAGCTCTGTATGTTGCCAGAGTTTGAAAGAAGCTTAATAATACTTTAGAAGACAAAATCGGGTATGTTGCCGGAAGGCAACACACGGCATTTAAGGGTTAAATGAATTATATTAAGTATATTTATATTAAATAAAATAATTTATCTTATATTTTTATGATTAATAATTGTATTTTAACTTTTTTTTAAAGAAATATTTCTTTCAAAATTTTGGTGCTTGGTGTTTTAAATCAAGACCGATTGACTGTACGTGGGTCCTAACCCTGTGTGGAATGCCTGTGGGAGCTTTTAAAGAGGTCCTTGCCCATATATATATGCAAGTTTCGAAGAAAACCACAGAAAATTCTGAACGGCTAGGTCGACGAGTGCAACCTAGGATCGAACCCGGCACTTCCCGTCTACCAGCTTCAAAACCAGAACCTTTCGGTCACTAGTGGGGCCTCCAAAATTTTGATATTTTTATTTATTGAAAAGTTATGATTTCGAAGGTCATCCATGGTAGTTGAGTACAACTAAACACCTTTTGGCTGCTATGTTTTTCACAAATAATTCGTACCCTTATCATTCCTGAATTACTTTTTAATTATATTTATAACTTTGAGATTTATTGTTTTATGTGAATGAAAAAATATTTAGTACAGAAATGGTTAATTAAAATCACAAATGTGTTTATCGAATTAATTTGAATATTTACATATTTTTACAGAAACAAAACAGTGAGATCACTACTCTCTTTTTGCTCTCACGTGTACATATGCATGCCATGCGTTTTTATTTTGAATAAATAAATAATAAACTGGATGGTCAAAATGTGTGCAGATTTATTCAGATAACATAGACAAAGATATAAAACATGCGCGATGTTGGCATTTGGTACGTTCGCTACTTATTTTGAAATGTTTATCTGCTAAAGTCACCCTGTATGTAAGACGAAATTATTTTGAGTATTTATGTATTTTTAAAACAAAGTAAAGAAATAACATAAGTTTATAAAAAGGACTTCATTAAATAAATTCATTCCAGAGATAAAATGGCAACATTGAACGAAGAGGGGAGGGGGGGTAATTATGTCCTTTAGAATACAGAGCAGACTTACCTTGAAATCATTGATCAAGGCCACAAAATAAAATAATGCTGAAAATATAATAAAGCGAGGGTAAAATTTTAGGAACGCCTCAAGACCTGAAAATGTGTTCATGGAAATTGTTTTGAATATTAGCATATTTTTAAAAGGTGAAGAAAACACTACTATCTTTTCACGCTTACGTTCATTCCATATTGCACCCTGACAAGAAAAATGACGCAACTCAAAAAGCAGTATTTGAGAAAAATCAATTTAAAAGATAGTGATATAACACTCAGGGGCGGATCCAGAACTTAACTTTTTTTTTTTTTTTTTTGGGAGGGGGAGATTTTTCAGATTTTTACTTTCTAGAAGAAGGTGTACCTCAAGGCAGTGTCCTGAGTGTTTACACTCTTCTCTTTAAAAATTGATGGCGTTTTGAAACAAGTACCTCCAAGTGTTCATGGGACATTATACACTGATGAAAAAAAAATCCCAACACCAAGAAAAAATTATTGTACAGTAATGAAATTTCAGCAATACATTTGTCTAGGTAACATATTTAATTGATTAAAGTTTCAAGATCACAGGTAGAGCCATTGTCGAGAAGAGCCATTTCAAATGTGAAATGTTGGTACATCAGTAACCGGTGTAACTGCCAGAATTTTGAATGCAAGCATGCAAACGTGCTTGCATTGTGTCGTACAGGTGTCGGATATCAGTTTGTGGGATGGAGTTCCATGCCTGTTGCACTTGGGCGGTCAATGCAGGGACGGTTAATGCTGGTTGTGGATGACGCTGGAGTTGTCGTCCAATGATGTCCCATACGTGCTCGATTGGAGAAAGATCTGGTGATCTAGCAGGCCAAGGCAACATGTCGACACTCTGTAGAGCATGTTGGGTTACAACAGCGGTATGAGGGCGAGCGTTATCCTGTTGGAAAACACCCCCTTGAATGCTGTTCATGAATGGCAGCACAACAGGCTGTATCACTAGACTGACGTACAAATTTGCAGTCAGGGTGCGTGGGATAACCACGAGAGTGCTCCTGCTGTCATACGAAATTGCTCCCCAAACCATAACTCCAGGAGTAGGCCCTGTGTGTCTAGGCCGCAGACAGGTCGCTAGCAGGCGTCCAGCAGGCGTCCTTCTAACCAACACACGGCTATCACTGCGACCAAGGCAGAACCGGCTTTCATCAGAAAACACAACAGATCTCTACTCCGTCCTCCAATGAGCTCTAGCTTGACACCACTCACGTCGCAAACGGCAGTGGTTTGGAGTCAGTGGAATGCACGCTACAGGGCGTCTGGCTCGGAGCTGTCCTTGAAGTAACCGATTTGTAACAGTTCGTTGTGTCACTGTGGTGCCAACTGCAGCTCGAATTTCAGCTGCAGACGCAGTACGATTAGCCACAGCCATACGCCGAACACGGCGGTCTTCCCTCTCAGTAGTGCCACGTGGCCCCCCGGAACCCGGTCTTCTTAAGGCAGTACCTTCCCTTGACCACTGCTGCCAACACTCATGCACAGTGGATACATTCCTGCCAAGTCTTTCTGTAATATCGCGGAAAGAAAACCCACCTTCTCGTAGCCCTACTACACGATCTCGTTCAAACTCAGTGAGCTGTTGATAATGGCTTCTTCGTCTTCTTAGAGGCATCCTTGACTAACATTAACCCACTACGTCAAATCTCAACTGTAAATAACGATCACGAACCTTACAGCGCTTATTTAAAGCAAACCTCATTTGCATGTTCATAGTGTCGCTACTAGCGCCACACTTATGCGCGTAGCTCGAAATTTGAATCGACGTCATCTTTCAGACGTATAAACACGCCTACCAAATTTCGTTTATCTAGCACAGCTCCTTCCTGGTGTTGGGATTTTTTTTTTTCCATCAGTGTATGTTGATGACCTGCAAATCTCTTGCCAGGGAAATGACATGCGCTTCGTTGAACGCCAACTACAACTCGCCATCAAAAATATTGTTAATTGGACAAACGAAAATGGTTTTAATTTTTCAACTGACAAAACACAATGTGTGCATTTTTGCCGCAGACGGGATCTTCATCCAGATCCAGATCTTACAATTAATAATAGTCCAATTTTAGTTATGGACACTGCTCGCTTCTTGGGTGTAATTTTTGACAAGAAACTGACTTTCATTCCACATATTTTAAATCTAAAGACTAAATGTATTAAAAAATTAAATATTCTGAAGGTGCTATCAAACACCTCGTGGGGCGCTGATCGCTCTTCCCTGCTTAGAATTTATAGAGCAATCATCCCTTCTAGACTGGACTATGCCTGTCAAATATATGGGTCTACTCGAATGCCATACCTTAAGAAACTTGACACAGTGCACCATTCTGCACTTAGAATCTGTTCTGGCGCCTTTCGTACATCTCCCATCCTTAGTCTGTATGCTGACTGTGTTGAACCTTCCCTCACTGATATCAGACGACAACTTTCATTAGAGTTATATTTTCGCATTCTCTCACATCCTCGTCATCCTTTTTTTTCTCATCTCAATAGTAATGATACTCGTATTTTTCTGAATCGCCCTTCTTCCATTGCTCATTTTAGCATAAGAATGAAAGATGCTCTTACTGATATATCTCATCTTGACACGAAGGTTCGTACTAGGTCATTTCTAGATATCACACCTTGGAACGTCATCGCCATCTCTTGCATTCATCCTTTTAAAGGTTTCGACAAATCTAACACAGATGCTTCTATTTTCCAGAGTCTTTATGCTTCTCATCGCTGCAATTTTAAGGATTACATCGAAGTATTTACAGATGGCTCTAAGGCGGGTGAGCAAGTTGGTTGCGGTATTGTTTCTGGCGACACTGTTCTTAGCTATCGTCTCCCAGGTTCATTTTCAGTCTTCTCTGCTGAATTTTATGCCATTGAGGTTGCACTTAATTTCATTTCATCACATCACAGGAAAAAGCTCATAATTTACACAGACTCTAAGAGCGTTCTTGATGCACTTTCTTCTGGCTCTTGCACACCTTCTTTTATTTCAGTTTTAAAAATGTATAACGACCTTGTAAAAAAGGGATATGATAATTTATTTTGTTGGGTTCCAGGACATGTTGGAATCAGAGGTAATGAAGCAGCTGATAAAGCTGCCAAAAAAGCTTTAGTTCCTTTAAATTGTCCAGTCCCATATGAAGATCTCAAACGTGCCCTAAAACATTTCCTTAGGTACATCTGGCAAAAGGAGTGGGAACATCAAAATAACAATAAATTGAGAGAGATAAAATCACATATTTTGGTTTGGCCAACACTTTATCCACGGAAGCACGATGTTACTATCACCCATCTTAGAATAGGTCACACTAGGTTTACACACAAATATCTTCTTCTTGGAGAACAGGAACCTTACTGTCCCAAATGCTTTTATAGTTTATTAACCATCCGCCACATCTTGACCGATTGCCCTTGCCTTCGTGATTTATACAGGCAATTTTTTACCTCATCATCACCGAATTTGACAACCCTCATAGGGGAGAATCCTCACTGTAAAATTTTTAACTTTTTACAAGAAACTGGCTTTTACAAAGTCATCTAACTTTCATCATGTGTTCTTAATTTATCATACATTCTAACATCGTTTTATTTTCCGGATATCTGGATGGGAACCCCCATCCAGAAGTTTGTTTGAACTTTTCTTTTAATTTTGCTCATAAAAGAAAATAATAATAATAAACTTGCTTGGCGCAGTATGTCCTAATTTGGACCTTGCGCCATAAAACTCCACCAACCAACCAACCAACCGGAGGGGGGGGGGGGCTAAGATTTTTCAAGATGTTATTCCAGATCTATGAAAAGTTTACAATTGTAATAGTCAATTGTGAATGTCAGTACTTTTGGGGAGGAGCTTCAGCCCCTAGCCCCCCCTCCCTTAAATCCGCCACCGATAACACTGACATAAAACTAACACAACTGCCTCTAAGGTGGTAATTTTCGAGATAGAGGTGTGACGCTTTTTGTGTACGTAGAAACACTTCATGCACATTTTTCAGTGATATAAACTCAAAATTGCCATTTTTTGAGTTGTGTCACTTTCCTTGCACGGGTGCAATATGTTTTGTTTTAAAAAGTTTGAAAATTTTTATGTTCAAAATGCACATTAAGTTATATCCGTCCTCTTACTTCTGGACTTCTATTTGAGAAATTTTTCCATTTATCACTGAAAAAAAAATCTGACTTTCTTTCCTATGTAGAGCAACATTGCGCGTAGGACTTCATTTAACCCTTTGTATCACCGTGTTGCATTTCTGCAACGTACTAAAAAAAATCAAAGTTATTTCTACAGCAAGCTTTGAAAGCTGATTTTATTGACTGTTGCTGTTTTGCAACACTAGAGTTAACACAAAATGTTTATAAAATTGTCAACAGATGGTGATATTATGTGATGTTTTCACAAGAAAGCTTAATGTATGAAGAAAAAAATCAGATGCAAATTTTTCTAAATTTAAACAGTTTACATAGAAATTTTTGAGAAATAAAACAATTTATGAGACAGCTTTTGTTATAACAAAATTAAGAGATTTTTAAAATTTTCCATCTAAACTAAAAATTTAACCCTGCTGTTCTTTTCGAGTTTATTTGACCCAAAACGTTTTTCAATTCTTTATAAAGAAATAACAGTTTAGAAATATTTTCTAGCCATTTTGTGGCTTTGTTAGCGTGGGGCATATATTAATTTCCTGAAAATATTTTTATTTTATTTATATAGTTTTATATTTTTTTAAATGGTACAAATATAATGTATAGTAAATGGGAACAGAACAGCAGGGTTAAATATTTCGAAAGAATTTTATGTCATTTTGTCCGATGTTTCAGACATCCAACAAATAGTTTTTTGTCAATAAATGTTTTTTTTTTTTTTTTTTTACATAATGTTTTTAAAAACTATTTTTTATATACTTCGGATATTCAAACATACGGGTAAATAATTTGGAAATCTGAGATCCTGAGATATAAAGGGTTAAAATATTTAACTAAGGCAACAAAATGGAATCGTCGAAATTCTGAATATTTATATATTTCCAGTAATAGTAATAATAATAATAATAATATAATCATTACTCTCACATTGTATTCGCGTATGTATATGCCGACCACGCGTTTTTATTTTGGAAAATCATAATAATAATTTGGGTGGTCAAAATGTGTGTGGAGTTATACATTCCTTTTTCCCTTCTGCTTGAGGAAAAAAAAAAAAATCATTCAGATAGGTTGCTAAGTCAAAGATCTAATGCATATGCAAAAATAAAATGTAATTAAGATAGAAAGGTGATACTATTCTTTACGATACGGAGCAATGTTCGTACACTCCTTGAAATGTTTAAATATTAAGGCAACAACATATGTTTTACGAAATTATTTTGAATATTTACATATTTTAAAACAAAGAAAGGAAAGAGTATCACTGTGGTATGTGTATTCCTTATATTTATAGTTTGAAAAGATTTTATTTCAGTAATTTCAATTTGTTGTCAGCAATCTTAAACATAAGACGAGATGATAAAAATGATGTATCATGCAGAATAAAAAAAAAAAAAAAAAAAAAAAAAAAAAAGCAAATAGTTTAATAACTAGAATTGCATTACATATTGTAATTAGTAATTTCGAAAATAAGCTTAAATACATAGTCATTAAATTCAATACGTTTATGTTTGTAAATGCATTTCATTTATTCATTAAATTAAAAAAAAAAAAAAAAAATCCTACCAAATGATTAAAAAAAATCTCCTAGATGCCTGTACGTTTGCTTGAGTATTTTATTCATTATTATTATTATTTCATTTATTTATTATTATTATTATTTTTTAATCTTAAAGAAAATATTAAAACGTAGCTGCTGTAATAGGAAAATTGCTCTTGTTAAATTATATAAGAAGCTACAAGGTTGATAAAAGAACACTCCGTTACACAAACAGAAAGATCAGTGTTTCTAATGTAGAAAGCTTCTGCGTTACACATTTGATTAAATGATGAGTCACAAGCATGAAAACGAAAATTAGAAAGAATATATCCGTTTCTCGAGTCTGATCACTTATAATACTGAATAAGACAAAACTATTATCCTTAAAAATTTTGAATAAAAAATTCGGCCTAATGCCAAAATTTATACCAGCATCATGCGGCTCCTTGTTATACACATTACATAGGATAAAATAAAAATTTGGTAAATCGCTCAGATATTCATACAGAAAACAAAATTATTTAAGTCATGCTTTTAACTTCTTGCCTAACACGACTAGTTCCGAAATGACTGGACTAAATATTGAAATAAAAGTTTTTTTTTTTTTTTTTTTTTTTTTTGTGACAATTTTAAACATTCAAGCCAAAATTTGCGAATTAAATCGTTAAGGAAAAAGATTTTTTTTTCTCCTTCCTCTTTTTACATATTTACAAAACTATAATCCAAAAAGTAAAAATTGGCAGATATTCTAGCATGATAATTCTCTAATTCAAATGTTTCCCCTTTGAATTATCACTTAGGTCAGCTTAAAATTCATTCGAGTCAGTGGGTGATTCAGTTCAAATGTTAGGTATTAGAAAAGTATTGAGATTTTAGTATAAAGATAAGGAATTTTTATTGAAAAGATTTTTAATCTTCATAGTTGCCAAGTTTTCCGTTTTTCAAGGGAGACTTCACACTAGAAAATTTTTATAATTATTTTCAGTTTATTTAATCGTCAAAAATACTTATGAAAAATTCTGTTTTAGAAATACCGGTGATAAATTTGATTTAGAAATTAGAAAGGTTGGCAGCTATGACTCTTAGCCGATTTTCGCTACGACTCCGAAAATCGACTTTGGGGAGTGATCGATTAATATTCATTAATAAATAAAAAAATACAGCATATTTATTTTTCACTTTAATAATAAATACCAGATTTGTGTATTCGTAGTTTATAAAAAACACAATCGTGCTTATGTCGGAAAGTTTAGCTTGTTGCACAAGGAAAAAAATATTTTCTGTGAACACATTTGAACTCATACAAAAGCATCTTTTTATTCATCAAAAACTTTCTTTTCAAAAATAAAGAAATGCGTTTTTCCAACAATTTAATTGTTTTCGAAAATATTCTACGCGACCATGTTAGAAGGTATCTGTCAATAAATATTTTATCGACTTTATGCTAAAATTTCACCATATTTGATAAAATCTATACTATCTAAACTTTCATAAATAAATATCAAGTTAGTGGATATGCAAATCAATGTAGTATCGAGATAATAATATTCCCGTTTTTATCGTAGATTTTAAATATAATTTTCGATGCTAATTTTCTTTTAGATTATTTTGAAATATTAAAAAAAAAAAAAATACAAACAAAATTTTACATTAGATAAATAAATATTCGTTATCAGAATTAAAATATAAATCTCAAGAATAAGTGCGACACAAGATGTGATTCAAAAATTATTAAAAAATAAAATATTGCAGGAAAATTATTCAGTGACAATTAAAAAAAAAAAAAAAAAAAATCAAAATATGAGAAAACGAAAATAAAGGTGAGCCAATGTGATGCACTAGGCAAGGAAGTGGACAAAGAATAAGTTCTTTGGAGAACACTCGTGAGATGGAGAAAGAGTAACGGTAGCTCCTCAGTGCATATGACGACGCAGTGAAACAGACAAGCCCAAGCGGTAGTGGTAACAACAAACTGATGATTAGTCAAAACTTTGCAAGTTAACACTTTAAATCCAAAGCTGTCCTACATCTTTATTCAACGCAGTGTTTTAGTATATTTTTACTACAACTACTTTGAAAATAGCTTAAATGCGAAACGAGTTTTAAATATATACTTTAGGTGTATAAGAGCTTCCCAGCTATAGCACCATGCTCACAAAGCTTTTATTCATCACTATTCAACTCAGTTGGGGACCAAATTTAGAGATTCTTTTATTCATTTATCGCCAATAATTTTAAAGAGTGATATTTGATATACATAATAGATGAGTAACTGTCGAAGTGATTAGGCAACCGTTTTTGGAAATTTTAAACAGTTTTAAATTTCCAAAATGTGAAAAGAGAATTTAAAAATATAGAACAGGAAATAAGAAATTCTCGTGAAAAATACTCCTATAGAATAGAACAACATGATGAAGTAGATTTGCCATTTGTAGGAAAACTCCATAAAAAATGGATAGTAATTTTTCTTTAAATAACAACTAAGAAAATTTCGTACATTTATAAACAAAAAATAAATATTTTTTTCTGTTTATACCAGAAAGTAGTCGTTTTGGTTTTAAACATGAAACATCCCAGAGCCCGATCAAGCTAAGGCATCAGTGAAGGCCCAGTGTCCTTTTATAGAAGCTTTCACAAGAGGTCTTCATACAAATTTAAAACAAATATAGAGGAAATTTATTATATTAATGACGCATACAGTACTTTTGCATGATAATTTCATTAAAAATGGACAGTATTTTAACATTCTAAATTAAAATATTTGTATTTTCATGTATTTATGAATAAAAATAGGTTTTTATAAGTTTGTGAATATATTAGAAAATAGTTATTTTAATAAAAGAACAATATTAAACCCAATTCTTAAGTTTCTCGAGAGGTAATGCTAACGTCATAATTACAATAATGTACAACTAATGTCATAGCTACAATAATGTACTGATATAAAGAAGATAAATTATTATCTCTGGTTTGGAGTAATTAATAAAACAGTCGAAAAAAAAAAAAAAAAAAAAAAAAAAAAAAGATGATTTTTCAGACAAAAAAGACGACACAATTGCAACAATATATTGAGAAAAAGAAAATAATAATAATAATACTAAAAGCAGTCTTTGGCCACTACCGATAGAAGTGAAAACTAAGTAACTTGTGAATTATATCGTCGAGCTATTAGATTATTATATTTTCGAATTATTTTTGGTTTGTAAAGAAGTGTTTATGATCTGTATTATATGATTCGGCACAATATTTGTAGCTACCCAAATTAAATGAACTAAGCCTTATATTATGTAAAAATATTGTAATATGACTAAAATAATTTTCTTATTATTTATTTGAAAATTTATATTGAAAGCAAAAAGAAGAATATAACAGTCTGTATAAAAACACGTGCTTGTACTTTGTGAACTATGTATATACTGTGGAAAAAGTACATACATACATAGAGTATAGAACTAGAAAGAGACAGATGCCAGTAGCCAGTATACTACTCGTATTAGTATACGTTTTATACATACATACATATATATATATATATATATATGAGGCATGCCGCGCCGTGCGCTACATATATGGATATATATGTAGAGAGATATACTCTTTGCATATATATATAATGTATACTAATAACGCACGGCGGTATATTTATGTACATATATACACAGTACACATATAGCTCATGGAAAGCATTCGGTGACGATGACGCGAGTTCCATGATTTTTGTTCACCCAAAAAGTGCTCAACGCGCCTAAAGAACTTTTCACTTCAAAGCGTTCGGTGACGATGACGCGAGTTCCATGATTTTTGTTCACCCAAAAAGTGCTCAACGCGCCTAAAGAACTTTTCACTTCAAAGCGTTCGGTGACGATGACGCGAGTTCCATGATTTTTGTTCACCCAAAAAGTGCTGAACGCGCCTAAAGAAGTTTTCACTTCAATAAATTTTATCCGTAATTTGAAACAAATATGTCAAAAAAAATAATTTAAAAGAAAAGATGTAATACTATGCAAAAACTGCCAGTTGGTTGTTTTCTTTCTGGGCCCAAGTGATAAACCACAGAATTATGTTCAAAGCATTTATCTAAATTAGAAGAAAATAGTAAAAATAATTATAATTAATAAGTAATTTAATATTAATAAGTGTTAACATTTAAATGATGATGCCATTAATTAAAAAATATCATATAAATAGATGATTTAAACTTACTTGAGAGTCAAACAGGAAAGATGTAATAAAAAAAAAAAAAATGTTTATTTGGAAATATCAACAGCTAGGTGGGCGGAGGATACAAATAGAAAAACATGCTGATTTTTTTTCCCCTTAAATAAATGCTAATAACTTTTTTTACGTCATGCTACTGTTACATAAATGCACCCAAAAATTGTATGCGGTCTATATAAACATTTGCTACAATTACAGACCAGTTCACTCTCTTGATGATATAGGGCGATTAAAAATACTATTTGCTTTACTCAGTTTGTTGTCGGACCACTAATTACTGTCGTAACCCATTCTTCACTGAAAAATATGAAAATAATCCTGTTGATTATAACGCTAAAGTTTAAGAAAATCTTATCAAGCGGTAAATTTATAAATTGAAAAAAAAAAAAAAAAAAAAAGTCTGTAAATCTTGCTAGACTTTCTGAACAGGAGCAGAGCATTTAACGTTTCAAGTCTGCCTGTAAAAGTTCTTTTACTGCATTCAGACTACGAGTACGCAGAAAACAAGTTTTCTCCCACCTCCTGAGCCAAGTGTGGGGAGAAAATATAAGTGATATTTGCAAATTCGCAGTTATAATAGGTGTATTTTATAAATTAATAGTGCATTAAGGAACTGGTATGCTAAACATAATTGTTTTTATTTAAAAAGAAAAAAGAAAAGAAAAGAAAAGGTTATAATGCACAAAAAGAAATAAAATTGAAAATAAATAAGCTTACTTTAGATATTTTGCATAGGGGAAACTAGGGCAAAATGGCCCACCCCTTATTATTGATATTTATTTATTTTTATGCTTCGTATTTTGGCACATAGGTAATAGCACTGCAGTAATAAAACTTATCAACAAACTTCATGTCTAACTGAAAATTTAACCATTTTATTCTAGAAAGTTAATTTGTGGTAGTTAAAAGTAAATATTTTCGACTAAACATGTTTTCTTTTCTTCATTCAAGAAATCTAATTGGGAAGATATTATTCTGCACACAAAAGAGATTAGGTTGTCTACTATTATATTTAATGTAATTAAAATAATGTTTTAAAAGATTTGTTCTTTCTTCTTAACATTTGTTGTCAAAGTTTCACATGGGGTAAAATGGACCACCAGGAACTGGGGTACAATGAAGCAATTAAGAATTAATAAAATATTTATTTATTTTTAAAGTAAATTGATTCAAATAATCTATATTTTGAATTTAGTTAAATTTACTATCTTCAAAGATGAATAAGCAAGCAATTTATTTTGAATTTCTTCTAATTTAGTCTTTCAAACGTTCAGTTAGTTACATTCGCGTCTTGCTTTAAAGTAAAAATATATATTTGACAGTTCGAATGATTTTGATAATGTCTGTTTATAGTGATACAGTTATGAGGATATAATTTCACGGCAAGATGCTAATTTTAATACTAATGAAATAAAAGTTGGCAAATTCATGATGGTCAAATTTTTGAATCTAAAACACAGTTGTTTATTCTGTAGGCTTAATCACAATAACAAATAATCCGTTTTCTGTGAGATTCATGTGATGAAAACCTTGTCAACATGTATTAATTTATCCTGAGATTGTTGATGAATCTCTAGTAAATTTTCAAAATATTGCAATGAGCCTCCGAGACCCTTCAACTTCACAAGAAAACAGAAGAGTTTCAGTGACATAAAAATACTTTGATGTATCATTTCCTAACTTTAATGTTTATTAATATTGCATTAAATGTATGAATTAAAGTCATGAATAAACAAATATAATGTATTCTACATTTTATACTATTAAAAATCACACTATATTAAATATACTTTTTTAATTTTATCTGTGGTCTGCAGTACCCCGTGCCATGGACCATTTTACCCCGGGCATGCGGTAAAATGGTCCACTTCGTCAGTTGCTATTAAAAAATTTATATTCAAAAAAGTAAATTTAATTATTGTTTTTAACTGAATGCAACATAAATACCGATATACAGGTAATATGCATACATATTTTCAATAGCTAAAAATCATTAATTTGTGAGTAAGCACTTAAAATTTACAAAAGTAGTCCATTTTACCCCAGTCTTCCCTATACGTCAGAAATATATATTTTATCAAATCGTATTAAAATGGATGAATAAATTTTTCATTTTTACTTTCCAAATGTATTGTAATCACTAAAAAAAAAAAAAAAAAAAATCGATTATGAGATATTAGGAAATCTCAAAATCTGTAGATACACCAAGTTTTTTCTTTCTTTTTTTTTTTTTTTTTCTTTTCCCCCCTATTTTTACCTTTGTGTGTGTATAAATGTGAGTAAGCACATTTGCGTGTAAGTGCCTTTATTTATTTATTTTACTTTTTCTTTCTGCCTTTTTTTTTTTTTTTTTTTTTTTTTTTTTTTTTTTTTTTAAACCCTTTAACGTTCACTACTTAATTTATTTTAAAAATTACTAAACTAATTTTAAAAATGGCTTTTAGACACATGGCTGATTATAAATATTTAAAAAATAAAAAATTAGCATTGTTCCTTTTCGAGAAATTTTTGGTTTGAAACATCTATAAGTTAACTTTATTAAATTCAAATAATATTTAATTTAATAAATACAACACTTTGTAAGTAAACATTATCGACTACAAAAACTCGTAAAAGTTGTTTCAGGTGAAAATAATAGTCCAGCTCTTAATTAAATAAATAAAAACTAGACAGGAGTGCATCATCAAACCAGCAATTCGCACTCGCGCAAACTAAGAAACTTCAAGTGACTTATGTATTTAGCTCCTTTGAAGCATTATTTGTTAAATTTTGGAATAGTGTTGCTATCTACCGAACAGAAAAGGAACAAAACTTTAAAACCTGATTAAAACGAGGGGGAAATGTTAAAAAAAAAAACTGCTGCATAAAAATTGTTAAATTATGTCAAATTTTTGGTTTCGCTGCGAAACCAGTGAACGTTAAAGGGTTAAAAGATATTCAAAATAGAATTCTTATACATTGCGGTTTATGGAAGGAATTTAATTAAAGTTCGTTTTAATAATATTAATTTGCTTAAATATATAACAGTTATATGTGTTACATTGCTTTGCTATAATGGCTGATAATTATGGAAATTAATGTGTGTATTAATTATAGGTCTTTTATGGGACTATGAAATAACTTACACATATCATGTCCTGTTGGAGCTAATTTTATTAAAATCAATTTATTTTTTATTTTATTTTATTAATCTAAATCTGATATGTATTAGAAATTTGCTGCAGAAGAGTCGTCTCTGACAATTGCTTGCTTAAAATTTACTCTTTTACACGGACGCCAAAAGCATTCACATATCTTACCGTCCACTGAACAAATATTCGAACTTGAGCAGATACCTTATTATACTTTTCATTTTTGATTACATGCTGAACTATTCAACAATTCAAATTTGTTTAAACGCTTGATAATTACTATATGTTTGGAAAGTCGAGTGGAGCCAATCCAGATTTCGTATTATAATCACTGGTGGAATCTCCCTTTATACAATAGATTTTTAGCCTGAAGTTTGCTTATTCAGAATAGCTAGCGACTTTAAAAACCAGGAAATCTTGGAAAAGTCAGGGAATTTCGCAGACGGCTCTAACGATTTTGTTTCGAAACTGCGATATAAACAAACTATTAGATAACATTTCGTATGTACTAGTTGCTTAGATCAAGAAAAATGATAGGTGTCCTGTATAAATAGGTTCTGACTTTTATCTCCAAAACTAATAAAGATAGAACTACGATACTTCAGAAATGAGATGGGTCTAATGTACAGGGGATTTTTCTAACTTTAACTAATCAAAATAAATTATAAATTTATTATATTGGTAGTTTTATTGTTACAGAGCGAGGGCTAGAAACACCATGTGACTAGGTCTCGCTAATACACTATACATAATCAGTCTACAAAATAAAGTTTTCTGAACAAACATTTTACGTGCTTGTGTATCCTTGTGTGTATATTTATGCAAAAGTTCAGATTGTTATAATTAGAAATAAAATTAATTAAATTAGTAGAAATTATTTAAGTATAATTTTAATAATTTAAAGAATAATAATTTGAAAAATAAATGCAAATTGTTTGGATTACAAATTCTTCCGAATCATTTGCCAAAAGAAAATTGAAAACGACATAAAAGTAACCTTTGAATAACCACAAAGTTAAAATTAGGGATGATTGCGGAAGAAATGATATTCACACCTTAATAGTCTGGCTGAAACACAGCAAGTGGAACAAAACACATGAAAAAAAAAAAAAAAAAAAAAAAAAAAAAGAATCACATAGCTAATAATCATTAGTATATACTTCACTTCTATTTTATTTATTTATATTTTTTAAACAAGTTAGAAGAAACCGATGTCTTGACTTGATCAATGGAGAATGCGTGAGAAAGACTAAGTAGTAAATTCATTGCTTATATGCTATAAGTATCTTCCCACAAGAATTAATGGAACATAGGAAAACGACTTATTCCATCAGCTACCTTAAAAAAGGTGGTTAAAAAAAAAAAAAAATCAGTCGTTGCACTTTGTTGCAGGCAACTACTCAATTAAAGATATCCAAAGTTGTTAAACAGGCCAGAAATGACATTTTTACTAGTGGAGGTCTCTCTTCAGTCAATATGTAATAAAAACGTCAAATCCAATTTTGTGAACCACTCGAAATAAAAGAAACATCCGCCAACATATGCTTATGCAAGATTTGCTTGGCTTTGGTTTAAAATATTAATAATAATCTGGTGTGTCACTCACATGACTTTCTCTTTCCCTGCATTTTAATACTATAGAGACAGTTTGCAGATTAAGGAATAAGATACCAAGTACTGTATATGAACCTAATTAAATAATAATACCGTATATGCCGGCGTATAACGCGCAACGGCGTATAACGCGCACCCCTACTTTCCGGCTTCAATTTTTGATTTTTTGGATGTTCGCCGTATAACGCGCACCCCTTTTTTTACTTTCTCTGACAGAGTTTTTCGAAACTGAGTTTTCATCAATTTCAAAAATCACATTTTTAGCGGTTGGTCAATTGTCAAGCTGTCTTCTACATGTAAAATATTATCAATAAGCATTTCCAATTCCGGATGAAATCTTTATCTTCCATAGGGGTGCAATACAAATACTTTGTTCGTAGGTCGGTGGTTTGGTGGTCAAGATAATCTGCTATACAATGAAGGCTGTCAATTTTAAAAGGGATTAAGAGTTTCTTTTCAGTAACACTACACTGTAACAAGGGTAAAAAAAGAGTTGTGTGTGTGTTATTTTACGAAGAATAGTGAAATGTATATGTACAATGCTCTTATCTTTTGAAGTCTTTTATTAGAAGGATTATCCCACACTTTTGAACTCTCAAACCCAAGAAAAGAGGGGCGAGACAAAATTAGTGCAGTATTTTCTTCAGAATTCATTTCCTCTCTCTCTTTCGTGTGATGAAGGAGGCATACGACTTATCTTGAAACAAATATGGGTCCTGTGAAAAGAATGAAACACACTGCTGGTTTCAAAATCAAAGTTATTAAATTTGCTAAAGAAAATAGAAATCGTGCTGCAGCAAGGAGGTTTGATGTTGGTGAAAGTTCCATACGCGAGTGGAAGAAAAATGAAATGACAATCATCAATATGCCAAGGAATAAATGTGCTTTGCGTAAAGGAGTAGAAAAATGGCCTATCATAGAAGAAAATGTTGCGAATTGGGTCCTAGAAAATCGCCAAAATGGATTAATTATAACAAGAAACAGTGTACGTTTGTTTGCCTTAAAGTGGGCTAAGACGAATCCAAATGAAAGTGAACATTTTAAGGCAACTACGAGTTGGTGTAGCCGATTTATGGCACGGAATAATTTAGTTCTGAGAGAAAAAACAAAAGTTTCACAAATGCTTCCTAAGGATTTGGAAAGCAAATTGATAAGTTTCCAGAAATATGTCATTAATCTACGAAGGCAAAAAGAATATTTACTATCACAGATCGGAATATGGACGAAACTCCAGTAATGTTTGATATGACAGGAAATAAAACAATTGATGTGAAAGGAACAAAAACCGTTCACATAAAAACAGGTCATGAAAAATCTCGCTTCACCGTGGTACTCTTCTCCTGCTTAGCGGACGGTACAAAATTAAAACCTATGGTTATTTTTAAAAGAAAAACCATGCCGAAATGCAATTTCCCAAAAGATATTTTCATTCATGTACACGAGAAAGGCTGGATGGATGAAAACGGTGTAAAGTTGTGGATAAAAAATGTTTGGCAAAAACGTCCGGGTGCCTTAAAGAATCCAGAAAGCCTTTTAGTTTGGGATATGTTCAGATCCCATCTAATGGATAATCCGAAAAAATTGCTGAGAGAATGCAACACAGACATGGCCGTAATTCCAGGCGGGTTAACGTCTTTAGTTCAGCCTTTAAATGTGTGCATCAACAAACCATTCAAAGCAAATTTGAAACGTATATGGAATATGTGGATGCTAGAAGGTGAAAAAACTTTTACCAAAGGAGGCCAAATACGTCATGCCAGTCTAGAGACAGTATGTGAGTGGATTATCAAAGCATGGGATGAAATTCAACCTGAGATAGTTCAAAATTCCTTTAAAAAATGTAGCATATCGAATAATTTAGATGGAACCGAAGACGATTTCTTATTTATGGACCACGACCAGAGTGACACTGATAGTGATGATACAGAGTGTTATGATGTTCCTGAAAATATAACTGAAGATGAATATAACGAACTTTTTATGTCATAATATAAGTATATAAGGTATGTCATTTCTTTTTCAATAAACAGTATATTAATGATGTAGAAATATAATTTTTTTAGGCCCATTTTTTTTTTATTTTTAAGGTATCATTTTTACATCCGGCGTATAACGCGCACCCCTAAATTTCGATCTTATTTTCTGTGTTCAAGGTGCGCGTTATGCGCCGGTATATACGAATAAAATAGGCTTAGGAACAGTTTTATTTGATACTAGCAGGCTTTGCCCGCTTCGCTGGATGTTAAACTTAAATGATTTGTCAAAATGCCATATCTTTATTAATAACCTAAGTTCTCGCTGTGATTGGTAGAGGTTTTCTCGCTCCCAATGTTAGGAGTCTGGGTCCCCACTGTCTTCGGCACACCTTACCCACTTCTTACTTCCCCACCCTCAGCGGGTGAGTTCGAAGTTTTGCAAAATCCCACTAATGTACATAATGCGTACACTTAATCAATATCCACATACCAAAATTCGCCATTCTAAGATAATTCAGAGCGAATTCAAACGGAAAAACATGTTTTTACACATGTTTATTGCCCTCCGACTCCGAGAAAGGGGGAGGGGGATTTCGAATTTCGTGAAATGCAGTTACAATAAGTGCCGGATGCATACAAACAATTTACACACCACATTTCGTGACCACAAAAGTCTTTAATAGACAGTATTATAAATAAATAAATAACAAAAGCACAGCTTAAGTATCGGAACCCTTTGGTGACTTTAAATATTTTAAGCCATTTTTGCGATGAACTGAATTGGCTATCTCAATTGTGCAATTAAAGATCTTGACGAGAAACGTCCGAGCTACTTCGGTGTTGAATTTCAAATTTTGCCAAAGGGATCCAATACTAAAGCTGTTCCATATCGAATCTGGGTTGAAAACGGAAAAAGGGTAAAGTAAATTAGAAATATCAAACCTATATTTATAAATTTGATACCGAATGAAAGGGGCGATTTTGCTGAATCCAGGGGTTCAAACAGTTGTTCGATGCGACAATTAGATTTTTAAAAAATAACTAAAGTATGAAATTTAAGTGGCAACGGAAAACGGATAAAGGGAAAAATAAATTACAAATATTAGACCTATCATTACAAATTCAGTACCAAATGAAAGAGGTTATTTTTCTGAATCCTGGGGTGTAAACAGTTTTTCGATACGACAATTAGATTTTATAAAATTAACTAAAGTATAAAACTTAGATGACAACACTTCATTTCAATCTTTTCATAATTTGTAGTGAAAATCACGCGAATACAAAAGTCTTTAACTTAAAAGTTTATTTTTATATTTTATTTTTTCATTCAAAGCATTTTAGTGAAAAAATATTTATGGCGCATGCGCAGGCGTTTTTTACACACAATTTAAACACTAATCATAATTTTGAAAATTTCTATAGATATAATTTCAAGCTGGATGAAGACCTAAGTTTCTGCCAAGCGCCGTTGATTTCCGTCCAGCCGTTCTCGAGTGATGCCCGGACAAACGTGTTATAGTCTTTTACCCCCTAGGGCGGGAACGGGGGGGGGGAATTTCTGAAAAGTTGATAGATATAATTTTAAGTTGGGTGAAGACCTAAATTCCTGCCAAGCGCCGTTGAATTCCGTCCATCCGTTCTCAAGTGATGCCCGGACAAAAAAAACGACATTCGGACACGATGACACACACACACACACACACAGGCAAAATTTTCTGAAGTCATATTCGGCTTTCATGGGGGGTGAAACGTGAAGATATCGCAAAATTTTTTGATTCCGACAAATTTACAGACAAAAGTCTGATTTTATTAATATAGATATAACTCTGTGTGAGCAAGGTTACCACTCCTTTCAAAACCCCGTTTAAATATAGTGCTAAATTTATAAAGAATTTAAGTTTATACCAAATTATTTAGACAATTTTCCCCCTTGAAACCAATCTTGATTAAACTGTTCAAGTGGAAACTTCATATGAACTTTTCAAAATACAAATTTGAATTTCTTCAATTATTTTAAGTTGTGTTGATAACACATATACATAGAAGATTATTATAAAAATTACATATTTTATGGAAAAATAATATTTAATTAAATACAAAGTCGGGGATGATTTTCTTCTACTTTTTTTTTTTTTTTTTTTTAATAAATCTAATTTTACACTTGTTTTTAAAACTGATTTGTGCTCAACAAGAGCTTACTGTCAAAGTTAGGATTTAAAAAAAAAAAAAAAAAAAAAAAAAATAAAAAAAAAATAACCCGTTAACGCCCGAATTAATTTTGCTAAATATATTTTGATGAATATTTCGAATCTAAACTAATGTGAACAACTGAGAATAGAATATATTAAATTCAAACAACTTTTCTGTTAGTTTTAAAATTAAAGTCTATCTTCATTTGAGGATGTTTGGTGTTTCAGTGAAAAAAATTCCAGATAGGAAAACTTCGAGATAACAGATTAGTTTTCTATTATATGTTGACTAAGACCTCGAAATTAAAGTATTGCTGTTATAATATTATTTAACTTCACTTAAGTTGGTATGTCTCCACAAAAAAGCAAATATATGAGTGATGAATGAAAAATTAAAAAATAACTATCCAAATTAAGAAATAATAATTCATATCGTGTACATAAAACTGTGTGAAATCATCTATAGGGTTGCCATAAACTGTCTCTAAAAAGCAGAAATCATTTCAAAATACCACAGAAGATATACGCGCTATTTTATTAGCTGTCGTCAAATGAAGACGCTGGGCGTTAACGGGTTAATAATTTTGCATCTTTATAGATTTACTCTATGCAGTGTTTTCAACATATCTCACTAAAATAATTTTTGCCATGTGAGTAATTACAATGAGAGTACCCAATGTGGAATTTTCCAAATTCTGCATTGTTATTGTAATAGGCGAACTAAAATTTTGCGACTTCTTTTAAAATATTCAAAGACAATTTCAAAGCAATGTAATTAAGCTCAAGCTTTGAAAATCATTGATTAATAGCACTAGGAATTTTAATATATTTATTAAATAAAATTAGAACCACAAATGTAACCTAATGCATAATATGTGTAGTAGTGGAGAAAATAAAAGCGCACCAATAACGGAGCATGTATACAAATGTCCACATTCTCTTATTATTCAAAAGTTTACTTGTTGCTTAAAAAGTTTATAAATTTGCTTTTGTTACTTGGAGCAATGCATTATAAAAAATATGGTTTTGTTCATAATATTTTTTTATAAGCCATAATACACTGAGGAGAATCAAAAGACAAACTGTGTTATAAACCAATAATCCAGGAACTTCGATGACTTCAAATCGATTATAGAGTTTTTCTTTTAATAATATGAATGTAATTGAATAAAATAAATTTTGTTAAAGATGCTCATAACGTTGATTCAAACAATAAATGTAAGATCATATAGTGGATCATATAGAATATACAAAGCCAACAAAAATTGTTCAATAAAATTAGAAAAACGGAGAAATAAGTTTTAAGAAGAGAAGAGAGAGATAGGTCTTAACCCATTAACGTTCACTACATAATTTATTTTAAAAATTACTAAATTAATTTTTAAAATAGCTTTTAGACACGTAGCTGATCATAAATATTTAAAAAATAAAAAATTAGAATTGTTCCTTTTCGAGAAATTTTTGGTTTGAAACATCTATAAGTTAACCTTATTAAATTCAAATAATATTTAATTTAATAAATACAACACTTTGTAAGTAAACATTATCGACTACAAAAACTCGTAAAAGTTGTTTCAGGAGAAAATAATAGTCCAGCTCTTAATTAAATGAAAAAAAAACTAGACATGAGTGCATCATCAAACCAGCAATTCGCACCCGCGCACATTAAGAAACGTCAAGTGACTTAAACATTTAGCTTCCTTTGGAGCATTATTTGTTAATTTTTGGAATAGTGCTGTTATCTACAGAACAGAAAAGGAAAAAAAAAGTTTAAAACTTGATTAAAACAAGGGAGAAATAATAAAAAATCTGCTGCGTAAAAATTGTTAAATTATGTCAAATGTTTGGTTTCGCTGCGAAACCAATGATCGTTAAAGGGTTAACAGTCCACTCACAAGATTAAAAGTGCCATAAATGCTTGGCGAAAATCATGACCACAAAAACACAATATCGCTGAAGTTCGATTAAAAAATCGCCTACAGCAACCGAAGATTTTTAACAGTTGCAGCTTATGCCATGTATCAATTTGAATTGTTGTGGCGATCTTTATTTATGCCAAAAATACGTTAATGATTTCATAATAACCTAAATATTCGATATTGTTCCGACATTTCCAACTTATCACGAGAATTTGTCTTAACAATAGTGGTTATGATTTTCGATAAACTTCTTCCAAAAGAATCGCAAACATAACTGACATCTGCGTTAATCCCTTTCTTCTCATTTTCTTTATTTTGTTATTTATATTATTTTAGTAATCCTCCCCCCCCCTCCCCCACTCTATCATTTAGCTAAATCTTTCCGCGTTTTTTACCGCAATGAAAAATAATCTAAGACGATGACGAACATTAAAATGGTTATTTTTTTAGTATTTATTTTACAATCTATTAATGTACTATTAGTACATAAAATTCGTACCTTCCATGTTTAGAAGTAAACAGTTATCATTTGATCCACGAAAAACTTTTATTGAAAAATAAATAAAATTTGTAAACCTTACTTAAATAAACAGAAGGATGAAAAGAAAGCTTCAACAAGAGGCAATATCATCTACCCCCAGCAAACAGTACATTCGCTTGTACACACACCACAATTTTCTCTGCTATATTGAAAGCATGCTATGATGGGAATCCTGGATAATTGTTGATACTCTCATTATCAACAATGAATGATCTATAAAGAATAAATGTAACATAGTAAATAATAGTAATTAAGAATAATAATAGAGCATAAATTTCAATTTAAGCATAATAATACATATTTTATTTAACACACTACTCGTTGATTGATAGACTTAATCAGTTTCATTATTCAATTTGATCGAAAATAATACGAAGGAGAGGGGTGGAATTTGCAGTTTATTAAAAAATAAACTTTTTATATTTGGGGTGCTAAAGGAGGATTTTTCCCTATGATCATTTATGCCTGTTACGCCTCTTTATGCCTGTTACGCTACGATTACATCGTAGGAAAATATTTATCATAAACAAAGAAATGAAATTCATTGCATTTTATTTGGCTAACAAAAGAGAAAAACTCTTTTGATATTCCACTTTCAATTATTATTAATTTTTTTGAATAAGTATTTGCTGGGCAAGTGATGCATTTTTCAATAATGTTTCTATGATGCACAGAAACCAGATAAAAATTTCATATTTTTGGAATATGATTCAGTCACAAGCGTAAAGCTAGCTTTATAAATTATTATTATTATTTAAAAGAAATGAAATAAAACCATGACCATGATTTGAATAATGTCAGATATAATTAAGAGCTATCCAATTAACCCGTTAGCGCGCAGTGTCCTCATTTGAGGACAAGGCACGTATATTTTTTGTGGTTTCTTGGAATGATTTCTGCTTTTTAGTGACAGTTTATAGCGTTACTCTGAATGATCCCTGAAAGTTTTATGCGCCTACTATTAATTATTATTTCATAATTTGGATAGTCATTTTATGATTTTTCCTTCGTCGCACATATATTTGCTTTTTGCGCAGGTATACTAATTTAAATCAAGTTGAATAATAATATATATTATAATACTTTACTTTCGAGATATTTGTCAACATATAATAAGAAATTAATCTTTTATCTCAAAGTTTTCTTGCTAGAACACTAGACGTCAATAAATGAGGATAGGCTTTATATTTAAAATTATCAGAAGAATTGTTTAAGTTAATATATCTTACTGTCAGTTGTCTATATTAATTTAGAAGTGAAATAATCAGCTAATAATATTTTGCAAAATTAATTCGGGCGTTAACGGGTTAAAACAGGTAAAGTTGATTTCGAATTGACTTCGGTATTATTTTTCTATAAAATCTGTCATTTTTACCGAATTAAGAGATTTTTTGGCAATAAACTCATAATCACTACTTATAGTTAATTTTTATTTATTTATTTATTTATTTATTTATTTTCAAAATCGGTTGAAAATTGAAAAGAAGAAAAAACAATAATAATGTTTCAATTCAGTTAGTGTGTTGGTGTTTGGGATTAAGGCTCTGACTGACCACACGAAGATATCCTAGGCCTAAGTGCTCCAGTTCAGAAACCACGTGATTTATTGTTTAAAGTTTGCTTATTTGAAGTTTGCTTATTTGAAGTTTGCTTAGTAGTTTTGCCAGTTATAATCATATCAGATCAGTTAAAGTTCGCTAGCTATAAAATTATAAAATATTAAAGTATATTGTGTCACAAAAATTATATATTTTCTTAAAATAAAGCTGAGAACCACTTTCATTAAACTTAATAAATAATAATAATACATTGGAATCGCACCATCCGTTTGAGGAGAGAGCTACAAGGGCCCCAGACATTCATTTAGACAAAAATGAAAAAAAAAAAAATAAATAAATAATTAAAAACTATTAATTTTTTTTCTTTGGTGACGGGCTGAAAAGTGAAACGTGAGGGGTTAATCCAACCTATTAATAAACAAATTCCTTGCATTAAATATATTAGATTCAAACAAAATTTTTGGGAACCACTGACACGAGTTACGACACTGGATAACATTGTTGATGAAAAAAAAACTCTTCCATGTACAATGAAATAGAATTCATTGTATCTTATTTCAGTAAAAAAAAAAAAAAAAAAAAAAAAAAAACTTAAAGTGTATATACTGTAATATACATATATAATATAAGTAATATACATATATAATATATACATATATATATATATGTGTGTGTGTGTGTGTGTGTGTATTATAAAAATTTTATTAAGCATTGCACAAGATGAAACCAAGTATCACATGAAGAACTAGAAAGAACATGAATAAAGACTTCTGGGAAAAAAAAAAAAAAAAAAAAAAAAAAGGAAGAAGAAGAAGAAGAAAGGAAGAATAAGAATCCTTTTAAGCAAGGTATGCGACAGCGACATACAACACTTTGTCAAGGACTCTGATTGAATGTTGCATGTAAAATAAATGTTATTTCTGTCATAACGAGATACAATATTAATGCCAGTTTAATTCAAAAATAAATAATACAGAATTGTAAATCAGGATAAAATTTAGCTATATATATATATATATATATATATATATATATATTCCATTTATTTTAATTTTATTCTTTTAATGAACCATTAAAAATAAATAAATGTCTATTATTTTCTCAAGCGGTTTATTCTTCAATAATGTTTCTAGGCCGTAGAAATTAGGAAAAAAAAAAATTGTTGATTTCGAAATTCGATTCAGTCGACCTACGTGAGAAAAGATAATTTATAGTATATGGATTTTTTTTTTTTTTTTTTTTTTTTTATTTAACTGAAATTGTTGACATTGGTGACCACACCTAATAATACTAGGAAAGCACTTTAATATACAACAGAATGGCGAAGAGCAAATTTGTAAGAAAACATTAAAAATTGCAAAAACACGTAATATTTTTCGGATTGAAATAATTATGGTACTCCCTCATCATGCAATTCCAGGTTTTTGGCGCATTTTACTACAATAGAATCGCATTCATAAAATCTTTTTTTTTCTTTTGTTTTGTAAATTACTGTCTAAGAATTATAACATTTTTGCATACATACACATTGGAATATAACAATATGAAGCAAATTAAAATTTCTGGAAAACTATTTATATTAAAAACAAATAAAATTCAAAAAGTTAATTAAAGAATCTTTTAAATGCTCCATTGCAAACTAATTTTTAATTTTTATTCTTCGATTTTACATTATTATAGTTAAGCAATATATTTAAATTATACTTAGGTATTACATAGTGAATAATTGGTAAGTTAATTATAAAATAATGTGTTTTATGTTTCAATATTGAAATTTAATGCAAATTTTTAGCAATTAAACACAAAAATGTTTTTAAAAAAGTAACTTATCAATCAATCCACAAAGTGATAACTAAATATGATTTGGGTTTTCGCTCTGCGGTTATTTTCTGCTCATCAATGCTCAATACATCGGTATCTACCACTTAAAGAGTGGACTCTGAATAATTATGAACATTCATGCTTGAACTGAGATTCGAATCCAGTTGAAGGCAAGCTGTTTGGCTACCAGATGGGTAAAAACTAAATATGTTTAGAATATATTGTTAAATCATAATAATGTAAAACCGTGGTTTAAAAAAAAAAAAAAAAAAAAAAAGATAAAGTTAGCGTGTAGCCTTTTAAAATTGAAGCACTCTCATCAAAAAGAACATTTGTCCAAAACTCAAAACTTCAGAAAGATAAAAAAAAAAAAAAAAAACAACAAGGACAAATATTGCTTTTTGTAAAGCCAACACAACTTCCTCGCGAGTCGTGAGGACGTCGAAAGATTCCTGAGAACAACAAAACTGAACTGTTAGTCCAATTTTTCTGGATCTTTGGACAAGCGTTGAGAACCCTTCAATTGTCAAATATTTAAAAGTTTTGATTTTTTTTTTCCAATGGTTTTCAAGGAATTTTAATATGCTCAATACTATTAGATTTTAATGCATATGTACTAAAACTTTTATAAATCTAAAACAGTAATTAAAAGAAGAAAAAAAAACATTTATAACGTCTACCATTCCCTGAAGTATTTCTTTTGAGATTTTACTCTTCGTTTCTTTTATGATCCAGCGTTTATTTTTATTTTCAAATATTTGCTTCACCATTTTCTCAAACGGCGCATTGTTAAGTATTGTTTCTCTTATTCAGACTTTACAAGCCTCATTCCCCAATTTTATTCCCGTGTATTTTGTGAGATTAGTAGGTCTTAAGTGTTTGATTTTGCACATGGATTGTGAATCTGTCATAAGAGTAGAATGCTGAGAAGTGATTATTCGTTAGATATCATATTTTCCTATTCATTCGTCATCATTCCTTTCAGTTGACTTCTTTTGATCAGAAAAATGTTCATTCGACGTGTGCGCAGAATTAAGAATAAGAATTTCTGAAGCACGACCGTTACGATTCGTATTTATTGAAAGAGTTTAAATCCATATTTCAGGTAGTCTGACTTTTATATTATTTTATGTTCATTTCCTACAGGGTGATTTTAATTAAAGTTACGATTTCAAAATGCTATAATTTTAAAACTACCCATCAGAGCGATTTGATATTTACCAGAGCAATCGTGAGGCAATGAAATTTTCTTTGGCAAAAAAAGAAAAAAAAAAAGAAAATTTGTTCCAAAATGTGACGTTAATTATCCGTAAAGTATTTGTTTCATGAAGCTCCTCTTCTCTTTTCACTATGACTGTTTCCGCTGTAAACAGTCTTGCCTTTCTGCTAAAAAAAATTGTAGTAAACCCATGAAGTATATTGTTTCCTGCTATTCCATTGTGTTGCTAACAACATTCTTGTGTTTAATGAGTCCATTTAGGCGTTTTCCCTGACATTACCCTGACAGCGCCATCTATAGGAACATGTTGGAACTACTTTTTTCTTCCCCATATAAAATTTCATTGCCTCACGATTGCTCTGGTAAAATATCAAATCGCTCTGATGGGTAATTTTAAAATTACAGCGTTTTGAAATCGTAACTTTAATTATAATCACCCTGTGTTATAATCCATGTCAAAGAATTATTGGAAAGTAAGTGAATTCCGAAAATGAAAGAAATTCAGGCTTTGTTAAAAGGAGACTTGGTACTAGATAAATAAATACAGGAAAATTCTTCACTGATCGTTCAGATGCTACTGAAATAACTGTCTACAAATGCATTTTCTCTAAGGCGTTTTTACACGCTTAAGAAATTTTGGTTCGATAACGAGTACTAATTTAACTATTGTGAATTTTCCGAAAGTGAAAACGAAAATGTTCATTACAAGGTATTAAAATAATGAAGAAAAAATAATTCTATAAACGAATTTCCCCATAGAGTTGCATGCGATTTTGTGGCCGGAGACGAAAAAATGTTAAAAGGAAGAGAAAATCCTTGAAGTACAGCTTCGAAACAATATTGGTAATGTTTACGCGTTTCTGTGTTTTGTATGAGATAGATTTTAATTAAGAAATAACCGGAAATTTGCGTAGCGTGATTTAATGCAATACTATAAACGGGATGGTCGACATATTTGGATGACTCTGGCGTAGAAATTGTCTGAAATAAAGCTTGATATTTATTTGAATTGTGAATTGATTTATTTTTTGATTGCAACTAAATGCAGGGTTTATAGAACTATTTGCCAACTATGGTCTTACACTTTTATTTGAAACTGTTGTGGACATTTTTTCTGTCACCATGAATAACAATGTGTTTCACTTTATAGTTCCTCATCGTACTATAGCTATGAGGAAGTTTGATATTCGTGAAAATTTTCGATTTCGGTTTTTTAAAATTTTGAGGTTTAATGAATCCGAACATCACAAAATGGTTGCGGTATCTGTATGTAGGTTAGTCGATTTGTTAATTAGTTTGTTAATTATCTGTGCAGACATTATCTTAAGAATGAATTATCGTAGAGAAACCGAAGCACTTTTAAAACATCATGAAACCAGTCTATTGAATTTCAAATTACCATATGCTTTGAAAATTTCGTAAATTATGTTAAATTGGAGATTTTTTTTTTTTTTTTTTTTTTTTTTTTTTTTTTTTGTAAGTAAAACAAGGCAAAATTTCAGATAAACATGTATTATAAGGTATCTCCATCGTAAAGATGCTGAACTAAATTTAAACTGTCATTTATAACAGTTGGCGAATATTATATATGGCAGGAATTAGATTTTCTCGAAAATGGATAAAAAGGCATTTACTTTAAAAATATATACCTAAATAACATCCTTTTATAAAATATGCACTTACGGCTTATTTAAAACAAATATATTTCGGACAACCATCGTCTCCATCATCAGTGCATTGCAGTAATACTAAAAACAGAGGGAGTATTACTGCAATGCACTGATGATGGACACGATGGTTGTCCGAAATATATTTGTTTTAAATAAGCCGTAAGTGCATATTTTATAAAAGGATATTATTTAGGTATATATTTTTAAAGTAAATGTAATTTAATCCTTTTTTGAAAATGAGTTAATATGGATAAAAAGATTTTGATGAATGTTGGGGTTGAGTGTTTTTAAAGTAAAAAAAATGATTCGGCGTATCTCCATCTTCATGAAAATTGGGGTTTGCTGTTAACCCTTTATCTGTTAGATACAAGATATGGCAGAAATTGAGTTTTCTTCGACATAACTATAATGACTTTGATGAACGTTTGTGGTTAAGAAATGTTTGAATTTAATTAGACTTATTTCTATTTTCAGGAAATCTTGTCTTTGCTGTTAACCCTTCAACTGCCGCTTGCAAAATATGGTTAAAACTTGGGTTTATTCGGAAAAGAATTTAAAAACTTTGGGAAAGATTGGAGTTAAAGGTTTTATATGGTAAAAAATCGATTGGACTTATCCTCATTTTCAGGAAAATCTGCATTCGCTGTCAACCCATCAACCACAGGATGAAAAATATTGCGGAATTTGAGTTTCTTAGGAAATGGATCTGACGATTTTAATATTCCAAGATTATTAATAGTAAGTGGTAACCTACGCTCCGTCCTGGGCAAAAAAAAATAATATGAAATATAATTATCTGTAAACGAATCACAGTATCTACACTACAAGTGATTTTTTAAATGAGACCGAGTGAACTCGGTTATCCAGGTACTACTAATAAAAACAATAACAATAATGTCCGAAATAGTAGTAATAATAATGATTATTTATAACGTAAAGGAAATTAATAGGAGAAAAAGATGAGATAATGTAATGAAGAGTAATGAAAGATCACGATGAAATTTTAACTGTATATATTAAAATTATATCCCTCATCATATGAACTAATTTTAAAGGAGTATTTTAAACGGCGTTAGCGTAGGGAATAAGGTGAAACTGTCTGCACTATGGACTTAGTCCTGGGGTGTCTTTCTAAGAGACCCCAGCCAGTATATACCATTTTAAACGGAACGGTGTTTTTATAACGACCGCTGTCAGTTGGAGATAAGTTATAGATTTCGATGGTAGTTATACTGCAATAAGAAAATCAACAGAAAATAATTGCATACTAGACAAATAAATAATAATAATAACATATAACACTTAGCAGCAGAAATGACAACAACAACAATTGCTTGTTTTACATTTTTTTTTTTTTCTTTTTTTACGACTTTTGAAGTTATCTTTAGCTTTCTGTGAACTAACTTATATTGCTATTACTTATATATCTCCTGGCTATGCTCATATCATAAATAGTAAATTTCTCACAGGTATTCGAATCTACGAATAACTAACCACTTCCGGAATTAAAATTGAAAATTTTAAAAACAAGATCAGGTAAATAAATGAATAAATACATGAATCCATTTTTAGACTTATCGCACACGCAACAAAACAGTTCCGAGTAATAAAACGTCGGTAGAAGTTTTTATTTAAATAGCAGCATGTAGAGTTACGATGGCAAGTCAGAAATCTCTTCTTAAACATATCATGCGATTAAATAATACGAGCTTAACTATTTACCGAATAAAATATGTAAAAATAAAATTAACGCTCTTCAATTTTTGGCTTTACGTCATCAGAGATTTCTATGGGAAGAAGATGGGATTTCACGCTACAATAAGGGTAGCGGAAAATTTTAGTCTCTAAAAGTTCCCTTGTTGGCTTTCCCACAGTTCCGAGGATGCCTTTATTTCAAGCAGGGCGTTTTCTCACTCAAGCTTACCGTTTTTCCATCGGATGGGACAGAGTTTCAGAGATTCTTGAATTCGTAGTGAGAACGTTGGAAATTTGGAATGAGAAATCGGGAAGTCGAAACTACGGCGGAATTATTTGAAAAATGAACGTGTTTATTTGTTAGGAAAAAAAGGTGGTTCCCAAGCTGAGAAATCTTAAATGAAAGTAACTGTCAGAATTTTTTTTCTCTAGAAATTTTCATGGGAAATTAAAGCTTTTTACTTTACTGGGTTAATAAAAACTGTGAAAATAAGCATCATTCTCCAGATAAATGTTGTGGGATATAAAACATATGTATTTATGACAAATAAATCCTTTGATGTGAAAATATAAATGTAGAGCAAAAAGGTATAGCGGTTATACACATGTATTATTTATTATATTAAAATGTTGTTCACAAGCACTAAAAAAGAAATTTTAATTAATATTCTTGTTTCTCAGGTGTAATACTATTGATAATATTAAATGAACGTAAAATATCTATCCTCGCCGACAGCCGAAGCCCATGGGAAAATTTGTTTATAGAATTACTTATTACCTAATGTAATTATTTTAATGCCTTTTTGACATTCGGAAAATTCACATGCGTTAATTTTGCACTCGTTAAAAAAAAAAAAAAAAAAAAAAAAAAAAAAAATTTTTTTTTAATATTTCATTTTATAGCTAAACAACAACAAAAAAAAAATACACTTAGTTTATTCGCATTTTTAAACCCAAACATAAAATATTAAAGATTCTAAAAATCTAATTTTTAGAAAATGAATATAAATTTAACGGTTGTGGTTGGTTGATTGGTTGTAGTGTTTAAGGCCGATTGACAACGCTAGGGTCTTACGCTGATGGGTGAAATGCCCTCCGTGGGGATCTTTCTAAGGTTCCTAGCCTATATATACGCGAGTTTCCAGGAAAACCACGGAAAACTCTGAACAGCTAGGTCGATGAGCGTGACCTGAGATCGAACCCGTCACTTCCCATCTACCAGCTTTGAGCGCAAAACCGCTCGGTCCCTGGTGAGCATTTAACGGTTGTGAATTTTCCGAATGTGAAAACGGAATTAAAGATACATTATGTAAGTAATTCTGTCGTCGAGGATAGGTATAGAAGTGAAAATACCTAACCTGCAAAAATCCAGAAAACCGGCTACTTGTATGCAGAATGAATGGCGAAAAGAAAGACTTATTAATGATATATCATATGACTACCATTAAAAGCATTAACTTGTACCCACAATAAATGCTTTTTGGAGAGGTTCTAATATATTATAAGGCAAATTAAAACATTCAAAATTGGAGATTTCTATAAAAATAAAGTAATTTAACATTAAATTTACAGACAAAATTAAGCAAAAAAAAAAAAAAAAAAAAAAAAAAAAACTGAATTCAGGGATAGCCCGTGAAAAGTTTCCTTTGGTAGGTATTGTTACACATTTAGTAGGAAAAAAAAAAAAAAAAAACTGTAAGGGATCATTTTTATTTAATCAAAGGTTCACTCACATTTTTATTTATTCAAAAGTAATATGGTGTTCTTTGATTGTAAATAAACATTGAACAGCCAGATATTGCTTTCTGCCGGGTGATCCCAAACGTTTTGACTTTTAATTTTTTATTGCTCCCCCACCTCCTCCTTGTCTTTGGGGCAAAACTTTCGCTGAAACATATGGAGTATAATATGTTCTTTGTCAGGGTTTAAACTGCTATTTCTTTTTTTTTAGCATTTTGCTAAAATGTATCAGTAAGAATTTCGCTAAAAAAAAAAAAGACCGGATAAATCAATAAAATATCTCTATCTAATCTCTAATTTTTATTCAAGTATTCGCGGGCAAATATTATGAAAACACTGATAATATCAGGAATTGTTATTTACTTAGTGTACATGGAATTTTAATGGTTGAACTTTAATGCAAAATTATTTAAAAGTATGTCAGACTTTTTATGTGCTTCATAAAAGCGTTGTCAGCATAGTATTCCGCAATAATCGACCCACTACTCATTACACCCCTTTTAAGTAACTGTATATGTATAATTTTGCACATAGCAGCGCCTTTTTCTGTTGTTACCCTTTCAGGGGCGGTGGTATATATTTTATACCACCTAATTTTAATTCCTAATTTCGAAAATTCACTCCGGAAATTTTTAATAAATTTTTACCTCTTGACTTAGCCGAAAAAAAAAATATTTATTTCTTATCATCTAACTCTATTCTCAAATTCTGGTCGCACTTGATACTAAATGAACGTAATTGCATTGCCCCTGAAAGGGTTAAAATCGAAACAAAGTTTCTCTGATTCATGTTTCTTAAATTACAAATATAGTTGATTGGTTAACATCAACAGTGAATAAAAGAAATAGAAAACAAAATTGGAGATAACCAAATTAAGAAAAAGAAATCAATACTGTCCATAGAAATAAATTAGCTCCCGAAAAAGGTAAAATACTGCTTGAGCATTTCAACTAAAGTGCTAAACAAACATTTTTGCTAGCTTAAACCTTGTTATTTACACTCTTGAAATTTCAAGATTACTTCATCAAGTACTTTTTTGATATATTTGATAAAACGTCTGAAATCGAAAGTGCCCGGTCCTTTATGTAAAGATAATGTAATTCATGATACCAAAAATCTTTTATCACTGCCAGGCACCCATTAAGGGAGAAACAATAAGAAACTTGAAAAATCTTTATGAAAAGTGTTTTTAAATAAAAGCTGCCCCTTTTTTGCTATTCGTAAATTTTCAGAAATTATTTCTTTGTGGCTTGGTTGGATTTGTGAAGCAATGTGCTCTTTGCAATAGAAATATTTAGGAAACTGTTTAAGAGTTTGGACACTAACTTAAAACAAAAAGGAAGATGATGCGATGAAAAAATGAGATGTGTTGAATTTCATTTTCATTCATTTCATTCGAAACCTAAAGAAATTGTTATACAAATATATAATGAAATTTGAATTCATCGCATTTTTTTATCAGCGCAAAAATTCATATGTGAAAAATAAAACATTGGGATTACCTAAAATAAGTACTATCAGAGTGCTAGGCGAAAACCGCTGCATCCATCTATTCGCAAGGATTCTGTCCTCATTAAACCCATCTTCTACAACTGGTTGTTTATATAACAGACCATAGACTATTTTGTTAGAACATTTTGGACACTGCCCAGTGTTTATTTATGGAAGGTGGAGCAGTCGATAATAGCAAAACCCCTTTCTGGATTAATAATAATTTTCTTTATTTTCATTTGAAGATGTAAAGGGAGGAAGCATGTAAAGTACAATAGAAAAGGAATCTTTAATTGCCCATAAGATGCATGTTTTTTACAACCGAACAAATTTTTTGGGGGAAGGAAAGGTAGATTGGTTCGAAAAAAAAAAAAAAAAAAAAAAAACAGTGAACACAGAACGGTTTAGATCCCTTGATTTAATTCCACCCCTCCCCCCCAATCGTTATTTTGGTATTGGGGTGCGATGAAGTGTACTGATTAAGATAAATTGTCAACACTAAGGACCTTGGTCTGGAGGAAGTGTGAGACGGGATTTTTCTATGGTTCTTAGTTCATATTCACGCGAGTTTTGGAGAAAGCCACGAAAAACTCCGAACAGCTAGGCCGACGACCGCGAATTGGCTTCGAACTGGAAACTTCCATTTACCAGCTTTCAGAAGAGCTGAACCTTTCGGCCAATGGTGGAGTACAGTTGCCTTCTAACTCTTATTTATACTACTCACCTATTAAATAGGTGAGTCCAAAAAAGTTTGTTTTAAAGGAGAATGTGTTCTAACAAGTGTACGCTTAGTAGTTCTTACAGGTGTACTGCTTAGAAGAAAAGGCAAAATGCTATTTCATTTTTCCTTTCTTCTTTATTCCTTTTCTTCATTTATTTCCCCTTTCTTTTTACCCTTATAGTCAATATTATGTAATTTTTACTCGATTAAACTTTTTGAAATAGCGAGAAGTACAGGAGAAGTAATGCAGGAGGAAGAGGCCACAATTGAATATATACACTAGTTCTCATAATTATAAGGACACCCGTTTTTCTATATTAACTGAACACAAACAAATATCTTTTTTATTAATTTGAATTTCATTAATAGACTATATTTAAAAAGTTTTATCGTTTTTCTATCTTAAAAAACTTTAAATATCGTCAAAAAGGTGATTTTTGAGGTGTTCACAATTATAAGGACAGCTCGAATCTTAGTAATTTTTTTTCAGTTATTCTTAAATTAATAATTTATGGGGTTTCTTTTTAAAATGAAACAGTCAGACATTCTCTCTGGTATATATATATATATATATATTAAATATTCAATACCATTTCATACAGCATAGATGATATTCTGAATACGTTTAAACTATTTAAAATTGCCTTCCACTTGCATGCACTTTTCTAATATGATAAGTTAAGGTTTTTTCAACTTTTTGGCCACGGGAAAGGCAATAATATAGAAGTTTCTTTCTTCAAACTAGTTCCTATTGCTCTAGAAGTAAAACAAAAATGTAAGTCTTGTTGAAAAAAATATTATTACCCCCCAAAATCTAACAAAAATCTGAGAATTCCACGTTTAAAATTTGCGGATATTCTCTTGATGTTCATAATAATAGAAAAAATTACTAAATTCATTCTGCCTTCAGTAGAAATAGCTCCCAGAGCATCATAGATCCACCTTTAAAATGCCCGATTCATATCTGCCTTTAAAAAATCTGCTCTGTCTTTCGCTATCTTCAGATCGTGCCAGTAATTGTTAAAACCATTTGGTTAACCAAGAATAAAATGTTTTTCATCCGAAAATGCTACATTTTACCATTTAATATTGTCTTTATTCAACTTTAACACAGACGCTCTTTCCCCCATTAAATGCTTATTGATTATTACAGGTTTTTTATTCATTTTAACATATAGTTAATTATTTTAAACATGCATAAATGTGGACCACAACCTTTCGTTAAAAATTACGAACAAATTCAGCAGCAGCCATTATGAGGAGAACAGTAAGAGGAATTATGAGTCTTCGATCTCTGTAAAACAACTATGATTTTGCATCAGATCTCTCTCCTATCGAACCAGCAGTTCAACGTTTGATCACATTTCCTTCAGCAATTTTAGATTTTCGAATTTCATTAGAAATTCGGCGGATTGAAATTATCCTTCCACTTAAAAAACACATTTATTATACTCCACTACATGAGCGTTCTTTTTTTCGAGGAATTATCAGTAATGTCCGTCCGAGAAAAATTAAAGGCTTATATATGAATTAATCTAGAGCAGTAGTTAACATATTCGCATGTCATCTGTAATTTATCCGCTAGTAAGTTAAATAAAACGAAAAAATCATGATTGTCCCTTTAATTATGAACACCTAAAAACGTGGAGAAAAAAATATTTTGCATTATTTTTTATTAATTTTGTTTTATATTAAAAAAATTATAACATTTTGATTTTTAGAATGCTAGATATATTAAGTGCACTTAATATAATCTTGTTCACAATTATTTTTATACATTAGTTATTTCAAAACGTAAAGTGTCCTTATAAATATGAGAAGGAGTGTATATATATATATATATATATATATACACACAGAGAGAGAGAGAGAGTTACTATTTATCTCACAGTAGGTCTTGCTTCGCATTTCAGTCACATAGTCCACTGAAGTCAAATTTCTTTCAATATGTGCCGTGTACAAGTGGTTATTGTTGTCCAATTCAATCGACTATCTAATATTCTAGAACTTCGGATGGACTGCTCTCCATGGAGATTTTTATAAGAAGCCATAGTCCGCATTCACGAGAGTTTCCGAGAAAACGATGGGAAACTTTGAACGGCCTGGTTTGAACTTAACACCTCCCGTCTACCATCACGTGCAGAAACTTCTGCATATTTCTACTCCTACAATTCACATGGTGGTGTGATACTGAGTAAAAACTGCCTGTTTCCCACCGTCTGGAGATTGTACTTCGCCATTTCATTCTATTTAACATCTTTGCCAATGCATTCTAGTTGCATAACTACATGAAAAAAAAATATATATATTGTGAAAACCAAATCTATTTTATTGACTGATTTTAAGATTTATTTTGTTATTTTAAGAATAATTTTGCACAGTTAACCAAACCCACTTGCTTCGATGGACCAAGTCATTGATCTCTCTAATATATACAGCCAATGCGCGAGTGATGTGCTAATTCAACGAAATTGTTTCTTAAAATTAAAAAAATAATAATTATGCTGATTTAAACAAATATTGGTTGAATAAACAAAACAGTTTTGTTAAAACAATAAAATAATCTGATTCTTGATAAAAATAATAATAATAACGTTGTTTCAACAAAACATTTTTTTTTTTTTTTCTGTATAGTAGCTTTTAAAGAAAAAAAAAAAAAAAAGATGACAAATGTTATGAGGCTGTAAATGATTATAAGGCTATATTTTCAATACAGAAATGCGTGGCATATGGAATTTAATATGCAATGGTCAAGAAACTGTACCTGTACTCAATGTAAAGTAGAAGAAATTCTCATGCAAAATTAGGAATTAAGTTTTTCCTACAAAATATGTAGTATTTTAAAAATAGATCAGAATTAGATAAACATTTTATATTTGCATTAAATGCGACTGAGAGGTTCTGCTCTCAAAGCTAGTAGACGGGAGATACCATGTTCGAAGTCGGCTTAGCCGTTCGAGTTTTCCGTGGACTTCTTCGAAACTCGTGTTAATACCTTCTTAGAAAGATCCTCATGGTAGGGCATCCTCTCCAGCCTAGGTTCCAAGAGTATACAACTTGCCTTAAGTCCTACAACCCAAACCAATGAAATAATATTTAAAAAGGGAAAAAATGTAATTCTGAATATTTCCTTGAAAGAAGAAAAAGAAAATTTTTTTAGAGAAAGATTAGAAGGACCAAGGAAGAACGAGGCAGCATAAACTTGACCCTGCTCTGATTCGTGGATGCAAGCCTTTAACTGCTAAGGTAAATTCAACTTTAATAATTGATTAGTTACGGAACATGTATGGTGTTTGTGTATGGACTAACGCCAACTGTGTACACGAGGTTCCTAGGCCTGGGTGAAATATCCTTCATGGGGGTCTGTGTACGAACTCGGCACTTCATATCTACTAGATTCGAGAGCAGAATCTATCGGTTACTAGTGGGGTAGTTGAGATGTGAGAATTTTTACTTACAGAATATTGATCGTCCGGAACTTTCAGTTTCCAGTGCGATTACCCATGCGCAAAAATTAAAATCTCTCTACCTTAATAACTAGGAAAAAATAAAAAATAAAATACAGGTACATCATTGCTATATTCGAACTAGACAGGGTCAAATCGAACTTTAGATTCAGGCTGAACTTCAGCATGGCGCGTTTCAAATTTAAGGTAACTGTCTAAGCTATAAGGTGACAGTTTATTATGAATTGCAAATAGATTTCATACCATTATTACAAACAGTAGTCTTTGTCTTATTTAATTACAGATAACTGTTATAAAAGAATAGTATTTAAAAATAGTGGTATAAAGAGTATGGACAATCCGTAATAAATTGGCACTATAAAGTCAATAGAAATAAATTTCTAACTCTTTTTCTCTTAAGCATCTATACGAATAATTTTTCTCTCATCAAAATTCAAAACCCTCATTCGACCTTACGATTTAAAGCAAATTGCTGTCAAAGAGATACATTTTTTTATGAAAAACAAATAAAACTACAGGAAGAAGTCAATATCTTTAACCCACATCATTTCCTTTATCGACCTTCTCTTTATAAAAAAAAAAAAAAGACGAAATTTAAAGGCAAAATACGTTATTAATAAAGGAGCAAAACCGCGGGGGCGGAATCAATTCAAAGACAAAAACCTTAAGAAATATTAAAAAGAAAAAATCATCGAAAAGGTTTTCGCGTGAGAAAGCCGAATTTACGTTTTCCCATCGGCATCACCGTTCTAAAATCGTCAAAATGTGCAGTAATAGATTTTCGCAGACTGCGCTTGCGTAAATAAACAGGCTGAAGGAAGATGCCCAAAGACCGAGACATTATGACATCGCGGAGTCAAGAGCGTAATGCTCCACGATGTATTAAATTGACGGTGGCGATAGATAGCCAGTCTGCCTTTTACACATGTTAAACCTAAGATGGCATTTCCGCAGTATATACACACTACCCTGAATCGTTCACGACTCACTGATCCTTGAACTGCAGGAGCATTTGGACGACGTAAATTTAGATGCATATCCGGGTAAATGTTTAACATTTTCGGGATAGATGGAAAAGTGCGAATATTTAAATTAGTAAACAGTGAGCAATCACTAGATAAAAGGAGTAAAATGTAACAAATCGTATTGAAAATGGTAATGTAGCTTATGCGTACAGAATTGTAAAGGGTAAGCGGAAGGGGGGATACTGGGTATTTTAAATTTGCGGAAATTTTTGCAAAACGTTTTTGTTTGGTTATTTCCTAAAAATAAATAAATAAATAAAATCTTTTTTTTTTTTCTTTTTAATGGAAAAATAGTTGATATATACAATCATTTTCTCAATATAATTTTTATCATTTATTCTCAAAATTAACAAGATTAATAGGATAACTATTAAATAAATGATATAAATTAATTCATCAAGTATGTCACGTTCATTATAATTTCATTTATGAAAAAAGCAAATTTATAATAACTCAAACATAACATTTATAATAACAGCCATTGTAATATCATTTATAACACTCATTATAACAAAATTTATAATATTTATTGCATATTATTTATAATAAATGATATACATAATACAAATATCTAGTAATTTATCATCTGTATCTGCAAATGGATCTAATTTCATAGTCTAATTTCAATTCTACAAAGTATGAGAAATATATCATAGCGTGTATGATCGAGTGATGCGTGTTTATTTATACATGGCGAAAAGAAAAGAAATAGGAGCATTTGATAGAGAGAAAAAAAAAAAAATCTAATTTCAAAAATTCCTAAAATTTCTACATTAAATTTTCTGTTTCTAAATTTTCGAGACATTTAGATTGCTATACGTATGGTATAAGTAATCTAAAAATATGACAACAATGTATCTGCTAATGGTTATAAATAAATAAATAAAATTCTTTAAAAAGTAATGAAATTAAAAAAAAAAAAAAAAAAAAATATTTTGTCCAAATTTTTAAATTAATATATCCTTGAGGATTTAGTTTCGTAAAACAAAAACTAAGAAATTTGTTTTTCCATTATTCACATTTAAATAACGTGATATATAAGAAAAGAATATGGCAACACTGTATTTGCTAATGATAGTTATTAAATAATGTCCTGTGAAAAGCAATGCAGATTTCTTTAAAATATAGCCCACCACCGGCAGAGCAGCTCTGCGCTCAACGCTGGCAGACGTGAAGTGCCGGGTTCGATCCCAGGTCGCGCTCGTCGGCCTAGCCGTTCGGAGTTTTCGAAATTTGTGTAAATACGGGCTAAGACCCCTTAGAAAGACCCCATGGTGGGTACTCCCCTTCAGGAATAGGACCCTAGCGCAGTCAATCGGCCTTAATCACCAGTAGGTCGAAAACACCGCTCCCAGCCCATGAGGAGGGGCCGGAGAGCCGTGCCGTGCTACACCATGCTCTGCGGAGTGCAGAGACACGCCCTCTTCTGACCTTGACGTAGTCGCGGAGCATGTTTTATCATGAAAGGTGACAACAGGGTTTATTAATAAATTTTTAATAATGAGTTTTGCGTAAAAGATGATGTTTTTTATTCAGATTCCTTTTGAAGTTTTCAATGATTATTTCATTTTAAAGAAAGTAAACTTATAAATTTCGTTCTAATCACTTTATCACGAAAGACGAGAATTGTTTTCATATAAGATAATTAAAAAGAGTGATTAAAAATTCTTATTAATTACTTAATTGAAAATACTCGTTAAGAATAGTTTTTTCGTAAAGTTTTTTCCTCACAAATTAGTTATATGTGTTTCAGTCATTTACATCATAGATGACGAGATAATATTTTAAACAATACATTAGTTTTCATTAAGAGTAATGAATGATTCAATTAAAGATTTTAGTGATGATGTATTTTTTTTTTTTTTTTTTAATAAATAAGTTACTTTAGTGAGATTAAAACCTACTTTTGTGTTAAAGATAATATTTAAAACGTCAGATATTCGCTAATTCTAATTAATGATTTTAAACAATTTTCAGTTATTAATTAAAAATAGATTTTTCGTAATTAGTTAATTGAAATTAACGATTTTAAACAATTTTCATCCATTAATTAAAAGAAAAAAAGAAATGTTTTTTTTCTTTAAGTTTTTTTACACTATGACTTTTCAACAATAATGCAAGAACCTATTATCAGGAGGTTTTACAGTCAGTTTGACATTTTTGGCAGGAGGGGGGGGGCAGAGGGAATCGTTCTTAAGTCTAAATATTGAGGGAAATGTTTTATAAGCTACTACATTACAAATTTTAACCTCTGTTTTTTTTTTTTTTTTTTTTTTTGGGGGGGGGGGGAACTACATCAAAATTCAATGTTGCTATTAATGTGCCACCAGATTGAAAATTAAAAAGTTTAAGGTAATCAGACTAATTAACTAACATAATTTTTAAAATTATATTTCTTATATAATATATAATTATAAATTAATTAATGCTGCTTCGTTTTACTACACTTCGATAACCCTGAAAATTTAAAATACGTTTTCATTACAGAATTTCAAAATCAAGAGTAAGACAAAAAAAATTTGAATGCATGAACCATAAGCATTTTATAAAATTTGTATAATTTCCTGTTTAAAGATGAATTACAATTATTGTGGGATACAGTATAAGAAAAATAAGCATTATATAACTTAAGTGTACAAACCGGGTAAATATATATATATATTTACCCCCACACATATGTCTCAAGTCATATGGGGCATTTTTGATAGTTTAGTTCATTTATTCTAAGTTTTTGCTGTTAATTTTTCGTATAAATTGTTTCACATTAATTAATTTTCTCGTAAGTTTTTCTTTAGTTATTTTTGTTACTTATTTACAACTATCTTGACTGAAAACATATATTATATTTTCATATATATATATATATATATATATATATACTATAAAAATGCGACAAATTTCTATAAAGATATAAATGTACAAAGCATGGGTAAATTACAACCTTAAGCATATGAATCCATACTGGCTGAGAAAATAGGGCTCAAATGTTGAATGACAGAATCAGCTCATAGTCCGGTCAATTTAGACATAAAAATAGTGATCAAATAAAGAAAATTCCGACAGAGCCAAATTTCCGTAGAGACCTAAGGTTCACCACAAAGAATAAGGTGTCAAAAGTCCCCATCGGTCCCATGTGTGCTAAGGGACTTATTCGGGCCCCAAGGTCAAAATATTGGGTTTTTTGGATTTTTCTCGAAAACGGTAAGTTTTATCGAAAAAGTACCTCAGAATAAAGTTGTAGATCTCAAGATTCTCTATAAAAATGGTCCTTATGATTTTTTCTCTAAGACCCACCATTTCTACATGTGTGCTAAGGGACTTATTCGGGCCCCAAGGTCAAAATATTGGGTTTTTTGGATTTTTCTCGAAAACGGTAAGTTTTATCAAAAAAGTACCTCAGAGTAAAGTTGTAGATCTCAAGATTCTCTATAAAAATGGTCCTTATGATTTTTTCTCTAAGACCCACCATTTCTACATGTGTGCTAAGGGACTTATTCGGGCCCCAAGGTCAAAATATTGGGTTTTTTGGATTTTTCTCGAAAACGGTAAGTTTTATCGAAAACGTACCTCAGAGTAAAGTTGTAGATTTCAAAATTCTCTATAAAAATGGTCCTTATGATTTTTTCTCTAAGACCCACCATTTCCCAGATACTGCGCTTGTAAGAATCACGTTCTACATAATATGCACACATATGCCACGTATATACATATTCAGGTACTCAAGCAAGTAAAAATGCCTACTTGTGTCGCTTTCATGTATACATTATACTATTCTAAGAAAGTATACTCTCAAAAGACCGCCAGTCCCTTACAGTATCCCCTCTACTTGTATGGTCTTGAATAACATCTGGCTATTCTTTTGTCCGTGTGGTGTCGTTCACGTACCTGTTTCTTTTAGTGTTAAACGTGCAATTCGAGTGAATATATGTATTTATTATAAGTAGTATTTGATGGCTATAGTGACACAACAAGAACATAAAAGCTGCAGACCAACGTCGTCGTACTACAAAAACATCCTCAGGTTCCGACATAATGTTTGATGAATTTATGACAGTTCCAGTAAACCAACAGCAATTTTTTGCAAACATTAATAATAAATCTCGATTTATTTCTATGTTGAGTAACAAATTAACTGCTGAAAATATTGCCGTGAAACAAGCTCCGAATGACGCCGATGTCCTCATAATTGAAACAGCAATAGAAATATTTAATGCAAGAAACACAACTATTGTAGTGGGCGAAGATGTTGATTTGTTAGTACTACTCACTGCAAGGACTCCATCTGATAAAATTATTTACTTTCTGAAACCTGGGAAGGCGCAACAACGCACAGAAATATATTCTTCTAAAAGTTTATCAGCTTATCCAAAATGCCAAAACTATATTTTATTTTTACATGCGATAACCGGCTGCGATACTACGTCAGCAATGTTCAGAAGGGGCAAAAATTCAGTATTAAAATCATTTGAAAAAAAAGATTTGATTGACTGTGCAAAAGTATTTACAGAAATTAATTCTCCACCTCAAATACTAATTACTGAAGGAATTCGGTTTCTTCTTGAGGTTTATGGAGCTCCAAAAAAATTGATTGCATAGATAAGTACAGATATTTAACATTTGTAAAAAATACACGAAACAAAAAGCAAGTACAACTATCTTGTCTTCCTCCAACATCGGCATCTGCTATTCAACATTTGTTTCGAGTATACTATCAAGTTCAGACATGGCAAGGCAATCAACTGAACCCTGAAGACTGGGGTTGGAAATTGATAAATAATACTTTGGAACCGATTAAAACTTTACTGCCCCCTGCTCCAGAAAAAACTTTTTAACTCTATTTTTTGCAAGTGCAAGAAAGGTTGTAATGCCAAATGTGGCTGTAAAAAAATAGGGTTCCAGTGTTCTCCAGCGTGTACCAATTGCCAAGGTCTATCATGTTCGAATGTTCAATTAAATACAAGAGAGGAAGATTCATGTGATTCTGATGAAGAGACAACTGATTCATCTTCATTTGAACAATTTTTGAACATTCAGCAACAGGAAGAAGAAGAAAAAGAAGAAGAAGAAGAAAACATGATTGTTGAAGTTGAGTATGAAGAGTATGAGTCAGATTAAAGTAACAAAAAAAAAACATTCGAACGACAGTTAAACTCAATAACCAATATCAACAATCTTCATACTATTAAATAACTATTTTCCCTGAAAATAACGTCATACAGGTTCGTGGAATAGGCCTACCGGGGAAACCACGTTAAAAGCAACGCGCCGAGTACACTACCTCACAGGTGGTGTGAAAATGTGTGCATATTATGTAGAACGTGATTCTTACAAGCGCAATATCTGGGAAATGGTGGGTCTTAGAGAAAAAATCATAAGGACTATTTTTATAGAGAATTTTGAGACCTACAACTTTACTCTGAGGTACTTTTTCGATAAAACTTACCGTTTTCGAGAAAAATCCAAAAAACCCAAAATTTTGACCTTGGGGCCCGAATAAGTCCCTTAGCACACATGGTACCGATGGGGACTTTTGACAGCTTATTCTTTGTGGTGAACCTAAGGTCTCTACGGAAATTTGGCTCTGTCGGAATTTTCTTTATTTCAACTGTCCAAATTGACCGGACTATCAGCTAATTAAGCCATTTGTTGATGTGTATCATTACAAAAAAAAAAAAAGGAAAATGTATAAGAGTTTCAAGCCCTGCCTCTTTTCCCTCCAGGGAAAAAAAAAAAAAAAAAACCTAATATATTGTGACTATCACAAAACTTTGTTCTATATTTTCCTTTACAAATTCACACAATACAAATTACTTGTTATTTTCTTATCCATTATTAATGCAGATGATTTTCATCTCAGAGAGGTATTACACTAAATGCCCAGTGGAAGTGATTTTTTACCAGTAGGTGACATTCTTCCCATTCTCCGGGAAAATTGCAGTATAGAAGCGCCACCTAACGCGTATGTGTACCCAATTTAATCAACATAATGATCTTTTCATATATCCAGTTTTGTTGGATTAGATGCAATAGAACTTGAGATATAGCTTTCCTTCAAATTAAGGAAATCACGGTATAGCAGCGCCACTTGTTGAGCGAGTAGTACCAAAATTCGATAATCACTAACTTATATCAAGATGCATCTACATATAAATTTACATGAAATTTTGTGCAGTAGTTCCGGAGATATAGCATATATTCCCTGAAATTGCAGAAATCGCTGTATAGCAGCGCTACCTGTTGAGCGGTTGGCACCAAAAGTTAATAAAACACTAATTTATGACAAGAAGCATATAAATTAATATGCAGATGCACCTGTGCAGTAAGTAGTTCCTGAGATACAGTCAACACAAAATATTTGTCTAAGAAATATTATATTTTTCAGTTATTAAACGAAAAATTGTGTAAAATTCACTAAATGTTTCACTAAAGAAGAAAATTACACTAAAAATTTTGTCAAGAAATATTAAATTCATTTCGCATACGTGTATGTAAACACACAATATTAGATAAATCTTTAAAAACACTATTGTAAAAAAAAAAAAAAAAAAAAAAAAACTAAATACACAATGCTAGGTTAAATCTTAAAAAATATTATTGCATTTTTTTTTTTTTTTTTTTTTTTTTTTTTTTTTTTTTAGGGGGGGGGGGTGGGGCGTAAACTCTTAAAAAAATATTATATATGTAAATTGTATTTAAAACAAATACATAATGATTATAATTGCAAGCATGTGTGTATGTATACGCGTACGTGAAATGAATTGAATATTTCTTGAGGTTTTATATCGTTGTGAATCTTCATGTGACGAGTTAGATAAGATTTTTTTTTTTTTTTTTTTTTTTTTAATGTCTTATTTCAAGTTGGGCAAATTAAATATTTAGACAACTTCTCATCCTCAAAACTTGATCAAGAAGGTTGCTGAACAGTAACATGGCTCTCCTCAGATATTAAACTATTATCCATTTCGTATTTCAGTTTTTTAATGTATAAAAATATTACTCTAAAACTTTAAAATGCGTGAAAACTATGAAAACTAATAAGTATGAGAACTTAAACAACTCTACAGCGTGAAAATATTGCAACTAATTTAAATTTTTTCTCCGTTCTTCAGTTTTACTTAATAATTAACGCCAAATTCTCTTATTTAACACCAAATTTTTATAACTGTCGACAATATTAGCTTAGATCTCGCCAAATATTACTTACATGTTACTGTAACAGCCAAATCTTGTAGAAAATTCTAGTTTATCAACATGTCTAAATACATAAATTGTTCATTTTCACTCTGTATTTTAATGCTGGTAACATCTATGTTAAAATTTTTATAGGGTAAAAATATTTTAAGATCTGTGGTAAAGTCCATGCTTTAAACGGTTAGATGTAGATTTGTCGAAACCTGTAGTTTAGTATTTCCAAAGACGATATGTTGTTAACACTTAAATTGTCAAGTTCATGATTTTATTATACAACTTCTTAATCTGGTAAGTATGTGATTTTATCTTACATTTACAATCTTATTATTCTAAAAATAAGTTAATTTATTTTTAAAATGACATTTTTCTAAAATAATTTTTGTAAGAAACTTTTCATTTTCAAAAATGTTTATGAACACATTTTAAAACTTAGAAATATATCACTTACTAAAAATAAGATGTTATTAACACATGGGCAACACTTAAATTGCTGACTTCATGATTTTATCGAACATCTACAGTCTCTTAAACTGGTAAGTTTAGGATTTTATCTTACATTTACAATCTTATTATTCTAAAAATAAGTTTCTAATATTTCTAAAATGGTATTTTTCTAAAATAATTTGTATAAAAAACTTTCCATTTTCGGTTTATGAACATATTTTAAAAGTAAAAAATATAGTGCTTCGTAAAAATAAATGTATGATATTTTTTAAGTATGTATGTAAGAATATAAATGTGTATGCATAAATGAATGTGCGAACTTTAGATAACCTAAGTATGCATCTATGAACATGAATGAATTTATTCATAAAACATATATTAACATTTTTAAAAGTTAACATTAATTTTTTACAAACTAAATCTAATAAAATGGCGTGAAGAGTAGCTTATAAGGTGGGGTATTTCACTGTATTAAAGTCCTTGAAAGTAATAGAAAGTCTTCATTTTCAGATGGATACTTGAATAATTTTTAATAAACAAATCTTAAAATAACTGATGTTGAGAGTGTATCACAAAAAAGTTTTAAACACTATTATTCGGGAAGTGCCAGGTTCGTTCCTAGATCACATTTTAAACTAATAAATGGTAATTTCTAATTATCTCTATGTATGAAACTTACATTATTTTTAAGAGCATTAGAAAATTTACAGTAAATTATAAAATTTATAATTATAAAATTTTACAATATTTTTTAAGTATACATGTAAGATTGTATGTGTAAACGTATATACATATATGTAAACTTTAGAAAAATTATACAGAAAAACTTGTAAGGAAAAACTTTACGAAAAAAACATTTTTAATAGGTATTTTTCAATTAAGTAATTAATAAGAATTTTTAATTATCTTATATGAAAACAATTCTCGTCTTTCGTGATAAAGAGATCAGAACGAAATTTTATAAGTTTACTTTCTTTAAAATTAAATAATCATTGACAACTTCAAAATGAATCTGAATAAAAAACATATTTTAACTCATTATTAAAAAATCATTAATAAACCCTATTGTCACCTTTCATGATAAAACATGCTCCGCGACAAGGTCAGCTCCGCACTCCGCAGGGCATGGTGTGACACGGCATGGCTCTCCAGTCCCTTCTCATGAGCTGGGAACGGTGTTTTCTACCTACTATCCCCACAACCCAACCCAACTCTTTTCAAAATATATTCCTAAAATATTTTTAATTAATTTAACCCTGAAGATTTATTTTAAAATAATTAAGTTCTCAAAACATAAACAAAAAGTTTTCATCATTATTATTGTTGTTTACATCTAAATAAAGTTATTTGTAAGGGGGGGGGGTCGAATATCAGTTTAATAATTAAGTACAATGAGACTAAGTTCGCTCGGTCTCATTGTAAAAATTACTCGTAATGTGAATATAGTAATTTGTTTTCGGAAATATATATTTTATTTGTTTGTCCCGGACGGACTGTGGTTTATCAGTGGAATTTAATTATCCTGGAGATAAGAAAAATTCAAATTGAATTATCAATTCAAACCCTAACTCTTCCTCTTTCTCTCTCTCTAGTGAAGCGCAGGTACTGGTGAACGCTCTGAAAAGGAGGGCAAATATTCAGATTAAATTGTAAGCTTAAAAAGCCCCTAAATCTAAATGTTTATCAAAATTATTCTAATAATTTCTAAGAAAGTCAAGTTACTGTCATATTTTGATTTTGTCTAGAGCAAAGTAAGGGTTAACAATGAAAGCTAATCTTCGTTCAAAAAAAAAAAAAGATGAGGGTTTCACATCTCAAGAGAACATTATTCGCAAATTTTTATCAAAATCGTTATATTCATTTCTGTGTAAAAACAATTTCTGCAATATTTTGCAACCGACGGATAAGGGTTAGCAGCAAACGCGAATTTTCCTAAAAATGAGGACACTTCAAAACGATTTTTCACTCTAAAAAACATTTAATTTAAATTTTTCATCAAAATTGTTATATCCGTTTCTAAGTAAACCTAATTCTGTGAAATTTTGCAACCGGAGAATAAAGGGTTAACAGCAAAAGCAAAGGAGAATTTTACTGAAGATGAGGATATATTCAATCGATTTTTCAATCACAGAAAAACCTGAAGCCCAAATTTTGGTCAAAATTATTATATCTACTTCCGAGTAAAACCCAAATTTTGCCTTATTTTGCAGCCGCTGGATAAAGGGCTAACAGCGAACGCGATTTTTTCTAAAGATGATATGATATAACCAGTTAATTTTTCACTCCCCAAAAAAACATTCATTCTGAACTTTCATTAAAATTGTTATACTTATTTCTGAATGAACCCAATTGCTGCTTGAAGATGAGGATAGATACAACCTATTTTTTTTTTTACTCAAAAATACCTCAATCCTAAATTCGATCAAAATCGTTACATCAATTTCCGATCAAACCCCATTTCTGCCACATTTCGCAATCGTCGGATAAAAAGTTAACATCAAATTCAAATCTTCCTAAAGATGAAAATAAGCCCAATTGATTTTTTACCCTAAAAAACACTTAATCCAAAACTTTCATCAAAATATTTATATCCATTTTTGAGTAAACCCAGTTTCTACCATACATTGCAAACGCGAATAAAAGTTTAAAAGCGAACGGGAATTTTCTTAAAGATACCGATATGTACAGTCGACTTTTCGCCGCAAAATTCCCTTTACCCCAAACTTTCATCAAAATTGTTATGTCCATTCCCGAAAAAACCCAATTTCTGCCATATTTTGCAGGTGAAGGGTTGGCAGTGAAATCCATTTTTCCTGAAAATATTGAGGTCCAATTGATGTTACACCCTAAAGATTTCTTAAAACCAAATTTTTACTGAAATCATGACATCTACTGAGTAAAAACGATTTTTTTACATATTTTTTTTTTTCTTTTTGACACATCTTGCAAACGACAGATAAAGGATTAACTACGAACGCGAATTTTCCTGAAGACAAAGGTAAGTGCAATCGAATTTTTATCCTAAAAAATCTCTAACGCAAAACGTTCATGAAAATTTTTACATCTATTTCTGAGTAAACTAAATTTCTGCCATATTATGCGAACGTCGGATGAAGGCTTAACAGTGAATTTAATTTTTTTTCTTAAGAAAAGGATAAATCCAATCGATTTTGCCCATCAGAAAACCCCTTAACCTCAAATTTTATGAAATTCAGTACATCCAATTTCCAAGCAAACCTAATTTCTGCCATATTTTGCAGCCGGTGGATAAAGGCTTAACAATGAACTTGAATTTTCCTGAAGATAAGGATATGTCCAGCCGATGAAAACCTTAACCCAAAACTCTCATCAAAGCCGTTATGTATATTTTTCAGTAAACCCAATTTCTGCTTTATGTTGCAAACGACGGATGAAGAGTTAACAGTGAATGCGAATTTTCCTGATGATAAGGATAAGTCCGATCGATTTTTCAAACAAAATAACCCTTAACCCCAAACTTTCATAAAAATTGTTATTGCATATCTTTCTGAGTAAACTCAATTTCTGCCATATGTTGCAAACGATGGGTAAAGGGTTAGAACTAGTCAATTCTATTTTGAAGAAGTGGTGCAAAATTTCAATAAGATCAGTGCATTAGTTTTTGAGAAATCGTGTCCACCGCTTTTCTGATGGGTGTCCGGAAACCAGGACCCACTGGCTGAATTTTTTAAATTTATTAATAAAAAATTTCTAAAATATTGTTTAAATGTTGCTCTTTTATATGCTCAAAAATCTTAATAAAACAATTAAAAAAAAGAAGAAAGAAAGAAAATATGGATTTTTAGCCTTCGAAACCCATGTAACCCCAAGTAAGCCACGGTTCTTTTCCGACTTTTCATCAATAGAATATCTCTAAAGGACTTTTTGGAAACAAGTTTTCAATTATATGAGGAAAACAATCCTCATCCGGATACAGATGATAACCATTGGACACAGAGCTTTTTTTAATAAATGCATACAAGAATCCGTAATTTCCTGCGTATAAAGTCAGATAAATCAGTTTTACACAAGAAATTTCATATAACAGAGAAAAGCTAAATTTCTAGAAAGCAACACTCCATACTAATAGATATAATTTCGTCAGTTAATTAAAGTTTTTGATGGGAAAATGATTTATCTGACCTGCGGATTATGCGCAGGAAATTAGGATAATTCCCTAAATTGAGTTATGCATCAATAAAATATATAAGGTGAATGGAAAATCATTCGTTTTACAGTTCTTGTAAAACGAACTTAAAGTTATTTAAGTTCGTTACACAGAAATAAAATATAATAATCTGAGAATGGTGTTGGTGTTTGGGAATAAGGCCGATTGTCTACTCTAGGTTCCTAAGCCTGAGGGGGAAGGGCCTTCCGTGAAAGTCTTTCCAGGGGGTCCTAGCCCATATTTACACAATTTTCGGAGAAAACCACGAAAAACTCCGAACGCCTAGGCCGACGAGCGGGACCTGGAATCGAACCTGGTACCTCAAGTCTACCAGCTTTGAGCGCAGAACCGCTCGGCCGCTGGTGGGTCTGATAATATTAGGGGTGGTAAAAATGTCGTGACAAAATTAACACTGGAGAGATTGGGTTGAAACTCTACGGTCATTTTTTTTTGCTCATTAATGCTCACTGGAACGGAATCCACATCTTAAAGTTATTTAATAATGGAAATAACCTATTACATCTGCGACACGTCTGATAGTATGTAAAAAGATCAAGGTAAGAAAAACAAGGATTAAAACTCGCTGCAAAGAAACAGTTCAAAGCAATATTTTACAATTTGACTTAAATTAATAACATATGTCTAAAATATAAGTAATTAAAAATTAAAAACAGAAATATATATATATATATATATATATATATATATATATCGCCATTTCAAAAACATTTTCTTTTAAGATTACGTCTCGTGCCACGACAGATTACATTAACGATAAAGAATGATTTGCTGTGAGTGTTAAATAAAAGATTTGACTATTTTAAAGATAGTTAACTTAATGAAAGAACTCCAACTATGACTACATGATTCTGAGAAAGTTTTTTATAATTTGTTCCTCGAAGCAGATACCAAATTCCTTTTGTTTATCTCCAGAAAAATTTTGAAAACTTGATAAATGCCCTTCCCAGAATTAGCGATTCAAATTAATGTGCATGATTTCAAATATTTTTCACAGCGTACTATTCCTCGATTTTTTTTTTTTTTTTTTTTTTTTTTTTTCCAACATAAAAATTATACAGTATATAACCGGAAAAGATCGTGCAGAGGTTTTGTTTTCCATTTAATACACATGAATAAATAAACAAATAACAAACTCAACGTTGCGCAATAAATTCCCGTGGGACGAGCAAGCTTTCAGAAACTTACAGTATACACTGGGCAGACTTTATGTTTTCGTAAATCTTTTCGTATCACTGAATCTAAGTATTAATTCAATATGACATTGTTAATTTATTTTCTAAGGCTATCTATAAATTAGTCAGTACTTTTCTTTGTTGCCTTATTGTAATCCAAAAAACTTGAAGAAAGAAAGAAAGAAAAACTGACTTAAGGCACATTTTTTATGCATTACATCTAAATAAGCCATTTCATTTCAGAATAAGTCATTAATAAGAATGGTGGGGTAGATTAATGTTTATTAATATATCCCAACAATAAATCTTATATACTACTTCCTTCCAACCACACGCGCCGCGTATCGCGTTCATTATACAAAATTAAAATGAAAAATTCTGTGGACGGTTGTATGAAATAGATTTGGAAAATCTTAAATGTAACCTTTAGTAACACCTGTCGTAGGGCCTCCCATGTTGTCTGATTTGGTGGTGGTAGGAAGAGTATTTAAAATATGCCACAGTTTTCGAATAGCAATATTTTAATTGGCTTATATGTCTTATCACTAAACAAATCAAAAACTTCTAAAATTGTATTAGACTTAAAATTTAAACAACCCGCCTATATATGGCGGCTCTATCATCATAGTTGGTAAATTGTACTTTTATTTATTTATTTATTTATTATTATTTTTTTTCTACCAGAAATTTTTAGTTAGTGTTTTAGCAGTTTTCTGTGATTAAACATGCTGAGATTTTTTTCAAAGAAATAGTGGTGTTAAAAAACCATACAAGTTGGCACCTATGTATCATGCATGTTTTCTCATTCGTGATTTTTGTTTTATTTATTACTTTTAAAATACTAACATGCAATGCGTACTGTTTTTTTTTTTTTTTTTTTTTCTTTTTTGGTCTCTTAGTGCATATATGTAATTAGATTTTACCAAAAAAGATCAAAGTATATTCATGAAAAGCATGATAAGTTGTTCAACTCTTAAATGAAAATCGAGAGTGACCGCTTCGTTTTAGTGAAATTTTCTCCAATATATATTATCACGATGAAATAAGAAAAAAAATGTTTTTAAAATATACTGGTGTGAAGAAAGGGCGGGGCTAACAGTACTCTGGAATAAATTATAAATATTACCAGGTATGATAATATAAAAAACAATTAAAATTATCAATAATTTTTTTTTTTTTTCAGATATAACTACATTTTGAATAATACCAAATAATAAGAATTACAATTCATCATTACAAGGATCAAACACCAGAAATCGAGACTTGAATAAATCAACACACATATGACGCCTTATACAAGACAAAATATGTTGAAAAAGTAATACAAGTTGTTTCTGAGATATTAATTATATATAACAAATGTGAACGAAGTATAACAGTAAAAATAATAATAATAATAAATGCCCATTTTTCCCCAAATCCTCTGCAAGACCATATGGTAAAAAAAGAAAAAAGTTAAGATGAAGATAATAGTTACTTGGAAAAAAAAAAAAAAAAAAAACTTAACAAGAAATCCTTGAAAGATTTAATTAACTATCAGAGTAATTTTATGACCATAATGTAGAAAAATTATTTTTTATTTATTTATTTTTATTTATTATTATTATTATTTTGGTTCAATGTGAGATTTGAGGCTATATACATGTTGAATAATTATAAAAAATATCAACAATTGTTTTAGGCAGCATTTCATATTATTTAAAGAAACATTCATAAAAATCAATTTTAATTTGATACAATAATTTAACTATTATCTTAAACAGCTTCATTAATAACCTTATTTTAAAAAAAAAATACTGTGATGTTAATTTAAACTTGTGTTATGTATCAATTACATTTAACACCTCCATTTTAAAGCTAAAATACTTAAATCTATAAATGTTACATAATAGTATTAATATTTAACAGTAAAAACATTATAATATGCTTCCATTCAAATTGAATCGCAGCATGAAATACTACATAGCATTAAAAATTAATATTCAATTGAAATGCAGAGACTCCAAACTAATTAATATTCCGTAGTATTGTTAGCCCCGCCTTTTTTTTCACACCAGTATCATTTTAGAGTATCTTTCTTCTTACTTAATCGTAATTGAATTTGGAGACTATTACTCTAAAAATTTACTGGTGTGTAAAAAAGGGCGTGACTAACAAAACTACGGAATATTAATTAGGATCTTGGAGTCTCTGGAAATGCAGTGATTTTTTTTTTTAGTTTTCTTTTGTATCTCAGCTACTAATTAAAATATTTAATAAGTAAATACATCATTAGAAAGCTTTTTTGAATTGGAATCGAACAGTGGAATACAGAAATTTCTACCGCCAGATGGCGCTGTAATATTTTCAAATTTCAATTTCCAATTACGATTAAATTATTTTTAATACATCATTCGAAAGATATTTTAAAGTTTTTTTAAATTATCGAAAGTTTTCACCAGATTTACACGTTTTGAGGTCTCCTGATTACGTTTTCTTTTGCATCTCAGCCAAATGAGTTAGATCGTTCAAAATTGGTATACGTAGGTTAATTAAGAGGGCTTGAAAGGGTGGAGAAGAAATAGGCGTGCACCGCGCGCGTATCCCTTAACTTGTGTGCGCGCAGAGCGCACGGGACTGCGCTGCCGAAGGCAATGGGGACCCGTCCCGACTTTTTAACCAATGAAAGTTGATTTTTTTTTTTTTTTTTCTTCTCTTAAGAATAAATATTTGATTTGAGGAGGAATATGTGCGCTCAGCGCACGTATACCTGTTGTAAAACTTGTTCCCTTTCCGTGTTGATTCTCAGATTTAAATTTAAATTCATTTACTACTTAAATGTAATTTAAATGATTTATTTATTTGATACTGCCATTGAGTTAAAGATATATCAAAATTAAAAATAAAAAGCTTAATGATAATTACTTTTAGTTAAAAGTTATATTCGTTATTAGTATAATTATGTTTAAGTCATTTGAAATAACTTTAATTTACTTACCTCATATTTAAAAACATATTTTGTTAAAATTAATTTAAAGAAAATATGTTTAAATCCTTTCACGGATTGTTCATTTCGCTACCTATCACGGAGATATTGTATTTTTTAACTGCTGAGTCTTTTTGCTTAGCCCATAGATGGTGGCAGACTTGTAGCGTCATGTTGCTATAGTTATGGGAGGCGTTGCCGATTGTACAGCATCAAGTAGCTGTCACTTTGAATCTGTTCGTTTCTATAAAAGGAGGTAAGGAATATGAAATCGTTCTCTTAGGCTCTTAATTTCTTAGTCTCTTAAGCTCTTAAGCTTTTAGCCTCTTATGCTTTTATGTTTTTTTCAGTTTAGCTCAAAGTCATGAGCTGGTGTTTTAATTAAGTTATAAAGTGTTTAGTTTTATAATGATTGTGAATTACGTTTTTGTGACTTGATATTTTCGACGATACGTTTAGTATATCTAGTTATGTCACAATGTAAAAGTCGTTTTCTATTTAAACTCTACATGGCAGTTAAAACAGGGATAAACTACTACGTCAGAAACGCCAAAGAAAAAATATTGAGGTGCATACAGCTGTTTCGGTAGCCTAAAGCGTACCGTCATCAGTGCAAAAAGAATCTGCATCATTCTTTTTGCACTGATGACGGTACGCTTTAGGCTACCGAAACAGCTGTATGCACCTCAATATTTTTTCTTTGGCGTTTCTGACGTAGTAGTTTATCCCTGTTTTAATATTCCATCTACATGGCAGTATTTTAAAAGTCTTTAACCATTCGTCAGCAAAGTATTTATTCAACTATTGTTTCTACTTATTTAATGTTACTTATCATTTTGTTTCAAGTTTAATAAACAGTTTTGTTAAACTTATTTGTCTTCAATGAATGCCACACATGTTTATCATTTTTATAGTTTATTAGAGCTGAGCAACTATCGTATATTTCACTGCTAACTCTGCAAATTTAACGTATGTGAAAATTGATTTTTTCACATCAAGTGGTTATGGGCAATTTGGCTCGTTGTCAGCTCATAGCATTTAAAATTTGATAATAGTATTTATGGCATTCTAGTTGTTTGAAGATAAGAAATTGAAATGGCAGTGAGTTTAAATCCCACAATTGAAAAATTACGGATGGATAATTATATTACGTGGGTCAAGGACATTAAATTTATTTTAATTGAAAGAAACTGCTGGAATATAATATGTAAAAAAGAAAAACTGCCTGTTGAAGATGCTGAGGCTGGAATAACTTCAAAACAAGTGGAGGATTTTAAATCACGTAGTCGAGTTGCATTATCTACAATTTATCTGAATACATCGCCTGAAGACAGAAGCATTATTGAAAATTGTGATTGTGCTATTGATGCCTGGGAGACTTTGAAGAAGACCTTTATATCAGACTCAAGAGCTCATCATATGGGACTGTTTACAGAGTTCAATAATTGTAGAATGTCTGAGAATGAAACAGTGAATTCTTTTGTAACCCGGTTATCAAGAATACTGGACCAGCTGCGTGAAATTGGCCATGCTATGAAGGATGTGTATTGCTGTTTCCAGCTCTTGCAACACTTACCATCCAAGTTTGAATCTGCAGTGCAATATTTGTTGCGTTGGAAGAATGACCAGTTCAAATTCCAGAGTATTGTGTCCGAGTTAACAGCGGAGGAATCACGTCTACAGCTTCGAGAAGGTGATATCAAGAAAGATGCCAAGAACAGTATTCAAATACAGAACATTCAACATAAAGGTAAAAAACATTTAACTTGTTTTAAGTGTGGCCGTATTGGTCACTTAAAGAAAAACTGTTTTTTGAATATTAATGTTAAATTTAAACCTAGAAATTTAAAATATAACTCTAACAATCGTGACAAATGCAAATCTCCCCCCTCCTACTGCATAGCTCAAGCTAATTTTAGTAATTTAAGTGATGATGACAGCTTTATTTTTGATACCGCTGCTTCAAATCATTTTCTAAGAAATTTAGATCTTTTTGAGCATTATACTTCTGTTGAGGGAGAGGAGCTTTTTGTCGCGATCGATGGTATTAGTTTTCCTATTACTGCTAAAGGAACTGTTAAGTTGAATTTTGGTAAAAATGTATTGTATTTAAAAGATGTTTTATATTCCCCAAAGTTACGGAAAAATTTAATATCAGGTCCTAAATTAGATGTGAACGGTGCCACATACACTGGCGGTAAGGGTCGAGTGTCGGTGTTCGGTAAAGATAAAAGACATATTTTTACTGCTAAAATTAAAGACGGTGTTTACTATTTATATCCTAATGTTTCTAAAGTTAAAAAGGGGAGTAAATTGAATGGGGGGCACCCAGAAAATCCTTCAGCTTCTCTTGCAAAAGTTAATGAAATTTGGGTATTGGCATGCTCGTTTTGGGCATGTAAGTCCTGATACTATTGTAAATACTAGCAAGAAGAACGGGGTGAGGGGCCTTCCTAAACTTAAGTTTAAGAAATTTTTTTGTGAACCTTGTAGGATTAGTAAACAAAACCGTGTGTCTTTTAAATCATCCGATGTTCATGGCGTTAAGTCACCGTTAGAGAAAGTATTTATGGACGTTTGGGGCCCAATTAAAGTAACTGGTAGAAATGGGGAAAGGTTCTTTTTGTCCATAATTGATGGATTTTCTAAAAGGGTTGCTGTTTATCCTTAAAAGGATAAGTCTCAGGTTTTTGGTGTATTCGAGAGGCACATTGCACGGGCTGAACGTACTTTGAATAAGAAATTAAAAGCTATTCGTACGGATAATGGTTCCGAATTTGTAAATGACAACTTCAAATCATTTTGTAGTAAAAATGGAGTTGTTCATGAGTTAACTAACACGTTCACACCTGAGCAAAATGGGTTAAGTGAGCGGTTTAATCAAACTTCTTTAAATTGTGTTAGAGCTATTATCACGGATAGTGGTTTACCTTTTTCTTTCTGGCCCGATGCAATGTTGTATTTCGCGTGCACTTGGAACCGTTTAATCCACAGGGGACAAACTAAGACTCCTTTTGAGTTATATACTGGGTTTAAACCATCCGTAAGACACCTTAAGCCGTTTGGGTTAATTTCGTATGTAGGGATCCCAAAACAACATAGAAACCATAAGCTTGAACCTAAGGCTAAAAAGGGAGTACTGATAGGTTATTCACTAAGGACTAAGGGGTACAAAATTTGGTTGGAGGATGAGGATAAAATAGTTGAAACTATAAACATAACGTTCTCTGATCAGCTATTTAGTAAATGCAGTGGAGCGGCGATGGACACCTCACTGGAGGAATTGCACTTACTTCCGGAAAGTCCAGTTGATTGTCAAGCTTCCAATCCTGTTGACATTGTTTTCGGAAGTGGGCCCGATGATTCTAGTGACGAGTCCGTCGATGAAACTCCTGTAGATAAATCTTCTCTTAAACCTCTTTCTTCAATTACTTGGAATAGGAAACCCGTACCCAGAAAAATGAGTAACAGAGTTGACATCTTCTATTACCCGGATAACACTAAAACTAGGTTGAGATCGATGAACGATGTCAAACAATATTGTGATAAAAATAATCTAATTTTTGACTCTAATTTTTTTTATTTCTCTAGTAGTAATAAGTTTGAGGGGGTAGTTGATCAGCAAAACTCGAATAACACAACTTCAAGTTTAACTCATAAAAAAACATGACTAGTTATCCCTGTACCTAAAACATATAATCAGGCCGTTAAATCTTCAGAATGTGTTGAATGGAAAAATGCCATGGATGATGAGATAAATAATATGAAAACCCGTAAAGTTTGGCATCTGGTTAATTTACCGGAGGGGAAAAAAGTTTTGGGAAATAGATGGGTATACGCCGTTAAAAGAGATGAGCTAGGAAACGTTGCCCGCTTTAAAGCGAGGCTCTTGGCCCAGGGCTTTCATTAGATAAAGGGGGACACTTATGACGAGACGTTTTCACCCGTCGTTAATTTCTCAGTAATACGTTTCTTTTTTTCATTATTGGTCTCATAAATGGCATAACGTTCAATGCGATATAAAATGTGCTTATCTTTATGCACCTTTAAAAGAAGAAATTTATATGTATCAGCCAAAAGGATATGTTGTAAAGGGAGGGGAAAATCTCGTTTGTAAACTAGACAGAGCGTTATACGGCCTTCATCAGAGTGGTCGGCTCTGGTATTATGAGTTAAATAAAGTACTATTAGATTTGGGGTTTAATAAATTTAACTTGTGTAATTGTTCACATTATTTTGAAAATTATATGGTTTTATTAGTTTATGTAGATGTTTTAGTTTTGTTTGGTAAAAATCAATTTCAAATAGATAAAATTCTTAATTTATTAAAATGTAAATTTGATATAAAAATTTTAGGTAAAACCAAGAAATTACTTGGTGTAGAATTTAATTATGAAAATGATTCAGTACAAATTTTTCAGGAATTATATATTAATGAAGTGTATGACAGGTTTAAGTCGTTTAATATCCCTTTCTGTTCGTTACCTATTGTAAAAGGCATTAAGTATTCGAAGAAAGATTGTCCTACTAATCAAAATGAAGTTGATGAAATGTCTAGATTTCCATATCGGAATATCTTAGGATGTTTATCATTCATTGCAAACAGGACACGACCTGATATTGCCTACGCAGTTAATATATTCAGTCAATTTCAAAATTCACCGGGGTTTAATCATTGGAATGGATTAATTAAATTACTTGGGTATGTTTCGTGTACCCGAAATTTAAAATTAAATTTAAATTGTTTTAATCCATGTTTAACTGCTTTCTCTGACGCTGATTTCGCGATGAATAGGGATGACTTCGTATCAATGGGGGGACAAATTTTATTTTTGGATAATAGCCCTATTTCTTGGAAAACTTTCAAGCGAAAAAGTGTTTGCCTTTCAACCATGGAAAGCGAATTTGTTTCCATGTGTGATGGGGTTAAAGAATTAATGTGGTTTGATAATATATTACGAGATTGTATTGATTTTAAATTAATTTCTATTTCATATGAACCACCAATACTTTTTGCTGATAACCAAGCGGCTATTAATTTTACGAGATCTCCTATAGAAAATAACAAATCTAAACATATTAATGTAAAGTTATTTTTCATCCGTGAATGGTTATTTGAGGAACGGTTTGATTTAAAATATGTAAATACTAAAGATAACTTTGCCGACCCCTTCACAAAGCCCCTTACTAAAAGTGATATGTCTAAATTTGTAAATAAGGTATTTATTAAGTAAATGTATATAGAGTAAATTTAAATTGTTTTTGAACGTATAATATATATTTATTTTTTTTTGAAATTGAAAAATGTTTTTTAGAGGGATATGTATGCATTTTCTTGGTGGATTTTTCCGCGTTTTCCATTGTGTAGTGATGTATAGTTTAGTTTAACTTTTTGTATGAGAGAAATTCGTGGCGCCACGTGTAATTGGTTATGTGTATGTTATATAAATGTTTCATATGTTTGTGAATATCATCGTTTTTTTATTTGCCAATGGGGAATGGGGAGAAAAAGGTTTCCTTGAAATGCTGTGCATATTTGCTCTGTATTAATATCTTGTTTTTTCTTTTAGTAGATGTGTATAGTATATTGATAACGCTACTTATTTTTGAAATTGTGATTTGGACTCTTGGAATTATGATTTACAAGAACGACGAACCTTCCAGTTTTGTGTGAAGTATATTCTGTAGAAGACATATGTGAATCTGTCGTCAAGTCACTAAATATTCAAGGAATTTTTTTATTTCTTTTCTAATAAAGTTTATATTGTAATTGCTGACGTTTGTGTTTGTCGAATCAACACGGTGGGGGGCCTTGTTGTAAAATTTGTCCCCTTTCCGTGTTGATTCTCAAATTTAAATTTAAATTTATTTACTACTTAAATATAATTTAAATGATTTATTTATTTGATACTGTCTTTGAGTTAAAGATATATTAAAGTTAAAAATAAAAAGCTTAATGATAATTACTTTTAGTTAAAAGTTATATTCGTTATTAGTTTAATTATGTTTAATTCATTTGAAATAACTTTAATTTACTTACCTCATATTTAAAAGTATATTTTGTTAAAATTAATTTAAAGAAAATATGTTTAAATCCTTTCACGGATTGTTCATTTCGCTACCTATCACGGAGATATTGTATTTTTCAACTGCTGAGTCTTTTTGCTTAGCCCATAGATGGCGGCAGACTCGTAGCGTCATGTTGCTATAGTTATGGGAGGCGTTGCCGATTGTACAGCATCAAGTAGCTGTCACTTTGAATCTGTTCGTTTCTATAAAAGGAGGTAAAGGGCGTATCAGACTCAACGACTTTACAGGCGATTTTAGAGCCAACCACTGATTAGCGCCGATTTTTCGGAAAAAATTGTCTCTACTCCCAGTGTGATAGCGCAGACCGAAGTTGCCCAACTTTTTCAGAGCTGCCTTGATAAAATTGTCCGTATACTCAATTTCTCCTCGGATTCGTCCAATCAGGATGCGCTATTTTGATACGTCATATTTCCAAGATGGCGGAACACGGGAATCGCTTCAAGTGGAGATTTGAAGAAGAAATATTATCGTTAAGCACGTTTATTTTACCGTTTAATGATAAGAATTTTCAATTAATCGTTTTTATTTTCGTATGGCGTTATGACAATAGTTGTAAAAAAGATCAAAATAGAAATAATAATGCGATATTTTACACAAATGAAAGGGAATTTTAACGCTAATCATTGCGTATTTTATTCGCGCCAAGAAAAGTGATAAGCGTCAGAAGTTAGTCTTCTTTCATCCAACTTTTCACCCGACTATTGTAACCTCTACGGTGTTTTCGTCGAGGAAAAATCGGCGCTAAAGTCGGCTCAAAAATTGGTTGTTTCTAAAGTTGCTGAATCTGATACGCCTTTAAGGAATATGAAATCGTTCTCTTAGGCTCTTAATTTCTTAGTCTCTTAAGCTCTTAAGCTTTTAGCCTCTTATGCTTTTATGTTTTTTCAGTTTAGCTCAAAGTCATGAGCTGGTGTTTTAATTAAGTTATAAAGTGTTTAGTTTTATAATGATTGTGAATTACGTTTTTGTGACTTGATATTTTCGACGATACGTTTAGTTATCTAGTTATGTCACAATGTAAAAGTCGTTTTCTATTTAAACTCTACATGGCAGTATTTTAAAAGTCTTTAACCATTCGTCAGCAAAGTATTTATTCAACTATTGTTTCTACTTATTTAATGTTACTTATCATTTTGTTTCAAGTTTAATAAACAGTTTTGTTAAACTTATTTGTCTTCAATGAATGCCACACATGTTTATCATTTTTATAGTTAATTAGAGCTGAGCAACTATCGTATATTTCACTGCTAACTCTGCAAATTTAACACATGTGAAAATTGATTTTTTCACATCAATACCTTCACACGTGCGCGCGCATGGGACTGCGCTTCCAAAGGAAGTGGGGACCCGGTATAAGTTTTTACCCGAACAGAAATGATTTTTTTTTTAAGGGGCACGGAAGGTCAGGGAAGGAATAGGCGCAGCGCGCACGGGACTGCGATGCCGAAGGCAGTGGGGACCTGGTCCGACTTTGTACCCGCTGAGAAATGATTTTTTAAATTTTCTTTTCTTAAGAAAAAAATTTTGACTTGAGAAGGAATATGTGCGCGCAGAGCACGTATATCTTGTGAAAAAAACAAATTTCCACATATATCAAGTTAGCAGTGCAGTGAAATGATAGTTGCTCAGCTCTAAAAAGCTATAAAGAAGATAAATATATGTTGCATTCATTGAAGACAAAAATTCAATTAAAACAGTTTATTAAAGTTGAAACAAAATGATGAATAACATTAAATCAGCTGAAACAATTTTAGAAAGGTTGCTGACGAAAGGTTAAATACCCTTAAAAATACTGCCATACTGAGTTCAAATAGAAAGCTACTTTTCATTGTGAAATAACTAGATACACTAAACGAACAAGTCACAAAAACGTAATTTACAATCATAATAAAACTAAACAGTTTATAATTATATCGAAATACCAGCTCATGACTTTGAGCTAAACTGAAAAAAACATAAAAGCTTAAAAGATTAAGGGCTTCAGAGCTTAAGAGACTGATTACATATTTCCTACCTCCTTTTATAGTCACGAAACGGATTCAAAGTAACAGCTACTAGATGCTGTAGAATAGGAACGCCTCCCATAACTATAGCAACACGACGCTGCGAGTCAGCCGCCATCTATGGGCTTAGCAAAGAGACTCTGCAGTTGAAAAAATATTACATCTCCTCGCTAAGTAGCGAAAAGAACAATCCGTAAAAGGATTTAAACATATTTTTCTTTAAGTTAATTTTAATAAAATATGCTTTTAAATATGAGGTAAGTAATCAAAGTTATTTCAAAAGACTTAAACATAAATATATTAATAAGGAATATAATTTTTAACTAAAAGGAATTATCATTAAGTTTTTTTTTTTTTAATTTTAATATATCTTTAACTCAAATGGCAGCATCAAAAGAGAAAATAGCACTAAACGCTATAATTCATTTAATTAATAACTTAAATTTTAAAGGTTATAACGTGAATTTAAATTATATTTAAGTAGTAAATGAATTTAAATTTAAATTTGAGAATCAACACGGAAAGGGTACAAATTTTACAACAAGGCCCCCCACCGTGTTGATTCGACAAACACAAACGTCAGCAATTACAATATAAACTTTATTAGAAAAGAAATAAAAAAAATTCCTTGAATATTTAGTGACTTGAGAGATTCACATATGTCTTCTACAGAATATACTTCACACAAAGCTAGAAGGCTTGTCAGTTATAAGATCAAGAGTCCACAAGTCCAACTCACACTTTCAAAAAAACAGTAGCACTATCAATATACTATACACATCTACTAAAAGAAAGAACATGATATTAATATAGAGCAAATATGCACAGCATTTCAAGGAAACCTTTTTTTCCCCCCATTCCCCATTGTCAAAATAAGAAAACGATGATATTCACAAATATATGAAACATTTATATAACATACACATAACCAATTACACGTAGCGCTACGAATTTCTCTCATACAAAAGTTAAACTAAACTATACATCACTACACAATGGAAAACGTAGGAAAAATCCACCAAGAAAATGCATACATATCCCTCTAAAAACATTTTTCAATTTCAAAAAATTCAAATATATATTATACGTTCAAAAAAATTTAAATTTACTCTATATGCATTTACTTAATAAATACCTTATTTACAAACCTAGACATATCACCTTTAGTAAGGGGCTTTGTGAAGGGATCGGCAAAGTTATTTTTAGTATTTACATATTTTAAATCAAACCGTTCCTCAAATAGCCATTCACGGATGAAAAATAATTTTACATTAATATGTTTAGATTTGTTATTCTCTATAGGAGACCTCGTAAAATTAATTGCCGCTTGGTTATCAGCAAAAAGTATTGGTGGTTCATATGAAATAGCAATTAATTTAAAATCAATACAATCTCGTAATATATTATCAAACCACATTAATTCTTTAACCCCGTCACACATGGATACAAATTCACTTTCCATGGTTGAAAGGCAAACACTTTTTTGCTTAAAGGTTTTCCAAGAAATAGGGCTATTATCCAAAAATAAAATTTGTCCCCCCATTGATACGAAGTCATCTCTATTCATCGCGAAATCAGCGTCAGAGAAAGCAGTTAAACATGGATTAAAACAATTCAAATTTAATTTCAAATCTCGAGTACACGAAACATACCCAAGTAATTTAATTAACCCATTCCAATGATTAAACCCCGGTGAATTTTGAAATTGACTGAATATATTAACTGCGTAGGCAATATCAGGTCGTGTCCTGTTTGCAATGAAAGATAAACATCCTAAGATATTCCGATATGGAAATTTAGACATTTCATCAATTTCATTTTGATTAGTAGGACAATCTTTTTTCGAATACTTAATGCCTTTTACAATAGGTAATGAGCAGAAAGGGATGTTAAACGACTTAAACCTGTCATACACTTCATTAATATATAATTCCTAAAAAATTTGTACTGAATCATTTTCATAATTAAATTCTACACCAAGTAATTTCTTGGTTTTACCTAAAATTTTTATATCAAATTTACATTTTAATAAATTAAGAATTTTATCTATTTGAAATTGATTTTTACCAAACAAAACTAAATCATCTACATAAACTAATAAAACAATATAATTTTCAAAATAATATGAACAATTACACCAGTTAAATTTATTAAACCCTAAATCTAATAGTACTTTATTTAACTCATAATACCAGAGCCGACCACTTTGATGAAGGCCATATAACGCTTTGTCTAGTTTACAAACAAGATTTTCCCCTCCCTTTACAACATATCCTTTTGGCTGAGACATATAAATTTCTTCTTTTAAAGGTGCATAAAGATAAGCACATTTTATATCGCATTGAACATTATGCCATTTATAACATGAGACCAATAATGAAAAAAAGAAACGTATTACTGAGAAATTAACGACGGGTGAAAACGTCTCGTCATAAGTGTCCCCCTTTATCTGATGAAAGCCCTGGGCCACGAGCCTCGCTTTAAAGCGGGCAACGTTTCCTAGCTCATCTCTTTTAACGGCGTATACCCATCTATTTCCCAAAACTTTTTTCTCCTCCGGTAAATTAACCAGATGCCAAATTTTACGAGTTTTCATATTATTTATCTCATCATCCATGGCATTTTTCCATTCAATACATTCTGAAGATTTAACGGCCTGATTATATGTTTTAGGTATAGGGATAACTAGTCATGATTTTTTATGAGTTAAACTTGAAGTTGGGTTATCTGAGTTTTGCTGATCAACCACCCCCTCGAACTTATTACTACTAGAGAAATCAAAAAAATTAGAGTCAAAAATTAAATTATTTTTATCACAATATTGCTTGACATCGTTCATTGATCTCAATCTAGTTTTAGTGTTGTCCGGGTAATAGAAGATGTCAACTCTATCACTCATTTTTCTGGGTACGGGTTTTCTATTCCAAGTAATTGAAGAAAGAGGTTTAAGAGAAGATTTATCTACAGGAGTTTCATCGACGGGCTCGTCACTAGAATCATCGGGCTCACCTCCGAAAACAATGTCAACAGGATCGGAAACTTGACAATCAACTGGACTTTCCGGAAGTAAGTCCAATTCCTCCAGTGAGGTGCCCATCACCGCTCCACTGCATTTACTAAATAGCTGATCAGAGAACGTTACGTTTATAGTTTCAACTATTTTATCCTCATCCTCCAACCAAATTTTATACCCCTTAGTCTTTAATGAATAACCTATTAGTACTCCCTTTTTAGCCTTAGGTTCAAGCTTATGGTCTCTATGCTGTTTTGGGATCCCAACATACGAAATTAATCCAAACGGCTTCAGGTGTCTTACGGATGGTTTAAACCCAGTATATAACTCAAAAGGAGTCTTAGTTTGTCCCCTATGGATTAAACGGTTCCAAGTGTACGCGAAATACAACATTGCATCGGGCCAGAAAGAAAAAGGCAAACCACTATCCGTGATAATAGCTCTAACACAATTTAAAGAAGTTTGATTAAACCGCTCACTTAACCCATTTTGCTCAGGTGTGAACGTGTTAGTTAACTCATGAACAACTCCATTTTTACTACAAAATGATTTGAAATTGTCATTTACAAATTCGGAACCATTATCCGTACGAATAGCTTTCAATTTTTTATTCAAACTACGTTCTGCCCGTGCAATGTGTCTCTCGAATACACCAAAAACCTGAGACTTATCCTTTAAAGGATAAACAGCAACCCTTTTAGAAAATCCATCAATAATGGACAAAAAGAACCTTTCCCCATTTTTACCAGTTACCTTAATTGGGCCCCAGACGTCCATAAATACTTTCTCTAACGGTGATTTAACGCCATGAACATCGGATGATTTAAAAGACACACGGTTTTGTTTACTAATCCTACAAGGCTCACAAAAAAATTTCTTAAACTTAAGTTTAGGAAGGCCCCTTACCACTACCCCCTGTAGATAAAGAAAGCCTTCCAACAGCTTCCTTAAAGGTAGTTGACGAAATCATAGTTAGGCCGATGATTTTCGGATAGGCTACCTAGTACGAAGAGGTTATCGCTCTTCGAATTTTTGTAACCCTTCAAACAAGATTTCTACACTCCTTCATATGCATAAGGGGAACGGGAAATACTATCAGCGTAGCGTAGAATTCCGAATTCGTATTGTTCTCCTACATTTTTCTTTCGTTAAGCGTTGTTGCACCTGCACGTGGTTCTCCTTTCGTTAATTATGAATTGTTTAAGATAATTAAATCTTAAATTATGGTTTTTAAATGTAGCATACCATTTCGTAATGGCAATTATGCCACAGGACCTAAAGTGTATGTTTTTAGCTTGCCAAAGGATACAGAATTAAGAGAAAAATGGATTAATACTATTCCTCGAAAAGATATGAATATTACTGCAAATTTTAAGGTAAGTTAAATTTATGTTTTATAAATTATTTTAGTTAGTAGTGAATAAATTTTTTTAAAGCTGTATAGTTACGCAGAATTAGGTTGATAAATATAAAATTTGCTGAGAAGTATTAGTTAATGCTTGAATTAAACAGAATTAATTTGTTAACATTTTCATTCGTCTGAATTTCAAAGAAAGAAAAATATTATTTATTTATTAAATTAATATTATTATTAAATTAATTTAATATAATATTAAATTACGTCTATTAATTATATTAGAAACATGGTTTACTATTAAAGCGAAAAGCTTCGGATAAAATTTTTTAACATCTTTTAAATAAAATTTAATTTTACGTGTGTTTAAAGTGTTTCTAATATAATTAACAAATGACACGTGCTCAACTTAACTCTTTTTTTAGATATAATTTATACGTCTATTAATATTGCACTAAATTTAAGTAATATTATTTCTGAGTCCCAAAATTATATATCTTCAGAGGCAATAAAATTTTCAGTAATTTTATCAACAAAAGCCTCTATTTCATTGAATTTTAAAAAGAAAATTTTTAATTTATTTTAGTATAATATTGTAATTTACCTGTTTAATAGTATTATAAAATTAATATTACTTTACGGTTTAAAAGAAAAAAAAGTATTGATAGGTAAGAAATATTACAATAATTTCATCAATAAAAATTTCTTTTTTCTTAAATTTTAAAATAATTTTAATATAATATTTAAGTAATCCAATAAAATACAGAGTTAATAATATTAAAATAAAGTGATATTAATTTGGGCATAAAACTAGTTTTATTGTGAGTCTAGAAAATTTTCAGTGATTTTATTAATAAATGTCTCCTTTTATTTTAAAAATGCAAAATTGATATCATTAAAGGTATAAAATTATTTTAGCATAAAATTTTATTTTTCCTATTTGAACAGTAATACTGTAAAACTAATATTATTTATTCCACAGTTATAAAATTAAAATTAATAAACCCCCTCCCCTACAAATTTCTCTTGTTTAAACTAATAATAAATAACAATAAAACTTTTAAAATTATATTTTGTAAAATATGAATTTCATATTTTAACATTACCGTAAAAGTATAATATAATTTTATAGCTATAAAATTAGAATTACTAAAATGTAATAATTTTTCATTAATAATAAAAAAAAATAAAAAAAAATGCAAATTTTAAATTCCACATTATTTACACTTTAGGTGTGTGAATTGCATTTTAAAGTTGAAGACATTAGACGTTCTGCAGAAAGCTATGACCCTGCAACAGCAAAAAAAAAATTGTGCCTCTTTGTTACAGCCCAGATTGAAAAAATATGCAATTCCTTGCATATTTGAAGGATGTCCATCATACTTATCTAAAAACAAGGCATTATTATTTATTTATTTTTTACAGGATTTAATTTTACAAAATAGTTTAAAAGTAGATTAATTAAATTTCAGATTGTGATAAAATACTGAATACAATGAAATAAGAGTTTCATTTTTATTCTTCAGTTTAGATGAATCCAAACCTTTTCAACTAAAGGTTATTCATGAAGTTTTAATTAAATGTAATTAATTATTTTTATTATTTTATAACAGTTTGTTCTCTTTTGAAATATAGCTGAAATTTCAAACCTATTAGTGTTATTCTAGAAAAAAAAAAAAAAAGTTATATTTACAGGGATGGAACAGGGGCGCAGAATTCATACCGGAATCTTTTTAAGAATTTTCTCTACGTATAATATCGTTGATTTAAGAAGTAGAAAATTTTCTTACATTGATAGTGGTATGAATTCTGCGCCCGTGTTCCATCCCTGTATTTATATTAGGTTTTTTTCTTTCTTTAATTTTTTCTATATATAATTTTATTTTAACTACTTTTTTTTTTTTTAAGTTCTTAATATTTTAATATAAATTATTAAAAATGAATTTATTTCATCTCTTGGAAGATTTTCTATGAATGAAAGTTTCATGCATTCAAGTACAGTCTTCATATTGATAAATTGCTATAATTGATAAGTTTACAATTCGATCATAAACGGATAATAAACAAATAAACTTCTAAAAGAGAATTAATCCTACAAATAATTTATATTATTATTTATACGTGTATTTGTCGCAAATTATTTTGAATAGGGTACTGGTGTTATTTCACATGCCTATCATTATTAAAATATAGATATTGGAAAAATATTTTTTATTATTGAATTGTACATTGCACTTTTGAATCTAATTAAGATGTGTTTAATAAAAATATTAAATCTTGATTTTTGTGTGTTTACTTCTTTTAAAATATTTGTGATTATTCGAGCTTTTTAAAAAAGTATATATTTTAAAATATGAAATTTATGTGTGTAGTTATGTTTAGCAAATTTAAAAGTAGAAATTATTGCAGATAAATAGATGAAGCAATACAAAAATGAATGTGTGTGCGCTTGCATGTGCATGTATGTATATATATATATACATATATAAATAATAACATTGCACCTTTTTTAGACGATTGAAAGTATACGCCTTAATTAATATTGATATATCCACTGGAAGCAGAGATATTTATTATTATTATTATTTTAATATATGACAAGAAAGTACATTACTCAATAATAACGAGCTGATAAATACCGAATACCTACTGAATAAAAACAACAAAATAGCATAAAATAATAATAATAATAATGAATAAATGATCAAATAAGGTTATTTAACAAAAAAAGGCAATAATGAGATCATTATTGTTTATTTTATTTTTGTACATTTAGCTTTTTTAATGTAAAAACATTTAACTTCAGTAGAGTAAAAAAATAAATAAAGTGAACACATACTGTAACATGTTTTTAACGAAATATGTTTCTGTATTCCCATTCAATTTATATCTTGAAATAAACAATATTTATTCATAAAACTATTTAATGATGATTTTATTAATTAATTATTCAAAGGAGGTTTAATTATATTGCTTATGAATAATCAACAGAATTAAAACACCTATAGAAAGATTATATATATCTTTCGTTTCTACAGTCTTTATATAGGTTTTTATTTATATTTATAGAGTAGTTTTAATATATATATATATATATATATATATATATTAAAACTTATCAAAATAATAATAATAATAATATATATATATATGTAGAATGATCAAAACCCAAAACAACAAGCATATTTATATAATGTTTTGGTTGATTTAAAGTAGATCACTGTATAATATTTCCACAAATATAAAAAGTCAATATTTTATTATTCTTACTTTAAGAAAATAGCTATGAAAGAAGAGAATAACATAATATTTATATATAGAAATCTTAGTGACATTTTTAAAGAGAGAAATAAACAGTTAATTTGTTACTTTATAATATGAAATAAATTATTTAAAATGCTTATAATTCTTCATAGGCTATTTCTACGAATATAAATATGAAAATATTATTATTGTATTTTAACCTAATTTTTAGAAATTATAACTGATAAAGAAATACTAAAATTGAAGTCTATACATACATAATAATAATAAATTTCTGATATTTCACCGAAGAAAAAATTTGGTTTGTATTTTTTTCTCTGACACTAATTTATTTCAAAAAATCTTCTCATTTGTTTTTTGGCTTTTATGAAAGAAGAATGAAAGATAATTCGAAAAAATAATTTATCATTTTTATTTCTGTCGGATTTTAAATGGATTTTATCGTTTCTTATAAAACTTATTATTTTTATTAAGATTAATAATAAAATATTGCGATTTACTGTTAATTTTATGAACAAAGAGTAGCTTCATAACGATAATAAAAATAAGCAAGCTTTATCACTGAAATAAAGCTTACCCATCTTTCTTAAGATCGGCCTAACTATTCTGACGCCGCTATTCAGTTGGAAGGCTTTCTTTATCTACAGGGGGTGGTGCCCTTACCCCGTTCTTCTTGCTAGTATTTACTATAGTATCAGGACTTACATGCCCAAAACGAGCATGCCAATACCCAATTTCATTAACTTTTGCAAGAGAAGCTGAAGGATTTTCTGGGTGCCCCCCATTCACTTTACTCCCCTTTTTAACTTTAGAAACATTAGGATATAAATAGTAAACACCGTCTTTAATTTTAGCAGTAAAAATATGTCTTTTATCTCTACCGAACACCGACACTCGGCCCTTACCGCCAGTGTATGTGGCACCGTTCACATCTAATTTAGGACCTGATATTAAATTTTTCCGTAACTTTGGGGAATATAACACATCTTTTAAATACAATACATTTTTACCAAAATTCAACTTAACAGTTCCTTTAGCAGTAATAGGAAAACTAATACCATCGATCGCGACAAAAAGCTCCTCTCCCTCCACAGGAGTATAATGCTCAAAAAGATCTAAATTTCTTAGAAAATGATTTGAAGCAGCAGTATCAAAAATAAAGCTGTCCTCATCACTCAAATTACTAAAGTTAGCTTGAGCTATGTAGTAGGAGGGGGGAGATTTGCATTTGTCACGACCGTTGGAGTTATACTTTAAATTTCTAGGTTTAAATTTAACATTACTATTCAAAAAACAGTTTTTCTTAAAGTGGCCAATACGGCCACACTTAAAACAAGTTAAAGGCTTTTTACCTTTTTGCTGGATGTTCTGTATCTGAACACTGTTATTGGCATCTTTCTTCATATCACCCTCACGAAGCTGTAGACGCGATTCCTCCGCTGTTAACTCGGACACAATATTCTGGAACTTGAACTGGTCGTTCTTCCAACGCAACAAATATTGCACTGCAGATTCAAACTTGGATGGTAGGTGTTGCAAGAGCTGAAAACAGCAGTACACATCCTCCATAGCATGACCAATTTCACGCAGCTGGTCCAGTATTCTTGATAACCGGGTTACAAAAGAATTCACCGTTTCATTCTCAGACATTCTACAATTAATGAACTCTGTAAACAGTCCCATATGATGAGCTCTTGAGTCTGATATAAAGGTCTTCTTCAAAGTCTCCCAGGCATCAATAGCACAATCACAATTTTCAATAATGCTTCTGACTTCAGGCGATGTATTCAGATAAATTGTTGATAATGCAACTCGACTACGAGATTTAAAATCCTCCACTTGTTTTGAAGTTATTCCGGCCTCAGCATCTTCAACAGGCAGTTTTTCTTTTTTACATATTATATTCCAGCAGTTTCTTTCAATTAAAATAAATTTAATGTCCTTGACCCACGTAGTATAATTATTCATCCGTAATTTTTCAATCGTGGGGTTTAAACTTACTGCCATTTCAATTTCTTATCTTCAAACACTTAGAATGCCATAAAAACTATTATCAAAATTTTAATGCTATGAGCTGACAACGAGCCAAATGGCCCATAACCTCTTCTTGTGAAAAAAACAAATTTCCACATATATCAAGTTAGCAGAGTTAGCAGTGCAGTGAAATGATAGTTGCTCAGCTCTAAAAAGCTATAAAGAAGATAAATATATGTTGCATTCATTGAAGACAAAAATTCAATTAAAACAGTTTATTAAAGTTGAAACAAAATGATGAATAACATTAAATCAGCTGAAACAATTTTAGAAAGGTTGCTGACGAAAGGTTAAATACCCTTAAAAATACTGCCATACTGAGTTCAAATAGAAAGCTACTTTTCATTGTGAAATAACTAGATACACTAAACGAACAAGTCACAAAAACGTAATTTACAATCATAATAAAACTAAACAGTTTATAATTATATCGAAATACCAGCTCATGACTTTGAGCTAAACTGAAAAAAACATAAAAGCTTAAAAGATTAAGGGCTTCAGAGCTTAAGAGACTGATTACATATTTCCTACCTCCTTTTATAGTCACGAAACGGATTCAAAGTAACAGCTACTAGATGCTGTAGAATAGGAACGCCTCCCATAACTATAGCAACACGACGCTGCGAGTCAGCCGCCATCTATGGGCTTAGCAAAGAGACTCTGCAGTTGAAAAAATATTACATCTCCTCGCTAAGTAGCGAAAAGAACAATCCGTAAAAGGATTTAAACATATTTTTCTTTAAGTTAATTTTAATAAAATATGCTTTTAAATATGAGGTAAGTAATCAAAGTTATTTCAAAAGACTTAAACATAAATATATTAATAAGGAATATAATTTTTAACTAAAAGGAATTATCATTAAGTTTTTTTTTTTTTAATTTTAATATATCTTTAACTCAAATGGCAGCATCAAAAGAGAAAATAGCACTAAACGCTATAATTCATTTAATTAATAACTTAAATTTTAAAGGTTATAACGTGAATTTAAATTATATTTAAGTAGTAAAGGAATTTAAATTTAAATTTGAGAATCAACACGGAAAGGGTACAAATTTTACAACAGTATACCTTCACAAGTGCGCGCGCAGCGCGCATGGGTCTGCGCTGCCGAAGGCAGTGGGGACCCGGTGCGAGTTTTTACCCGATCAGAAATGATTTTTTTTAGGGGGCACGAAGGGTCAGGGAAGGAATACGCGCACGGGACTGCGCTGCCGAAGGCAGTGGGGACCCGGGCCGACTTTTACCCAATCAGAAATGATTTTTTTTTTCTTTTCTTAACACTAAAGTTACTGTTAGTGATTCACTAATTTTAGTTATTCATTTGAAAATACTGACCCGCTAGCGGGCAAAGTCCGCTAGTTATACTTCTAAAAACAGATAGGACAGGATTTAAAATGTGTATATATGTTAACTTTAAACTAAAAAAATTACATCTGTCAAATAAATGAGTAAATATTGTCTTCTTTTTTTTTAATTTACTCTTTAAATCGAGAAAATTTACAGCATTATTATTTAGACAATTTTTAGTTACTGTTAAAATTAAGAGGATAGTTGAGTTTAAGATAAATAATGTTTTCATTAAATGTAGATATATATAGCCACCGTAAATCAGCATTGAAATAAAAGGGAGGGAGGAATATTAAAATTTTTGAAAAATGCATGGGAAAAGAAAGAGAGAAAATATCGTCTACAGGACCTCCTATATCCCTTCTATTATGCCACTTATATATATAATTCGTATCTGTTTAAAAATGTTTTCAGTATAACATTCACAGAGATTTACGTAAATTTAAGAAGGAAAAAAAAAAAAAAAAAAAAAAAAGAGGAAACAGAAGAAATTTTGTTATAATTTTGTTGCTCTTGATAAAAATCTTTATATAAACTTCCCAAGATTAGAAATTGTGTTTATATTCAAAATAAAGAAACAAATAAAATAACAATAAATAAATATAACACATTCATTCATCTTATATGATTGATTATGCATCAGAATCTTTATCTGAAATAATGTAAATTCTATATTTTAGCTTAATATCTGTTAAAAAAAAACGAAAGTGAAAATTTTCAAACCTGGATGTATCAGATCTTTCTTTCAATAACTTTTCAACCATTATTTGAAGCTTGGTTCGCTGTAGGATGTTTACAGGACTTAGAATACACAGTAAGGTGGAGTTCCTGGTCTCCATTTCAGTTCTCGTGTAAAAAATCCTTAACTGAAAGTAATAAAATAGTTATTCATGACATGGAGAAACCCGCATATTTTAGAGTTTTAAAGTTACGTACGCATACCAAATATATATATATATATATTTAATATTTTAATAACATTTAAATTATTGAAATTTTGTTATGTCTAGAATTCATCCTACTTTTGCTGATAGTTCAGAATTTTATACCAGTCTTCTTTTCGATTTACACCAAGACGGTGAAGACTTTTTCATCGACAACTAAAGAAGCCCTCTTACCGTGTAAATACTGCAAAATACTTTAACTTTTTGAGAAACAGAGATATGTTAATTGAAAATGGAATAATTTTCACTTCTAATTTCGGCTGCTTAACTTTTTTTTCCCCCCTGTGAGACTCCTATATGTCTTTGGTATCCCCTCTGCTGAAGATCAAAATGTAAAAATTACACCTAGAAGTAAATTGCAGATCATTGTCAATTGTCTACTGCGTAACTCTAATGCGATGTTAAAATGCTTCCAATCTATTTGTCTTTGAGTTTATAAAAGCCTAATTAAGCATGTCTGTTACATCGGATCCCATTATTTAAAGGACAGCAGATATTTTACTTGAAATCTGAAAACTATTACTGGAATAAATATAAATTTTAATTAACTGAAATTACATTTATAAACAAAATTAATAAAGATTTATCATTTCTCTATTAAAAAAAAAAAAAAAAGAAAAATACATATATTTTTTCCCCACGCGTTCGTAATTGTAAGTACAATTATTGCCACTTCTTCTTCTTCTTCTTGTTTTTTTTTTTTTTTTTTTTGTCTGCGATTGCATCTCTTCGCGAACAAGAGGGCGGGTTCCCAGCGTCACCAAAAGTACCGATGTCTGACGAATAATTCAAGGGACATATTTATCTTTGTAAGAAATTTCTATCGCTCTAATTAACGAAGTTATCAATTAAAACCCTCACGTTAATAAAGGTACACTATTTGCCAACTTGCAAGCAGTTCCTTTATTACATTGCTACTGACGTTACAGTTTCCAAAAAATAAATAAATAAACAAATAAAACATCCGCTTTTTTTTTAATGTCATTGGTAAATTATCGATGATGCTATTGGTAACAAAGAAATTTATCGTCTGCAAATAAATAGAAAGCGTTACCTTAGTCATTTTAAATGAAAAAAAAATGAATTTGGGATTGTAATTTATCGTCTACAGATATTAATTTTTCTACTTTTAGAAATGTAAAAAAAAAAAAAAAAAAAAAAAAAAAAAAAAAAAGAGGAGGGAAGAGAGGAAAAAAAAAGGAAGAAGTTTAAAAGTTGGCCATCTCAAGAGGCTCGAAAGAAGAAAAAAAATTATTAGAATAGTGAAAACATTTTAAAATAACCAAGATTTTTATAATATTCGGCAAAAATTTAATCCAGATGAAATCAAAATTAGTTTCTATTATATTTAATTTTAGAGTCAGGCGAAAAAGCTTTAGTAATTAACACCATGATTATAAATAACTATTGCTATACTATTCCAAGTTAAGCCCAGACACTTTTAATATGAAATTTAAGAGACAACAATATAGATCAGAACAGTTTATAGTTTTTTAACTCAAAACATATTTAAACGGTTGGTTAATTGGGAACACCTTTAGTATGACTAAATTAGATATTTATTGAAATTTAATTTTTCCGACTGAGTGAAAATAATGCCTGGACCGGGACTCGAACCCCGGATCTTTGACTGAGTGAGTAATGCTAACCGGGATGTCGGCCTGGATAGCTCAATTGGTAGAGCCTTGACCTTGTAAGTCAAAGATCCGGGGTTCGAGTCCCGGTCCAGGCATTATTTTCACTCAGTCGGAAAAATTAAATTTCAATAAATATGATATTCTTCCACAGTTGATTGTGTGATTTTATTAAAAAAAAAAAAAAAAAAAAAAAAATTAGATATTTTGAAATTTAGAGGTAAAATAGCTTGAGGACGCTTTTTGCCAAGGATTTCATTTCCGCGACCACGATAGTTATTTTAAGCCTAGCCCTGCGTGAAATGTATAGATAATTTATAAAATAAAATGATGATAATATAATATAAAATAATTTATAAAATAAAATAATAATTTATAAAATAATAATAATTTATAAAAATAATAATGATGATAATAATAATAATAATAATAATATAGAATTGTTTACAATATTTACAATAATCACATAAGTTATCTATTTCCAATGTGTCAAGCTAGATCATATTGCAGAAAAAATGCAATTTAAAAAGTTTTATCTTTTTTGCTGCAAGTGCCATTTTAAACCTAGCTGTACATTAAAAATGTATATAGAGTATTACATATAGTCCTAAATTAACAAAAAATAAAAAAATAAAAAATAAAATAAAATAAAAATAAAATAAATGCAATAGTAAAAAATATGGGCATTAAAATAATAGGTTCCCCCCTCCTTTATTTATTTGTTTTTACTTTCTCTTACCCATAAGGTAGAGAAAGTATTGTTTTTGGGTCAAATTTTCGAATGCGAGATTTTGTTATATTTACACGTTTTGGGGTCCCCTGAATACGAAAATCATGTTTTTAGCAAATGGTCTGTGTGTATGTCTGTGTGTGTGTGTCTGTGTCTGTGTATGTGTGTCTGTTATCAGCATATCTCAAAAACAAATTATCGCAGAAAGTTCAAACTTGGTATTCTAAATGCGTATCATATAGGGATGCTACAGTAAGCTTTTCGTTAAGATCAAGCAAATGGTTCGTGTACAGGGACAATCAAGAGAATTCTAATACATTACGTCTATGGGGGAAATTGCAGGTAAGTAGAGTTTAACGTCTATAGACTGCACTAAACCAAATGAAACGGATATATATTTTTTGTAATAGAGATAGTTAACTGGGGAAAAATTTTTGTGTATGTAGAAGCCTCGCCTCCCCCCCTGGGGGGGGGAAGTCCCTCCTCGAGGGGAGTAAATTTTCATGATGGGTATCTTTCAAAAGAGCTCGCCAATACCTTTAAAACGAATGGTTGAACCATCGATATGCGATAATTTAAAACAAAGTTATTGATTTTTTTTACTTTTAACGAAAAAAAAACTTAGAAAAAAAAATCGCTTTTTTTTTTTTTTTTTTTTTTTTTTTAATATTGAGAATAAAATGGGCTTTTTTTTAGATATTTGGTGTTATACTACTTCTCTAATATGGAAATCGTCTGAATTATCATAAAAGATATATTTTTTTTTAATTATAATATTAATAAATTATTTTTTAAAAACAGAATTATTTTTTAATAACCGAATTAAATTCTATATAAATGTAGGTGCATTAATGAAACGGGTGCATTAATGTGTGAGGGGGGCGGTAGCCCCCCTCACACAGAACTAATTATCATATAAAACTCTTCAGAAACCTAATATGAATTGTTTAACGCAGGTTTACATAACAGTACTCGTTATCTTACCTTTTAATCTGCAACCTGTATTTATAGTATTAAATTTCAGGGTAAGAGAAAGTCGTGTGGGTGACACACCGGAATATTTAACAAGCAATTATACACAAAAATACATTGCTAAATAGTGACAAAAATTTAAAAGACTCCAAGTGGGTCATATACTAAAGCTGTAAAGCTAAATGGTCTAGATACTACGAATTTCTCTGGCAATTATTATTATTATTATTATTATTTCCGCACTGCGTTAGGTGTCTCTAATGCGTTTGATACGCTGAATTCAGAAATGCTTGTCCTTTCATCTTATCACTTAAGGATTTTTACAAAGTAAAGATGAAGATCGTAAAAATTCACACAGAGGCACAAATTCGAAATATTTATGTACAAAATACATTAAAATAAGCTACTACGATCTTTTAAATGTGCTTCTTTACAGCGAAGCTCTCTTTAGAACTTTTTCTCTCATGAACGGCTTAAGAGATCTTGTGGGGAGGGGGGAGATTCTCTCTGCAGCATCCAACAATAATCTATTAACATGTTAACACCCCATCGTGCCTCATACCACCCCCACATTTCTTTGGTGTCTTGATGAAATAACTTCCCTTGTTCTTTGCTCACATCGCCCAGGTGAGTAAAGACCTGCGTGAGTTACATCACAGGTTTTACGGAAAATAACTTGGATGAGAATTAAAAAAATAGAGCTTTAAGCTAAAAAAAAAAAAAAAAAAAAGGAAAAAGAAAATCATTTTTACTCAAAACTGTACGTGATGAAAATTTTTGAATAGTTTTTCCTCACAGACTTGTGTTATTAATGGACTTAGTGGAAATATTGATGTGGAATATGTACATATGGCGTTTTAAGCAAATATGTTCATAAATACCTATTTTATGTGAATTTAAAGCCGTGATCTTGTTTCTAAGTGGCTGGCACTTGGAAACAAGATGACGGTGTTATATTTATTTGGTAGGATGTATGAATTCCTTCTTCGTAACAGCCGTGATGATAAACTGAAGAAACGTTGTGTCTCAAAAATAACACAGGAAAGCGAAATCTTTAATGCAATCATTTAATAGAGTTCAAAGTCAACATATGTCTTGCATTTTCAATAACACAAATTTTTTGAACAAATTGACAGTACAAATATTCACCCGAAACATCCAGATTAAAGTTTTTATGTATAATATATGGAAGGATGAATATGAATGAACATTACTGGGACGGAATGGACACGGGGAGAGAAGTAATCCAAGAGACGTCTTTACAGCAACAGAGAAGATGCAGAAGTGATCAAATTGTTGGCTGAATACATTACATCAAACCACAGAAATTTTTGATGCCAAGGACAACACCCAACTTTTTCAGTTACAGCTAATTTAGTATAACTTTTTAAAATATATTGGCGATTGATTTCTTAGCCAAAAAATCCGTTATCAGTTCGTGAGAATCTGGCAAACCAACCTTAACTCTTGACCACAAGAATTTTATCGTTAAATTTTTACACATAGACATTAGTCTAAAAAGAATACGCGATTTCTATTTTTAAGTAGCAGATGTGAGATCTGTTCAATGTTCAAAAATGACATCAGGAAACATTTTATTCTGTTTTATTTAAACGAATTGTTCTCCACAGAATTAAGCGATTGAAACCTCATCTCTTGCTTTTATTTATTATTATTATTATTATTTTTTTTTTTTTATTTAAGAAATAGAGATATAATGGCTTGCTCTTTTAAAGGAATGAAACCGCATATATTAACTCGTTTTTTATACAGATAGAAAATGAATTGGGAAAGAATTAAATTTATCAGAAATGTAATACATAATTTAGAATATGTGATTTTCGATATCACAGGCGGATCAAGTTGGCAAACAAACATATCAAATGCATTTGTGAGATAAGTCTACTCTACAAATTTGGTTCGAATTAATTCATGTATTTCAAAAGTTGTGTTGACAAATTAAGTGGCCGCCATATGGAACAAAATGGCGAAGCAAGTTGCTCAGTGAACTAATCGAAGATATTTTTAAGATAAGTCCACTGTCCAACATTGGTTCGAATAAATTCAAAATTTATCGTCATAACAAATTCTCAAGTGGCAGCGTTCAAGTGGCCCCAGCTTGGAAACAAAATTGCGGAGCAACTTATCCGCCAAAATTATTTATGATATTTGAATGATAAGTCTATTGTCTAACTTTGGTTCCAACTGATTAACTATTTCAAAAGTCATCGTGATAACAAATTTTCAAATGGCAGTCTGGTTTTAAATAGCCACGAATTGGGGGGGGGGGGGGGGTGGCAAAGCAATTTGCCTAGCGAAATCATCCAGAATATTTGTACGATAAATTAATTCACTCTCCAACTTTGGTTCGAACTAATTCAGTATTTCAAAAGCTATCGTGAAAAGAAATTTTCAAACGGCACCGTGATTTCAAGTAGTCACCACTTGGAAACAAATGGCGGGTTGAGATGCCCAGCGAACTTAGCTAAGATATTTGAATGATAAGTCCACTGCGCAAATTTGATTAGAGTTGATTCAGTATTACAAAATTTATTATAATGGCAAATATTCAAGTGGCCACAATTTGGAAATAAAATGGCGGAGCAAGTTGCCTAGCGAACTCATCCAAGATATTTGAACCATAAGTTCACTATCCAACTTAAAAATAGCGGGTAAAGTTCACTAATAAACTTGATTGAAACCGTTATAGGGTCTATATATACATCAAAATTCAAACAAATCCGGTCTTAATCCTTTCATTCCCAACTTTTTTCATCCATAAAACAATAAATCTTATATTTAGTCATAAATTTATTTCAAAAGTAATATATATAAATATTTTTTTAAAAAATAGGAGTAATAGCAAAATACGAATTAATGTAGCTAACAAAGCAACTGACAGATGTTTATTTATGTTTAATACAACCACTCATGCAATTTAAAATCATAATTTTTCAATAAATAAAAAATTTTTTGGGAGAAATACTTATTGCAATTAATTAAAATACAAATTATAAACATTAAAAAATAAAATAAAAGATATTTCAAACAGTTAATTTACTTAAATTGCCCAAAACGGGAAACTGATTCCGATATTATTATCAGAATAGAGTAAAATATACTTTCATTTATAAGCAAGGATAGTGAAATCCTCTACAATATATATTTTCCGGGGGTAAAATAAAATGTATATAGATTTTAATACTGTTCATTTTGAATCAGCGGGTGTGTTAGATAGTAAGAAAGAAAATCTGAAATGTTATGATTCCAATCGGCATCACGGGGAATGAAAGGGTTAAATATGCTTTTTACAATGTGAGTTTGAAATTTTCAAGTGGCCTCCACTTGAAAACAAAATGGTGGAGCAACTTGGTTAACGAACTCATCCAAGATAGTTTTAATATAATTTCGCTGTAGAAATTTAGCTCGATTTGGAGAATTATTTCGGAAGCTATCGTGGTGATAAATTTTCAAGTGTTACCCTGATTTCAAGTGGCCCCACTTAATTTAAAATATCCGTCACTTTGTTAAACATGGCGGATAAAGTTCATTAATAAACTTGGTTGAGATCCTTACTATATGGTCTATATATACATCAAAATTCAGAGAAATCCAGCCTAAAATACGTTCTTTACAATGTAGATTTTAAACTTTCAGTTGGCAGTCACTTGAAAACAAAATGGTGGAGCATCTTGGTTAAAGAACTCATCCAAGATATTACCATGTTTTTATTAACTTCTATTATTGTTTGTTTCTTTGTTTGTTTGTCCAGTACAAATCTTGGAATCGATTTTTAACTAACTCCGATTAGCTAGGCATTTGAAACTTTCAGGATAGCTCAAAACACAGTGACAATGCATTTTTTAACACTTTTAATCAACTGTTTCAGGTCCCTACTGCCTTCGGCAGCGTTTATATGATTTGACAGAAAATTTATTTAACTAATTCCCCGACTAGCTACACATTTGAAACTTTCAAAATAGTTCAGAACACGGTGAAAATGCATTTTTGTAATACCTATAGCCAACTATTTCGGGTTCCTGCTGCCTTCGGCAGCGTTACCAGTACAAAGCTTGCAATCGATTTTTAACAAACTTCCCGACTAGCTAGATATTTGAAACTTTTAGGATAGCTCAGAACACGGTGACAATACATTTTCTTAATACTTTTAGTCAACTGTTTCAGGTCCCTACTGACTTCGGCAGCGTTTATATGATTCAACAGAAAATTTATTTAACTAACTTCCCGACTAGTTAGACATTTGAAACTTTCAGAATAGTTCAGAACACGGTGAAAATGCATTTTTTAAATACTTTTAGCCAACTGTTTCGGTTGATTTCTAAAGAAATCAACCTAAAAGTTACTGCCATCGTTGTTTATTTTGTGTATCTAGCATATGCTTCCGCCCAAAATTGTGACAAATTTGTATTAAGTTGTCGAACATTACGACAGATTTCTGATACATTATTTCATAAAAGAAAAGGACGTATTATTAAATATTGTGTATTTCAATGTGATATCAAATATGGGGATTTCTATAATATTGTTCTGCTTTAGTGTTGTGTTTTGCACTATTAATATTCCTATTCAGTGAAAGGCAAAGCTGCGAATAGGCGGGTACAGCCCCGCAGAGATCAATGAGCGAAGCAAGTCGGCAGGGGCGGGGGGGGGGGGAGGATAGGCTCTCTAGTGTAATTAAAAATAACATACAGAACAGCGTCTGTCGATTTGATTATAATCCATTTATCAGTATTGTTAAGGCCAGATACGAGTAATAAAAAAATAAATTACATTGCAATTGTTATTAAATTATATAATAACAGTAAGGCAAAGAAAGAGAAGAGAAACACTATTTTCATTATTAACAGTCTTCTAATTTCCTATAATGTAAAACAACTGAATTTTGTTTATATACTAATAAAATGACAATCTACTTTGACTCTCCCCTACTCACCATTTTCTTCTCAGTAACGACTACAGTTTGTTGTTTTACATCTCTAACATTCAGTATCCCAAGACAGTAATTAGCCTTTCAATATGTTTAAGAAATCCCAAATTATATGAGAAAATGTGTTCAGAATTAAATGCCAACTTAATATGATACGGTGACACACACCACTTATCATATAACTGAGGATCACAGATCCGTGTAAGCTGCATTTTACTGTGTAGCAAAGAGTGTTAAACACCGTGGTGACAGCGTTATACGCAATAGTTTTATCGCGTGAAAGAGAAATCACGAAGCTGAACAGAAAAAAAAAAAGAAAAAGAAAAAGAACATACATACCCTATTCACTCGCATCACTTATTTAATCTTTATCTAGTTAATGCATAGTAGTTTACTCCCTAATTTGAGGAGAAAAGAGGAAACAAGAAAGAAAACCAATGCGTTACGTAATGATTATACATTTCTTTTGAATTTAATGCAGGGTATAAAGTGACAGATAAAGCAACCTGTGTCACGAAAATTTTACATTGGCAATTTTTTTTTTTGTGATTTATTAATGTTTAAAAAATACGTGAAAATACCAAAATATGAATTTTAATGAAATTTGTTTGAAACTTAGTGGAAAAAATAGTGAATAATAACCAATTAATTTTTAGGTAAAGATAAAAATTACAGGTCAGAACTCCTTAGGGAAATAAATTCTTCAAGTAGCTACCGTAATTTTAGAATAATATGAGGCTTGGAAAATACATACTTTTAATATTATATGAGTTATGGTTTGGGGAGTCTCTCTACGGTCATTTTTTGCACATTAAAGTTCATTTGATAGGGACCTACGGCTGAAAATGGATTCTGAAGCACTACGAACATTCATTTTAAAAATAGAGACTCGATTTCGGCACCTAGTAGCAAAGCCAGAGCGTTAATTATTCGGCTACCAGATGGGCATACAAGAATAATTTTAGTAATAGACTAGAATAATAACCATTTAATAAAAAAATAAAATAATCTAATAATTATGTATAAATTGTAATATAAAAATGTAATGTAAAAATTGTATAGAATAATTATAAATTATTGTAGAATAATTTATAATGGTAATATAGGGGTTATTATAATAATATAATATAATATAATATAATATAATAATATTAATAATATAAATTATTATTATTATTATTATTGTTGTTGTTGTTGTTATTATAAATAATAATAATATTAATTTAATCTAAATAATAAATAATCTAATATATATATATATATATATATATATATATATATATATATATTAGATAATTTATAATAATTATTTACAATACCTCCTACTATTATAACGTATAATAATAATTCTATTATTATTATATATTAATTAATAATATATATATGTATAATAATATATTATTAATTATCACGATAATTACTAGATATATAGAATAATATATCCACACTATAATGTAAAAATTAATTATATTTTTATGTTTTTAATAACCATCTAATTTTTTAATTACAATTAATTATGGGCATCACATACTGAAAAATTAATGCTGCAATCATTACAGGTATAATAACTTCTATAGAAATTTAGACAATCAGAAACAATCCAAAAGACAATACAAGAAAATTTTCCTTTAATATTAATTTTTATTTAAGAATTTATTTACCGCAGGATATTGAGTTTCTTTTTTTTTTTCTTTTCCCCTATTTTCTAATTAAATAATAGACAAAAGGGCATTGAACTTCAGACATAAAAAAAAACATTCATCAATTCACATTTTTCGGTAATGATTTAGTAAAGGGACCATACACAAAAACATGAAATACACAAATACTTTTAATTACCCTGTATTATAAAAACCAACAGATGACTTGTAAGTTTGACAGATGATTTCATTTACTATTTACAATATTTGTATGTTTTTCTCGTAGGGGAAATAATTATTTTGCAAGATTTTTTGCTTATAACAAGAATGAAATTCAACAAAATTTTGCAAAACCTGCAGAAAAAATATAAAAAATATTAGAGAAATATCATTCTGAATCGTAAAATGCGCAAGTTTAATTCTCGTTGAGATACGAGTATTTGTCGTAAATAATATTGTACCGCGCAAGCGCGAAACTTTTTATTACTTACACAGATTGAAAGTTAAATATATTGGGCAACTTATGCAGAAAGTTCATTTGAATGCAGAAAAATTAAGCAAATTAAAAGGCGTAGATGTTAAGATCCATTGACTACACAAGGGTCCTATGCTTGGGTGGAGTGCCTACCACGGGGGAGTTTATAAGGGGTCCTAGCCCACATTTACACGAATTTCTGAGAAAAACACGGCAAACTCTGAATGCCAAGGACTACAAGTGCAACCTGGGATAGTACCCAGCACTTCCCGTCAACCAGCTTTGACAACAGAAAGAGAGATGTCGGAAATTTTCACGAATATCAAAATTTCCCATATTTATAATATGATGGGGAAATAAAACAATAAATATGTTGTTATTTAAATTTAGCAAGGAATAATAATTACCTTGATAAGCGTTTCTTTCAAACACAAATCTCTGAAAACTTCAAAAACAAGAAGACGTAGCTAGAAGGGAAAGAACACAAATAGATTAGCATATTTAATGACTTTGATATGACACTCAAAATTATTTGAATTGATAGAAGGGATAAGATATCAAATAAGTGTATTTATATTTAAAGTTAAAGGATCTACATATCAGAAGTTGAACGTTCTATTTGCATTTTCTCATATTATCTCGGCAGTTAATATGTGAAGTGGAAACTTCTTAGAATGCACTACACACTTTTTTTTTCTTCTTCTTCGGAGTAAATTAATTTTCTTCTTTGCTAAAGTAATCATATAAACAAGTAACTAGTTAAAATTTAGAGAGCAAACTAAACTAAGGAAGACACACTGGAATTCCTGCGCAAGTGTTTACGTACAGATAAAATGTCTATGCACCATCAAATTAAAGTAACTATACCACTCCTAATACCAAAATTTAGAATTTATTTATTCTAACTCAAAAATTATCAACGACAACATGCGAAAAATTTTAAATAACTGCGCAGTGCAGTACGGCTCCAACTTTGTAAAAAATGATATTTTATATGCAAAATATTAAGAAAAATATTTTGAAAACAAATTTTTGACATCCATTCACTCTATGATTGGATATCGAAAATTTTATATTTTGAGGTTAGCAATATGTTTCTAAGTGTAAAACATTATTTCATACTAAATCGGGTCCATTTTCCATTTGTCTAATCGATTTGATGTCCCACTAATTTTCGTACTCTTAGATATACGTTTCATTCCGTCCACATTTTGTATATACATATTGATTTTTTTTTTTTTTTTTCTTTTTCGTTTTCTTGAGATACAAATCCTCCCCCCCCCCCCTCCTAGTTCGGAAAGAGAATTATTAATTAAAATATTTCTTTGCCTCTCTAAAATTAAGATAGATTTTTACTTCAAATAAAATAAAAAAATAAAACAAAGAAATAAGAAAATACAAGTAGTACAACTTACTTCGAAATACTACCTTTTGACTTTTGTACGTACAGTATGCGTAAAAATAAGATATGAAAAACAAAATCGGAAGTTTGATTGTCTTATGTATTGATTTAAAAAAATGAGATATGCATAGCTACTTAATTTTCTAACCTTAAAATCAGATTTATCACAACTATTTCTGAAAAAAAAAAAAATCTGTCATATTTGTCTTTGACGATTATATAAACTGAAAACAATTAAAAAAATAATAATAAATCCCGTATGAAATCTTCCTTGAAAAAAAAAAAAAAAAAAAAAAAGCCGGGCTCGTAATTGAAAGATTGCAGGTTCGGTACTCGAGCCAGCCAAAGACCGTCGTGTACACTAATGGTGGCTGGTGCGCGTAAAATCTGTCGTGGCCGCAATGTCCTCCATGTTTCCATCAAAATTATAGCTCTGGGTGTCACCGAAGCGGGAGAGCCATCCCTTCTGTGGAGGATCAAAATTGTGATAGCAAGTCTCCGGACCACCTCTAGGGGTGAGTCCCAGACCGTCGCCAATTGTCCATTGCGCAGCACTAGAGTGACGTAAAAAACCCAACCAACCAGCCTTTAAAAAAAAAAAAAAAAAAAAAAAAAAAAAAAGATTTAACACCTATGAATATGGTACAGGCCTATAATAAATTTTATTATTATTACACTTATTATCATTAATATTATTACTATTATTATTTTATCAGAATATTTTAAGTTATATTCTGTTTCATTATTCTAGTGTAATACCTACTGAACTGACTAGATTAGTTTCATAGAAGATGTCAATTCCTAAAGATATTTTTGCACATTCATTGTATATAAAAATAAATAAAATAAATATTCATAATATAGCCAAATTTATGAAAGCATACTGGGTAACGATTTTAGGTATGTCTTAGTGTTGTATCGAGTACTCGGTATATACCCAGTACTTGGCAAATTTGGGCTAAGTATTCGGCTAATACTGAGTAGTTGTCAGAATTTCATTATTTTTATGCATTATTGAAAGAAATGAGAGATATTTATTTTACAATTAAACTCAAAAATTACGCAAATATAAATAGAGAGTCATTATAATTAAAATTTTTGCTATAACCGCTTTCTGCAGTTAAAACGGGCAAGTAGATTGCCACCAAACTTGGTATAGACACGATTCATGGTATGAGCTTGCTCATTTTAGCTATAAAAGTTTTATTATAACTACCTTGCATGTATGTAATATACAATGTTTTATAAAAGCTTAGTACATAAAATTGTGTCTATAAATCAAACAAAGATAAAATATTTTAGAAAAAAAGAATCGATCCTTGTCTTGTGGTGATCATGTTTCATGTTCCTTTGAGTGTTTTAGCATATTTTTAAAAATGTATATAGTATATTTTTACAATTTGTGTAATCATCTGTTAAATGTTTTGAAGTTGTAATTGTGGTATCATGTACTTAAATTTTCTATGTTTATGTGTTTTTTAACATCATTTTTCCCTGAGGAAGGCTAATGAAGGAATTTAGCCGAAACGTTGGATTTAAAATTTATTAAAGTTTATAAGATTGATATGCTGAAAGTTATTTATTACTTTTTTATAATTATAAAAGCAGCATATATAAAAAAGTGGAATAAATATATCTGAAAAAAGAACCTTTATATAATATTAACACAAAATTCTAGATTTATACATTTGTGCAAATAAAAGTAAGACACTTTCAAATCGGTAAGGAAAGGTTTATTTTAAATTGAAAGAAAAATATATACTGTAAAATACCATTCAAACGCCCCCGTAAGGAAATTCGGGATATACTTAGGGATGGGGCAGATAAACAGTAAAAATATGCAAAAGTACAGGAATTGTATTTTCCTGCTAAAATTAAGTGGCATAAAAATGATTTAAAAACAAAAGCATATATGTATGTTAAGCTCTAACGATAATTGAATACAGTTAACTCTTGGTTAACCGGTATTAAGCAAACCTGAAAATTTCAGAAAATTATTTTTTCTCTCTTTCAATAAATTTGTTGCTATTTTAGGAAGCTTATGGTTTTCACTTTCATATAATCAGTATCCAATTTATTATAATACAAAGGGGGATGTTATAAACTAAATAAATAACGTAAAAAACTATCACCTATTTGGATACAGTCTATTGTCGCTGAGCATAAGGTTAGTTTATGTTTATTTGGTATTTTAAGAACAAACGGAATTAATGTGAAAAGCAGAGAAAGGGTGGCATTTAACAGAGTAAAGGCGTTTTTATGGTATATATAAAAAATGTAAATACACTAAAACGTTATTTAAAATATATTCTAATAATCAAATCTGTTGTTTTTCCAATTATGGCCCAAAATCACCTATCATTTTACATTTCTAAGATCTGAAGATTAATGAACTCTATCATGTTTGAAATGATAAAATATTTATTTTAATGTTCTCATTTCATGTAAATTTCATACATCTTAAATTAAGTCTCCGTGCATAGGAACTTTTATACTCTCTAAGAATTATCTGAGAATGATAATTCCGTATCTGAGAAAGATTTTAAGTTATCAGTTATGGTTTTAGTAATCCACTACGCTGAAAGTATCAAATATAGCAATGAACCTAATTACGTATATACACTACAAAAGTTCTGCATGAAAACATCCTGTTTGCCATTTAACTAAATTTTGTGTTCAAAAAGGCTTTTTATTTAATTTCAAGACGTACAAAATTCTTCATATATGCATCAATTATTCTTTCTTACAACTACTCTGTATTCAGTACTCGGCTCTACGCAGTACTCAGCTACTCGACCAAAGTGCAACTCGGTGCAGCACTAATATGTCTTAAATTTTTTTTCAAATGAGTTTAGCCAAATATTGTTGCGTTTCAAGATCACAAAGTTTTGTCTGATTTTTTTGGAAACTTTAAAACTGTAATGTATTTTTATGATTTTGAATTAAAGATGCACATCTGTCAAATTAACTTTTTATACCTTCTCATGTATCCTATAAGTTTTTTCCCTTTCATATTTTAAAGATACTCCATAAAAAAATATTTTTAATTCTACCCTTTGAATATGTCGCCTTTTATTTTAGTGAGCATTTTCTTCCTTTCTTTTCTTCTTCTTCTTCTTTTTTTTTTTTTTTTTTTAAACTAAAATTTTCATTTCATAAAATAAAGTAAGGGCTCTTACTATTCAATCTCGAAAAAAAAAAAAATAAATAAAATAAAAGAGTTAAATTCAAAAAACAGAATTTAAGAAAATTATTTTTTGAATAATATATCTATATATAACAAAGTTAAAAAAAAAAAAAAATTCTCTTGGATAACATGAAAAAGGAGAAAGTGAATCTGAGTGAAGTACAAGGTCAATCCTACCAATTAAACATAAAATAAAGAGCCAATCGCCTGCAATTCCTTATTTCTGTAAATATGCTTTTATTCAAAGTTTCCGGATAAATCAGGAAAAATTTAGCTCGACCAGCTGCTGCAAAATCTCTCAAAAATAATATTGTGGAACCAGGCACATTTGTGACAACTAGAAGAATATTGAAGCTTTGTAATGAAAAAAAAAAAAAAAAAAAAAAAAAAAAGAAAGAAAGAAAGAAAAGAAAAAGTATCCGGCTTGCACATGGGAAAAAAAAAATCTCCAGATTATTTATATGCACGGTTAAAAATTGCAGCAGATAATATGCACTGTAAAAAATTTCTGTAAATTTATCCAGAGATTTCATAAATTTACAAAAGTGGTCATGTACAAATAAATAATCGGTATTCTAAATATTTATTCTACAATTTTAATACTTTTACTTATTAAATATTAAAAATGAACATTTCTACTTTAGAAAAAGTATTCTAAATCTCTTATATAATCCTGCCAATAATTAAATAAATTATTTTCAGCTATCTAAATGTATTTATAAAATTATTTTTTAACATACTTTCATTTTCGTTGTACAGATACTTAAGACAAATAATTTCTAGTATTTCTTCTGTAATTTTTAATAATGTTTTTTAATACTAAAAACAAATAATTTACAGTATAAATTATTTGTTTTTAGTATGCTTGTGTGTATCCAGATGTGAGTACAAAAAATGTAGCTTTAACGTTCGTGTTATTGCAACCTATATAACACAAAAACATTTCACAATGTCATCAACAAGATCTCCATAGTTTAGATTTCTTAAAATGTGGATTTTAGAAAAAAAAAACAAAAAATGGTACGGGGTAAACCAAAAATTACAGATTCGTTATTTTCAGCCAAAAATATACAAGAAACACATATTTTTATCTAAAGGGCAATTTTCATGTCGCACAGCGTTACCAACCTCCAAAAATGCGAGAAAGATAAACAAAATTGTCAGTTATAGTTTATCCGCTTTAAACAGAAATTATAATATTGGATGATAGCAAAAGTTCCACTCCGGTTTCATAAATGACGTTATCGGTATCCAATTCCATGAATTACACACACACACACACACACATATATATATATTCAGAGACACTACACTGTTAAAACTACAGGTGACACATGGCACCTTTTAGGGGTGAAAAGCTTGTCTCACTGGTGACACCCCTAAGGGAGCCAAAATGGCACCCTTAACTAAGGTAAAAGGACGGCACCCTTAATCTAAGGTGCCCGGGGCACCTTAGATTAAGGGTGCCGTCCTTTCACCTTAGTTAAGGGTGCCATTTTGGCTCCCTTAGGGGTGTCACCAGTGAGACAAGCTTTTCACCCCTAAAAGGTGCCATGTGTCACCTGTAGTTTTAACAGTGTACACTCTTTTTGCACATCGTACACACTTACTAATAATCAATTAGCTATGAAAAAATTTATAAATATAGTGTAAAAGTCTATCTTATAAACAAATTAATATATATATATTTAAAAAACTTCATACAAACAGTTTAATAACAGAACTGCTTTGTGGTTGTTAATTAATCATTGCCAAATATAATGTTTAAAATGTCAATAATAATGTTCATATATTTACAAAAAATTAAAAAGATATAAGATTTTTGAAGTAACAGTGTAAACTATGGTTTAAAAGCGTCAAGACATTTTAAACCAAGGTTAAAGGCGGTTTTGCCTAAAACTGTCTTGCTAAAAACTTGCCATTTCTGTCTAAGACTAAATCGTATATTAATAAAAAAAAGTACAAACAAAAACATATTATAATAAAAATTGAAACGTAATTTCTTTTTATAAATGTTTGAAACGAATTAAGTTATTATATTTAAGTTATTAAATACATTATTGATATTAATACTTTTAAAATAGTAAGTTATTTTTTAAGCAATACAAAGCATAATTTGAGAATCGGAACTAAAAAATCTAGATTTGGGGAATACATCCATAAATATTCATACCTAAATTTTTTTGTACGAGAGAAACATCATAAGATTAAAATTACAATGGATATAACGACATAAAAGTAAAATAAAGAATAACTTTTAGTGAACTTACCTTAATTTCAGGCTTTGCAAGAAGAACACTTAAAAAATGGCGCTATGTTTATGTCCTGTCCATCCGCTCCGAGTCGGTGTTGGAAATGGAAATACACGTCACAGTGCGCATGCGCGAAATGCTAGTCACCCATAGGGTGCCATATTTCGACTCTGAGAGCCAGCGCAGGTCCACAAAATTGGCTGTTAGCTCATTTGGCACCCGGATCACATTTCCAAGCGTCTATGGCACCCTAAGGTTCCAAATGATACCGTTTTTTCACCCCGGGGTCCCAAACGTCACCGATTTGTCACCTTCAGTTTTGACAGTGTATACTAATAATTTTACAGTTTTTCGCCATTTAACCCATGTTGGACCGCCGTCCTATTTATAGGACAGTTGAATTAAATGTCAATAATGTAAAAGAAACATTTAAAATCTGCAAAAAACTTGACATAAATTTTTAGAAATAGACTAAATTAATTAAATTACTGTGAAAAATGGCATTTGAAAAAAATATTAATGCTACAGAATAATAAAGAACTTCTTCTGCTAAATAGTGAGCATGTGTTAGTGAAAAATCCAAATGGTCGTCAAAGACGATGTCAACTGCAATCATGCAATAAAAAACCTGTTACAATTTGCAACATGTGTAATGTTGGACTATGTAGAGATTCCATTCGTAAAAATCTTTACAATTTGCAAAATGCTCACTTTTGGACTGTGTAGAGACTGTTTTTTTTGGACTAAAAAACAAAATAAAGATTTTTGTAAAATTGTTATAATTTTTTAATTTTTTCTTTTTTATATGTGTAAGTGTCTTATACTGACCATGTTTTTAAAAAATTACATTTTTCCAATGATTCGTTTAATGAGTGGTCCAATATGGGTTAAAAAACTTGGATATAACTCGGTCTTTGCCAAAAATTCCGTTGACTCCTTTTTTTTTTTTTTTTTTTTTTTTTTTTTTTAAATGCAAAAACCCGTATTTCCTCTCCAGTTGTGACTTAATTTGAGAAAGATTTCCTTCTAAATGTATCCACGTTCTTAAATGGCAAAACACAACAAAATTATCACTACTCAGTCTCTCATTAATGATGGTAATCTATGGATTACAATAACCTAAATCACGGATAAAAGCATCTATGATTTCGGACAAGAACTTCTGCAGTCACGCAATAAGATAAATAGATTAAGATTTTGGGGGTTATATATTTATTTAGATGATATTTATTATGAATTTTAGATTTTAAAGGGAAATTAAAACACTCTTTTTTGTAATCGAAGTTCCTTTTTGTGACACATAAAAACGCATTAAATTTATTTGCACAGTCAATAAAATTTTTATATTTTCACCCATGATTTGATTATAGTGCTTCCTTGACTTGGTGTTGCCAAATTGGGGACTTTTTTTATTTAACTCTCACCAATAATTTTGAGAAATGATATTTCATATACATAATAGACGATTAAGCTTCGAAGTGATTAGGCTACTGTTACAATTAAAATTTAATGGTGGATATTGAATAAAAAAAAAAGTCCCTAATCTGGCAACACTGCATTGACTTGATGTTTTCTGAAAATTGCTCTATCAACTACTACCAAAGATTATCATCATAAGTACCAATTTCACTTATTGTTAATAAAATGAAAAAACGTTCAGACGGGAGTAATAAAAATCTAAGCACTAACAAGGGAAGTGTGAATCAGTAAAATTGTTACTAAAACTAAACCAAGCTTCAATTAAAGGGCATGGTCGAAAACATAGGGTACAGTGCAAATTTGCTGCAACAACCCCCATGGGGGTGATATATGACCCCCTAATAGTTTTAGTTATTTCTATAAAAACCAACAAAACACGAATCGTAGTAAGAACAGATGGTGTAGTGGCAGCGTGCTTCGCTTCTGATACGGTGGTCCTGAGATCGAGTCCCCGCAAGGGCGTTTTGTAATTAGTTCAATTTTTTCTTTTACGTTTTTAATTAAGTTTAATTATTAATTTCAGAGAAATATTTATTACCATAAGAAGATTGTTCTTTTTTTTTTTAGTATTCTAAATTCTAATTAATAAAGTACTGACCATGAATTTAAGAAATATATAATTTTATTTTTTTATTTATAAAAAAGAAAATCATGTTTAAAGCTACGAATATAGTTTCTAATTTTTAAGAATAATGATTAGAAGTAGAAAAATCATGAAACAATAAGTATTTTTCACAATTAGAACAAGAAATATAAAAAGATTGATCACAATTATTTGAATTACAATTTTTTTCACCGTCAATTATTGCTCATCGCGAACATTTTGTTAAATATACTACTGGCCATTAAAATTGCTACACCAAGAAGGAATAATAATAACGGAATGAAATTTGTTGGACACATACATTATAGCAGGAAGAACAATTGATTAAAATTTCAGGAAATTTCGAGTTATATGTACTGAGAAAACAATACATAAAGCAGCGACCTCTGTGAGCAATAACAGCACTTATCTGCCTAGGCATTCAATCGAACAGCGGTTGGATGACATGTACGGATAGAGCACTTCATGATGTTTAACATGATGCCACAATTCATCGATCGAAGTTACTGGTGAGTGGTGTTGGGCCAGTCGCTTTTCAACGATTAAACAGTCATTTTCATTGCTGTGAGATCAGGAGAACGCGCTTGCCAGAGCAATAGTCGATAACATTCTGTATCAAAGAAGGTCCGAACAATACAAACAACTTACGGTCGTGCATTATCTTGCTTAAATGTTGCGCTTCGGAGGCCTTGAATATAGGGCAGAGCGATGGGCCTTAACTCGTCAGAAATGTAATGGCTGGTATTTAGAGTGGCCAGAATGAAAATAAGAGGTGATCGGGATGTGTATCCAATGGTACCACATACCATCAATCTAGATGGTGACCCAATATGCGGCTACCAAAATTCTGATTACCCTCAAAACTGCATCATTGATATAGGCGCCATTAATGTGTGATCAACGATGAACCTGGACGCTGGAATGGCGTGAAGTCACCTTTCAGACAAATCACAATCCTATTTACAGCGTCAAGATTGCCTTATCCGTATTTAACGGCATTATGAATAATGCACATTGCCAGCTGGTTTCGACATTATTATACTGTCCATCATTCCCAATGATATTATGGGTTCCCATTGGATACACGTTTCGATTACTTTTTGTTCGTATTCCTGGCACTCTGAACAGCGGCCATTAAATTTATGATGTTTTAAGGCCCGCCCCTCTGCCCTGTATTCGAGGCTTCCGTAGCGCAAAAATTAAGCAAGATAATGCACGACCGCAAGTTGTTTGTATTGTTTGGACCTTCTTTGATACAGAATGTTATCGACTGTTGTTCTGGCAAGCGCGTTCTCCTGATCTCGCACCAATGAAAATGACTGTTTAATCGTTGAAAAGCGACTGACCCCCCACCACTCACCAGTAACTTCGATCGATGAATTGTGGCATCGTGTTAAAACATCATAAAGTGCTCTATCCGTACATGTCATCCAATCGCTGTTCGATTCAATGCCTAGGCAAATAAGTGCTATTATTGCTCACAGAGATCGCTGTTTTATGTATTGTTTTCTCAGTACATATAACTCAAAATTTCCTGAAATTTTAATCAATTGTTCTTCCTGCTATAATGTATGTGTCCAACAAATTTCATTCCGTTATTATTATTCCTTCTTGGTGTAGCAATTTTAATGGCCAGTAGTGTATTTGGCTTTTCGTCGAGATTACTAGATTTGTAAAATTCATATTTACCCAGATTTTGAATTTTTTTTGCATGAAAACTAATTATAAATTAGTAAAATCATTTTGAGAAAATTTGTCATTGTGTTCAATATTATTATCAGTTCTTCCAATACCACCAAATTTGACAGTTGTTTAATGAAATATTTGAAATAAAAATTAAATGTGCTGTCGAATAGTTAAGCAACAGCTGTTGTTCATTCAGGATTTTTCACGCAAAATATTGCGTAAATAAATAATACAGTTGAGAGGAGACGATTAACTCTTGCTATTAATGTCGTCGTTAAAAATAGTAATTAAAAATTTGCATAAAACGTAAACATTAACAAAATTTTATCTGAATGTAATTATTAACAAAATCTTATCTAAATGTAATATAAAAGTATTTCCCGTTATATTATGAATTTCTTTAAATATAATAAATAAATAAATAAATTAGTTAAAAATAAAAAAATTATTAAATTGTCCGCGCGTAAAATAAACTTGTTTATAATTAATATTTTCTCTTAAATTAATAATTTAATTTAATTAAAAATGTAAAAAAAAAAAAAAAAAAAAAAAAATCAGTTGAAATAAAAAATTAAAACACAAAAGCTTTTATGGGGACTCGGTCCAAAGACCTCCGTATCAGAGGCCAAGCACGCTACCACTACACCATCCGTTCTCACTACGGTGTGTGTTTTGTTGGTTTTTATAGAAATAACTAAAACTATTAGAGGGTCATATCTCGCCCCTATGGGGGGTTGTTGCAGCAAATTTGTACTGTACCCAATGTTTTCGACCATGCTCTTTAATTGAAGCTTGGTTTGGTTTCAATAGCAATTTTACTAATTCATACTTCTCTTGTAAGCAGTATAGCTAATATCATAGGAAAAGTAAAAAAAAAGTTATTTCACCATTATTTTTTTTTTTCTTTGTAACAACTAATCAATATACCAATAGCATTATTTGATAATTTAAGATAATTTTTAAAAATCTGTGTTTTCCCTAAATTACATATATTCCAATTTCATCACGATCTTAACATTTTCAACAAATTAAAAAGCGAACGCAATGGTATAAAGATGAAATTTTCAATAAGATTCATAAAAACATTACAATAATAATAATAATAATAAATTTTCTACAAGAAAGAAAAAGAAAAAAGAAATCGAAAGAAAGACAGAAAGAAAGAAAAGAAAGAAAAATCTTTTCAACAAAACTAATCTTTTATATTCACGATAAAATAATTCGGATAAAGTAGGAAACTCTCTTCAGTAGTAAATACAAACCATTAAATGCAGAACGCATGGAAGTTTACCATTGTACGGTTGACTAACTAAAAGAATAATATTTTTGTGCAATATGAGAACAGATTTTCCCACAAGTTACGCGTCAAACGGAGATCAAAATGAATAAGTTGACCTCGGAAAAGCATCGTCTCTGATTATGCAATGTTTCCCATATCTATTTCACGCCGCTAAATATGATATGGGAAACGAGAAAAGCGGCAATATTTGAACTCCCTTAATTATTGTAAAAAGACTTAAATAATTGCCACCGCAATGCGATGAAAATTGGAACATGTTTATTTAATAAACACATTCAGAAATAATAAATACATCTATTTCTATAACTAAATTATAAGAGATTATCACTGAGTTATAAGAAAGCTTTTTCGGTATAATCTTCTATTAGCTGTTCTAAATCATTCTAAAAATGCCAGAAGATGATTTATTTTTATTCATTATATATTTTATTTTATTTATTTATTTATTTGTTATTTCTCCCATACTGACGAAATAGAATGAATTGATAATTTTTTTGTCACAAATGTATTTTAACTAGCAGGTTTACCTGACGTTGCCCAGATTGAAGAAATGTTCATAGAATTTTGAAATGGATGAAAGGACTGAACAAAGGTGTAAAAAGAGAAATGCATGAAACATTTCTGAAGTTTTTAATAGAAAATATTATAAATAAATAAATACAAAAAAGCATGGTTTTAGTATGGTATGGAACCCCCTTAGAGACTTTAAATATTTTAAGCCATTTTTGCGATGAACTGAAACTGCTATCTCAAATGCGTAACTAAAAATGTTGGCGAGAAACGTCCGAGCTACCTCGGTGTCAAATTTCAAATTTTGCCAAAGAGGTCCGAGACCCACCAGCGGCCGAGCGGTTCTGCGCTCAAAGCTGGTAAACGTGAGATGCCAGGTTCGATCCCAGGTCGCACTCGTCGGCCTAGCCTTTCGGAGTTTTCTGTGGTTTTCTCCGAAACTTGCGTAAATACGGGCTAGGACCCCTTAGAAAGACCCCCTCGGAGGGCACTCCCCCTCAGGCCTAGGACCCAAGTGTAGTCAATCGGCCATAATTCCCACAACCCAACCCAAAGAGGTCCGATATTAAAGCTGTTCCAAACACACCAAAAAAAAAAGAAAAAAAAAAAAAAACTGCTTTATAATAGTCGCAAAATAAAAATTAAAAAATTTTATTAAAATCCAAATTATAACTATTTACAATTAAGGTGAGAATATAAAAGAACCTCATTAAGTACACAATGAAAACGAGAAATTTTGTTTTACTGTAGGAAAGAAAATTACTACTAAATTAAATAAAAATTTTAAGCTAATGCCAAATATCTCTATGAAAATAAACTCCTCAAAAGGGAAATAGCAACACCAAGAAATAATGCACGTAGCGTCATGCAAATTTCAGGAGCGATAGTGGTGAGATGGATATGGGAATGATTAAACTTCCACAAGCATCTGATCACGTGGCACTCATTTTCGGGCTATAAAGGCCATTAACTTTCCCTTCTCATAAATAGCATCTGAGGTTTTGCGTAGCATTTGCGACTTTCGAAGAAGCGTAGAAAATGCCCAAAGAGGTTTAACCTCTTTGAAAATGCCACAGACGTCGGCGAGCTTAATACCATCAGTTAACGACCAGGGAACGTGACCGTATTATCGAACTCCATGAACTTGATTTGTCACTGCGTACAATAGCAATTTGTATTAGGCACAACGTAAGTACCACCCAAAGTTGTGTCACACGATGGATTCAAGAAGGTCAGTGTGCACGCCCAAGAAGAAGTGGTGTGCACAGGTGCACGTCAGAGTGCACAGACCAGCATATTCGCCAGTCGACTATTCCAGACCCTTTCTTCAAGGCACGTGGCATCCGAAGCCAGTTACTTCCAAGAGCAGGTGGATTTGTGTCTGTGTCCACTCAAACCGTACGCAACAGATTGCATGAAGTGCAGTTACGTGCACGGGTACCAGCAACAGGTGTACCGTTGACCGCTCAACACAGGGCTAGACGCCTGGCGTGGTGTCATCGTACCTGGACCATTGAATGGCATCGGGTATTGTTCATGGACGAATCTCATTTCTGTCTGTGGAAGATTGATGACCGTCGACGGCTATGGCGGAGACCCGAAGAATGCTACGAACCAGCCCATTTCGCCGAGCGTCACACCAGTCCTACACGGTGCATCATGTTTTGAGGTGGCATAGATCACAGGACGCCCCTGGTACACATTGACGGCAGTTTGACAGCGGACCGCTACGTCACACAAGTTGTGGAGCCTGCTGTTCTGCCCTTGTTGCAGGGCGAATCCAACACGGTATTCCAAGAAAGACAGTGCCAGGCTGCATGTCGCACAGCAAAATCGCCAGCCTGGCCGGATTTGACATCCTTCCCTGGCCAGCAGACTCTCCGAATCTGAATCTCATCGAACACCTGTGGGGATCTCATAGGAGAGACATGAACCGAGGACCACTAGCGCAAACCATGGATGATCTGTGCACAGCAGTGGATGTGGCTTGGCAAAGGTTACCTCAGGCAACCCTCAATGAACTCATTGATAGCATGCCTCGCCAGATTGAGGCCTGTGTAGCTAGCCGAGGTGAGTACATTAAATACTGAATAAATTGGTTTATAATGATTTTATTTGTCTGTTTTTTAAGTCATTTGCATATCCATATCACCACTATCGGTGCTAAAATTTGCATGGCGCTATGTGCATTATTTCTTGGTGTTGCAATTTCACTTTTGAGGAATTCTTGATAAAAAAAAAAAAAAAAAATCATCAATTTTCGTAGCGTAACTATATTTTTTTTTCTCTAATTTTTATTATTATTCACGCGAAATTAAAATTATTTTATTTCCAGGAAATAAATAAATAAACGTGTATTTTATTTCCTTATTTTTGCATCAAATATTTTACTTTTTAATTATTTTAAAGTTAAAATGGGATTTTCTATTTAATAATCTTTTGATCCAATTATCCAACTGATTAAAAAGGGATCCGATACTAAAGCTATTCCATACAAAAGAACCTCATAAGTTATACAATAAAAAAGAAAAAAAAAATTGTTTTACTCTAGGAAACAACAGTACTACTTAATTAAATAAAAATTTTAAGCTAATGCCAAATAGCTCGATGAAAATATTTATTCACAGGCAAATTCCTGATTTTCAAAAAATGCACCAAAATTCGTAGCGCAGCTCTTTTTTTTTTTTTTTTTTTCCCTCTAATCTATATATCAATAGGCAAACATGAAATTTGTGGTACATTTTTAACCCATTTGTATTTAGAAAATTCACAACCGTTAAATTTTTCTATCTTTCTTAAAAAAGAAAAAAAAGGGGGATTTTAATTCCGAATATTTCATTTTGAAGCTAAAAATTGTGAAAAAAGCCTTTACTAAATTTTTTACATTTTTAAATTCAGAAATAAAATAATAACAATCATAAATCATAAAAAGGGGGGGGGGAAGGAACAAATTTTCTGATTGTGAAAACACAATTTTAAAAATATATATCTATTAGGTAATGAGTAATTCTATAAACAAATTTTCCCATAGAATAGCATGGGCTTTGGCTGGCTGTTGACAATAATAGGAATTGTGCACTATTAACTGCATTTAACCAGTGTAAAATTCAGTAGCTAAACACCTAAAGGCTAATCAGTATCAATGTATATAAATATCGTCGAATTTCATTTAAGGAAATAGACTCAGATTTTTAAAATAAAAATTCATAATCAGATCAAGGAGTTAAGTGAAAAGTTTAAGGATTGTAGTAAAGAGGTATTCAACAAATAAATAAAAAATGAAAGAATTAATAAACTTAGTATGGTTATAAATTCGTATGCAACATAAATAAAGCTTTTAAAAATAAATTAATTAGAAAAGGAGGGGAAAAAAAAAAAAAAAAAAAAAAAAAAAAAAAAAAAAAACAGTTTTTCACAATAAAAGTTCTTATATATATATCACAAAATTAAATAAAGACATTTGAGGTCTATTGAGAGGGATTTTGAAACAAATAATAAAATAATTAGTCAGTCGAGTTGTTTGAAAAAAAATAACACAAATTAAATTTAAATTATAACACATAAATAAAGCTTTTAAAAAAATCACCAATTAAGGAAAATAAACACAATTTTTCACAATAAAATTTACGCTTACATCACCAAGTCAAATAAGACATTTAAGGTCTGTTAAGAAGCCTCCCCCAAAATAAATAAATAAGAAAATATGATAGTGAATTCATGCAATGTAATCTATCTAAAATGAAAATAATTAAAAACCATATTAACAAAACTGTTGAAAAGCGACTAATTTAAAAAAAATAGACAGATTTTTTATTAAAGTTTGTGCTTATATCCCGAAGACAAATGAGACTTCCAAGGTCTAAGAAAAATTCGTCAAATAACAAAGAATTTAGCCAACCGAGTACGTGTATAAATTCGTATGATGTAATTTAACAATTCTAAGAAAATCAAGAATAAACAATACATAAATAAAGCTTTTAGAAATCGAAATGAGTCCTGTGATGAGAAAAGAATATCTTTGTTTTTATTATTTCGGATATTGCTGGTTCATTCTATCGGATCGGTCGTCACATTTCATTGCAATAAAAAGAAGCTGCTAAATGTGATTAAAACATTGAGAGAGAAAAATCTTGGAGAAAGCTCTTTTTCGTAGGTTCGCACGAGCATAAACGAAGCGTGGCTAATGTCTCGCACTGGAACAGAAACTATCATTGTTAGGCTACCTTTAACAAAGTAATAGCATAGTGGGTGAAAATGTCTCAGGTGTAACAAGTAAGTGAATTAACCAACCTAAGACCATTCCGGGTACTGAAATGGAACGCTGATGATCACATACATAGGTTATTTAAATAGAGAAGATCAAGTATTGACACCGGGATACTGTATATCATAGATAAGAAAATAGACATTAGCAAAAAGAAATTACTTCCTGGGGCCATTTTTTTTTTTTTTTTTTCGGAAAATTAAAAATAAAATTTAGTTTATTCATCTGTCATCTTTGTTAGTGTTAATAAGCATTTAATTTGGTATTTAACCCTTTGCGGCGCAAGGTAATTGGGGTTATTTAAATTACACTGCCACCGGAATTCACGAACAAAATTAAAAGAAAAGAAATTGACGACCTTTTCTGCTATGTTATAAAAGTAAAATTTTTCTAAAAAATTTCCTGGATGAGTTTTTGCAGTTGAAAATTAAAATTAGGTGATGCTGTAGTGGCATCACCGCCCTTGAAAGGGTTAAAGTGGCAGAAGAAAGCACCGGAAAACTGGTGTCAAGCTGGTACAGAATAAGAAAATTGCAAACAAATGATATGTGTGCAATGTAGGGATTTAGACCAATTGTCTACATGACGAACATAGTCCTGTGTGGAATGCCTTCAGTGGAGGGTCTTTCTAAGGAGTCCCAGCTCCTATTCAGGCTAGTTTCGGAGGAAAGCATTTGTAAACATTTGTAAATCTATCCTTGCTAGGCTACTTTTGACAAAGTACCATCACAGTGGATGGAAATGTCTGAGGCGTAACAAGTAAGATAATTAACCAACCTAAGACAATTCCGGGTTTTGAAATGGGACGCTGAGGATCAGACATAGGTTATATGAATAGAAAAGATCTGGTATTGAACCCGGGGCACTGTATATTATAGATAATAAAATAGAAATTATCAAAAGAAAATTACTTCTAGTCTGATAAGCATCTGGTATTTAAAGTAATCTCGTTTACAGAATAAAGCACTGAATAACTGGTGTTAAGCTGGTGCAGAATAAGAAAATTGTTAACAAATGGAAATGCTATGTGTATAAGTAGAGATTTAGACCAATTGTCTACGCGACGAATAAAGGCATGCGTGAAATGCCTTCAGTGGAGGGTCTTTCTAAGGACTTCCAGTCCCCATTCAGGTTAGTTTCGCAAAAAAATCACTTATAAACAAGCATAAACTATCCTTGTTAGGCTATAATAAAGTAACATCAATGTGGTGTAAATTATTACATATTATAAAATTTGTTTTCTCTCTAAAAGATAGGTAAATATTCTAAATAAATAAATTTATAGATTAAATTATTTAATCTCAAACAACCATATTAAATACAGCGATATGACTATTTTTAACCTACGAATAATAACTTAAATGCATACACATTTAATATATTTTTCCTAATTTTTTATATGTTCCCTTTCATTTGTTTTTCACAGCAACTGAAACTAAATCTGTGATAGTTTCCCATTATTCTCTGCATAACATATCTTTCCAGAAAAAAGAATATGTTTTGAAATTTTCACTTTCTTTTTGTTTTGTGAACGCAAATGGTCCTTATTCGGTTTTCTTTTATAATGCATCGAAATGTAAATTGGGTGCCTTTTTGTTAAGACGTGGGCTTTGAAGACTAGGCCAGAAATATGCTTTGCTTGTTATTTCTCATGAACTAAAAACTTGACGAAAATGCCAATATTCAATAACCGATTGCCAATGAATTTATGGTAGTCTTTTCAAAATTTACACAAAAATTTTCATAACGAAAACTGCAACCTTTTTCTTACTTGAATACTTTGGACTTGGCAAATGTAATATTGCAAACGCCAAATATATTCATTTTCTCACTTCTTTAGATAACTTTGTCTCCACTATGTAGTTCTGTGGGGACTACGAATTTGTGTCCCGAACTTTTCCACCACTTCATTCTGTTATATTGGTAAAATACATTGCTTGTTATTTCTCAGTAACTAAAAACTTGGAAAACAGGCCTATATTCAATAACCAATTGCCAATGAATTTATGATAGCCTTTTCTTTCACTATGCAAGAATTTTCATAACGAAAACTGCAACCTTTCCCCTTCTTGAATATTTTGGACTTGGCAAAAGTAACACGTAAACGCTAAGGATATTCATTTTCTCTCAATTTTTTAGATCACTGCCTCCACCATGCAGTTCTGTAAAGACTACGAATTTGTATCCCGAACTTTCACCTAACTCCATTCTGTTATATTGGTAAATTATATTACTAATTATCACGTCGACTATAATTTCTTTAAAGTATTCAATAAATTTATCTAAATTGCTTTACCAAAATGTTGTCTCGTGGATATGAACACATGTGTACTGTATTGCTTCTCTAATTAATATTTAACCTGACTTTATATTTCAGTTTAACGTGAATTTCGCCAACGCAACAATTTTATCTTTTCGACAGCTAATAATCTCCGTTATATTTCTGGTGTTAGAGCCAGTTCAGAGACTCTTGTTATTGAATTTTAATGCAGTAGAAAATCAACAAGCATTGGAATAAAAAAAAAGGTTTAACGAACATTCTAAGTACCATTAAAAAAAAAAAAAAAAAAAAAAAAAAAAAAAAAAATCTATCCAAATTAGCACCTGTATATATCAATGTTATCGACAGACAATATATAATCTACATTTTTCCTGCAAAAACATTTCTCCCGAAATTATACTTATCTTAATGTACTCCTGCGAACATTTTCTATATGGATATTAATTTCTTGAATGATCTGCAAAGGAGTGTGTAAAAGAAAACCTCTGAGAAATTTTCTGTGATGATATTAATCTCCTGAAGGATCCCCCTAGAATGACCCCCCAATAATCCCCAGTACTTTTGACGTTTCTCTGCACCACATTTTGGGAAATATATAATTCATAATAATGATAATAAAAATAAAATCATTTCAATGATAACTATTTTGTCAGTATTTTTTCACACACACACACATGTATACATATATAAATTTTTTAAAACGTATATATAATTAAAAAATCAATTCAACAGATTTTAGTTATTATATTTTTGAAATTTGATTAATTTTAATTAATTTATTTCAGTGTTGATATTTTTGCTGACTTCTTTTTTAAACTTCAAATTCTTTAAACTACAGGTAAATATGTTTCAAATAAAGTAAAATGGGTTTATGAGTATACAAAGAATATTCTTGTATATACAGGGTGTGATATAGATTATCACATATTATAAAATTTATATTCTTTCCTTTAAAAGATAGGTAAATTCTCTAAATAAATAAAATTATAAATTAAATTCTTTAATCTTAAATCAACTATTTAAAATATAATGGAATAACTGTTTTTAACCTATAAATAATAAATTTACAATATGCGTTTTCTAATTTTTATATCTTCCCTTTCATGCCTTTCTCAATGTAGCTGAAACAAAAAATCTTTGATCAGTTCCCAGTATTCATTTAGCAAGCCTAACGAACTGGAAATTCTTTTTGCTCTGTAAATGATAATGTTTTGACTTATTTTTATCCTTTTGTTTTGTGAAACCAGAAAATAATTAATTCGGTCTCTTTTAATCTTACATCGAAATGTAACTCCTGCAACCTCTTGTCACCAATTTTGCATCAACGGTTAAATAGAATATTTGCTTAGATAGTTATTTTCCCAGGGTCTAAAGCTTGGCGAAATCATGCCAACATTCACTAACAACGGTGAATAAATTACTCGTCACTTTTTGAAAATATACATATGAATATTCCTAACGTAATGCAACCATTCTCTATCTTAAACTTTGAACTTGGCGTGTATGATTCAACGCCAAATGCATTGTAATTTGTTTGCTTCAGTTTAGAAGCTCACACTTTTTTACTGATTATCAATGATGTAAAGCCTCAAGAGTGATTCGGGCCTGGGGCCCGGCCTGATTCTCGCGATTGTTTCCCCACTCCATACTGTAAGCTTTGTACTGTTATTCCAACTATGGCCACGCTCCAAATTAGATGCTTTGGAATATTTAATAAATTTACTTTAACCGATATACTGCCTCTTGGATGCGTTCTTGGGTAACCAGTTTTAATCTTTAATTAATTTTAACTTGGCTTTTTTTTTCCAGCTTATTTCTTAGCGGCCAACGCAAATAAGACTAACTTTTCAACAGTTAATAAACTTCATCAGATACTGTGCTACATCAATATAACACAGGGCGGCTATTAAGTATCCGGAAAAAGTATTTGATAATAAATAATTAGTGAAATGGCAAACGAATTTAAAGCTTCTATTTTTGCAACAAATAATGTCTAATAATTATCTTTTTACGATGAGTTTTCGAAATGGCGGTCATTGGCTTTGATGCAAGCTGCAATCTTCTTCGGAAGAGGGGTGACGGTGCGACGCAAGTAGTTTGGATCTGAATCATCCTATATGTTGCTAAGGGCTTTCTTGAGGCTATCAAATGTCCGCATCGAACCCGTTAAGCTTGGCCGAGTCCAGGCAGGCAGGGGCTGTCCAAAGGTTTCTGAGTCTATCAAATGTATGATTTTCTGTGTTCACAATTGTTCTTCTAAGAACCCACGCACCGAAAAATCCATTGGATACAAATCAGAGCTGTTGAAGAACACAGATTTTTGATCAGATACCTTTTCACTTTGACACTGATTAAAGCAAACGTTGATTTGACTCCATGGGCCAGAGCACAAACTTGGTGAAGGATCTTAGCTGGGTGATTTTGTTTCCATGGAAGTACAGCTTTCTCTAAAACATCTTTTTGATAAACTTTTCCATTATTTTTTACGTTTTCTTCGATAAAAACCAGTTGAGTCTTCCCATTGTTGCTGATCTCAACCCAAACCCTCAAACTTTTTAAAAACAAAGACCTTGTTGCATTTTTTCGTTTTCTGGTGTTTTTGAGAGCTAGACCTAAAAGTTTTCGATGATTTTGAGACTTTTTAGCGACTTAAACAGTAAAAGCTTTCACACTGGACCACAAAATATCTTAGATACGCCGCACTTTGAAAAAATCATGAAATTGTTTCCTTTTTCTAATAGATTTTGCTTTCCCTGATCGCTCAAAAACTTCCCGTTGAGTAAATACGAATTATTTTAATAAATAATATTTAAATATAAAAGCATTACAACAACAAAAAAGTGGTTATAATGAAGTAGGTAGTCCATGAAAGCTCCTCAATTTTTTTCCGGATACTTAATAGCCACCCTGTATATATTCAGTTAAGTCTGAAAATTATTTATAAATAATTTAAATTTTTGTCTTTACAACATTACTTTATGTGTGTAATATTTGATCAAATACACCATTGGTAGCAATCGTTTTATATAGTATCAGCAATTATACATTTTGTGTACAATGATTATTTATCTCTATTAAAAGTGACAGTATTATTATTATTATTATTATTATTATTTTTGTTTTTTCAATTTATCATTGCTTTTACACAGATTTATTCAATTTTATATTTGGGAACAAAGATAATTTTCTTTCATCTGATAATCTTGTTCCATCCAATTTAATTACATACATGTGCACCTATAAGTATTGGTCTCATTTATTTTAGATTTGCTTCATTTTTATTTTTGTAAGACCGTAAATGTTTTTAAAGATTAGGCTATTTACACATTTTTCAATGTATTTTTGAAATTTATGCTTCAATCATTATTTATTTATTTATTGCATTTTTAAATATATACCACACACAACAAAAAGATGTTAAAACAATTCTTCATCAGAATTTAATTTATATGATAAACGAAAAGATTTCCAAGTTATTTTTTTTAAACAAATTTCAAAATTTGCTTATATATATATATATTTTGCTTATATATATGTGAATGTTTCCTATTATGAGCACCCTACCGTATCTTATCAGAAAGCAAATATAGTGAATTTGAGTACTGTCAAACTTGTATTGTGACAGTACAGTTTTTGTGTTAACACCGAAGTGAATAGACGCATTTGCTTAATAAGTGCAAGCATCGAAAAAAAAGCAACAAAAAGTAATTTGTGAATATTTTCAGAATGCGATAAATCGAAGTGAATTAATTCAAAAATGTTAGTGTAATATATATTCATTATATTTTTTTTATACAATATCGAATTCAGCCAAAATGTGGACATTGTAAAAATGACTGCCATTCCCGGTTGTGGGCACACTTCTTCTTCTTCTTCTTTTTTTTTTCCCCTTTTCATTTAAAGCGTGTGTTTGACTTATAAACTGTCAAATATGGTCATTTATGTCCGCATAACATATTTTATTAGTGTTTTTATATATTTTTAGGCATTTTTAGCCATGTGAACCCCGGAAAATTCAGTTGATCCAAAAGAAATTGATTTTAATGCACTGGCTAAAGCCATTTAGGAATGCTTAGTAGATAAGAAATCCATAAAATCAACAGCCCGAGAATATGGACTTCCTCGCAGCATCTGTGTCCCTCCAGAAGAAGCCTAGAAAAAGTAAGGCAACTCCACCTGTCAAACTGCCGGCCAAGCGCGCTAAAAATAGGAACATCCACAATCTGATAATAATGTCGACTTCTGCATCATCTGGACCACCAGCTACTATGCCTAACAATAGTCAACTCTATCAAATGCAACGACTGTGATCGTCTGGTGCATTTGAAATGTGCCAATATACATTCAAATTATTTTAGTTGTAAGCATTGCACTTCTGATTTGGAGAACGAATTAGAAAAATGCCATTTCCAGTTCTTATTTTGGCCACTGAATCCTTACAAAATGAATGAATTTTGTTATTTTCTGTATTTATGGTGGTTTTTCTTATTATATTCCCATTTTTAGCGTATTTTTCAAGTTTGCCCACAACCAGGTACACAATTTTTGTTGGTCAAAAATGACCACTTCACAAAATTGGTGATAAAGTTTTTCTGGTTGACGGAATCGATACAGTTACTTTATCAAACGTTAGTTAAGGGTTCTAACTTTCCATTGGTATTCATATGTTTGCATAATATTTTTTTCTATCAAAAGTTATAAATCAAAATCAAAACTGTGCCCACAACCGGAGACATTCCCCTATATATTTGCTAACATTCTTATATTACTTATTCTATCAAATGTAGTTTATGTAAATATGTAATATATATGGGTCAAACAACAAACAGTCCACACTGTTAAAAATTTCAACAGAAAACTCTGTGTAATCTATTATCTTAAGTCTTACGTAAAATTACAGAGAAAAATTAACGGAGATGTTAAAAAAACTTATTTTATACATTCCTTTTAATAAAAATATTAATTAAATTAATTATTGTTGATAATATATTTCGGACTTAGAATGCTTTTTCTAAAGTAGAAACAGTCATTTTTAATTTTATTAAAAAAATTAAATAATAAAATTAGGTAAAAATACAGAATAAAGATCCAGAATCTCGATTATTCACTTTTAACTAAGAATTACTGTAAATTTACAGAGACTCTGGATAAATATTTACATTAAATTTACAGAAATTTATAACAGTGATTGCATAAACATTAACTTGCATAGATTTGATTTTTTTTTTTTTTTTTTTTTTTTTTTAAGGGAAAGAAAGAAAGAAACCTTACCAGAAATTTTGAATAATAATAGTTATAATAATAATATTAATAATAATTTCCATCGACATGATTTTAATAATTAAATATATCAAGAAAAATTTACACAATTAATTAAATTTTCCATTATCCATTTATCTATATGACTCAATTCCAATCAATACTAATAAAATCAGACTTTTGTCTGTAAATCTCTCAGAATCAAAAAATTTTGCGATATCTTCATGTTTCACACATCGTGAAAGCTAAAAATGACTTCAGAAAAATTTTCTGTGTGTGTGTGTGTGTGAGTCGTTGTGTCTGTAACGCTATTTTTGTCCTAGCATTACGGACGGCTGTACGAAATTCAACGACTCTTGGCAGAAATTTAGATTTGCACCCAACTTAAAATTATATATATCAACTTTTGCAAAATTGCCCCCCCCCCTTATTTCCCCTGGGGGCAGGACGCAAAAACACGTTGGTAAGCATAACTCGACTCCAAATTACTTCACAGTGAAGAAATTGCACATGGGAAAACTAGACTTAAATACACACACAAAAAAAAAAAAAAAAAAAAAAACTGCGATTTTGGAATTTTTGATTTTGAGGAGGTGAAGGAAGGAAATCGACTTTTGGTGGCAAATTTCGGATTCTTTAATTAGAACTCTATCAAAAACGGTATAAAGATGTTGAAAACAGCCATGAGTCTTCTCTTTAGGATATTTTTAAAAACCCAATTTTGTCTTTTAGCGATTTTTTTTCGGGGGGGGGGGGGGTTACAAGGGGAAAAATTTGTGACCCCCCCCTCCCCCCTTTTAGATCTAAATTTCTCCTGCGATATCTATGTGAGTTGCGGTTATGAATTACTAATTTTAGTGCATGGAATTGTTTATATGTGTGTATATACACACACACAAGAAGACCTCAGTGTTTTTTGGGGTTCGATTTCCTTTATTTCATTCATTTGTTTATATATTCCTACATTTAAGTTTTGCATTTCCTTTTTCTGTAATTTTGCGCATTGGTTTGTAATTCTCCTTTTGTTTTTTCTAATCTTTAAACTTATATATATATATATATATATATATATATATATATAAATTAATTTCAATAGTTTTATATACACACACACACACACACACACACATATATATATATATATATATATATATATATACATATATACATACACAGTCGGCATCAAAAGTATTCGAGCACTAGCAAAAATTCCTATGTAAAAAAAAGTACTCTTAATACTGTTTTCTGAAATAAATCCTTGTCGAATCATGTTCTTAGTCAGTCTAACAACATTATTCGTCAAGTATTTATTCAACAAAACAATATTAAGAGAACTTTTTTACATACGAATTTTTGCTAGTGCTCGGATACTTTTGCTGCGAACTGTGTGTATATATATATATGTTGGTGTATATATATATATGTATATATGTATATATATATATAGTAACGGGATTTTATGAAATTCTCTCCTTTTCCCCCTGGGGGAGGGCAGGAGGCAAAAACACGTTTGTAAACATAATTCGGCTCCAAATTACTTATACCGTGAAGAAACTGCACATGGGGAACTACACTTGAGTTAAAAAAAAAAAAAAAAAAAAAGCTGCGTTTTTGGAATTTTTGATTTTTAAGGAGGGGGGGGGTCGATTTCCAGGAGGAAATGTCGCAAATTTCGGATTTTTGAGTACAGCTTTACTTAAAATGTCACAGAGACATTGAAAAAGCTATGCGTCTTCTTTCGAATAGTTCCACAAATCCATCTTTTTTTTTTAGAGAGGGGGGGGGGGGTAGAAGGGCGTTACGAGCGGTCAAATTCGGGAAAATCCTCTGCTGAACGCAGCTGAAACCTTATCTTAGATTTCAAATGGTTTCAGTGTTTTTTTTTTTTTTTTTTTTTTTTTTTTTTTGTAGATTTTATTAATAACGATATAAAATTTTGAGAACTCATTTAGATATAGCTTCCAGCGAAGCGGGCAGAGCCTGCTAGTGCATATAATAAAATAAACCACATATGGTTTACTGAAAGCTATCTAAATTAGTTTTATAAAAATGCTTATGTTGATCTGAATCCTTCTGTGAATAAAAAAAACTTCTAAAACTTAACTTGATTCTTTTCATACTTTGCCCCATCAAAATAATAAGAATACCATCATACAACAATTAAACACTTATTTTTAAAGAGTTATCCATTCTAACCTCACAGTTCACATTTTAGTGATGCATTTTTATATTTTTTTAATTAATTTATTTATTTTTAAATTACATTATAGAGATAATTTACTTAATGTTAAATTTATATTAAAGCTTAGTAATAAAATTAATAAATCTCAAGTAGTTTTAAATTTAAACAATCCTATTTTTAATAAAATTAATTTTCATAATTTTTTAAATGATCCTGATAATCGGCTCTCAATAAAAAAAAAAAAAAAAAAAAAAAAAAAAAAAAAAAGTTATTTAAGAGGGGGGGGGGGAATCTTCAAATATTACTCATAAACATAAATTTTTTAATTATAGAAAATTTTATTAAATTCTCTCTGATAAAGATAATATGTCTTGTTATTGTTCTGAATCGAAATATGAATCCTTTTTTTTATTATTGTTATGATCATGCAAATTACCTGTGATATTTATTTTACTTAATAAAATTAAATTAGCTTTAGCACATAAAATGAATAATTTACCAAATACTATAATTTTAAGAAAATCAATTTAACTATTTCAGATTTACAAAGTAAATTCATCATTATTTATGCGGACATAATAGCTGATAATTATTTTATAATATGTTAAAAAATATAATAAACAACTTATTTTTGAGACTATGGATAACAGCATTAGCAATAACTTTGCTAAATTTTTAATAATATACACTGTTAAAAATGGTTTCTTAAAAATGAGCTAAATTGTCTCAAAATAATATTTAAATTTGAAAACCCATGTATTCATTTTTGAGTATATTGACGTGTCAAACATGGAGATATTGGGGTTCTTATTGGTCAACCCTATTTTTGAGCATGTCAATATACTCAAAAATGAGTACACGTGTTTTCAAATTTAAGTATATATTGTTTCGGAAATATTTTGAGACAATTTAGCTCTTTTTTAAGAAACCATTTTTTACAGTGTATATACAAAGAAATAGACGTATTTTTAATTATTATAAATCCATTAATACCATGAATAATTATATTTATTTGATAGTAATATCTAAATTTTATAAGAATCTAATAAAACTATGTGCTGTTACCGTTGTTTGTAACACCTGTACCACAAATTCCAATAACGTTTTATTACATATATTCTTAAAAATATATATAAAAAAAATAATTATTGTATAAAAAATAGTTTTCTACTCATAAATAATGTTAAAAAAACTAACTAATATTACTAATATAAAATCGTTTGATTTTAATAATATTAATATTTTTTAATAATATCGATATTAAAGATACACTTGAAATTAAAGAAAATCAACATCACCTAAATTTTAATGATAAAATTACTCTATCTCCTTTAAAAACTTCAACTAGTTTTCGACTATATCATAAATATTTAATAATGTAATTTGTAAACATTGAATCGGATTACCACTAGGTGGAATCGCCTCTAGTGTACTAGAGCTGATTATCTTTACTTTTATGAAAGTAACTTATTTTGTATTAATTTTAAAATATATACGTATATTGATGATATTACTGTATTTTATATAATCATAACAATAACTCTTCTTCACCTGTTAATTATCCTAGTAATCTTTCGGTTAATGAAACTGATCTAAAATCTAATGAAATAAACTTGTTAGATGTTAAAATAATTCTTAATCATAATCTACAATTAGAATTTAATGTATGTATATTATAAACGAAAAGATTTCCCTTTTAATTTTTTTTTTTTTTAAACAAATTTCAAACTTGTTTACATAAATATGCATTTTCTAACTTTCTTATAAATTTTAATTTACACATTAAACATGTCTCATAAATTTAAGAAAATAAAACTATCTAAAAAATATCTTCCTTTAGCCAATGGTTATCCTATTAATTTAATTAAATCTATTATCATAGTTAATAAATAACACTTCTCGGCATAAAAATTGCCTCTGCCACCATTTCAGCATATTCTTATGTAAAATGACCTCCTGAATCCGAATATGACGCTCATTTTGCCCTATCACCCATCGTTTTTTAGGAATGCCCCCCTATTTTTATCCATTTTCGGTGATTTTATGGCTATAAATTTTATTTTTAGAAGGGGGGGGGGATTACTTTAACCGTTAAATATCTTCTGAGGGGCTACAGAGTTGAAAAATTCTAAAACATGGACATTTGCGACAAGGTTTTTTTTTTTTTTTTTTTTTTTTTTTTTTTGTGTGTGTGTGGGGGGGGGTGTCATTGAAATTATGCATCACATATCTTATATTTTTTTAATCTGTTATTAATGTTATTTTTTAAACTTTATATTTTTGTTTTTAGGTGTTAAAGTAATTCTTTTTTATTCTTCAAATCAAATTCATGGTGATAAAATTATAGAACAAGGAAAGAAATTGAGGGAGGGTGTATCTAGAAAACGGTAGGTGACTGGGCGAAATGGGAGTCATATTCGGATTCAAGAGGTCATTTTACATAAGAATCAGCAAAAATGGTATCAGATCTCGAAAAGTTTTTTTTTTTTTTTTTTCAGAGCAGTGCAGTTATAAATCTTAATGGTTAATAGTTACAAATCTTCATCATTCATTAATAAAAACATATTTTCTTATGTGTAAATTATTAATCAATTAAAAAATTCAACTGTTCATTTTAATTATTATTCATCTTTTAAATTGCGATCTTCTAATACATATATTTTTTTCCCTCCTTACAGTGCAATCAAAACCTAGTCCTTCTTTACAATAGAAATATATAAGTTCTGTTCGATACTGGTGGAAGAGATGAAAAGTAACATTATAAAAATTTGTTATTAAAATTACAGACACAGTGCATTAAAGAAAAAAAAAATTTTAAACATAATCTATGCATGCTATTTTAATATTAAATAATAACAATAATAATATCTCAATTTGTTTACCAATTTAATTGAATTTTATACTTTAGAATAAAAATCTGAAAAAAAATTAATCTTAAAAGTTTTTTTAATCTCAATTTGCATATCAATTTAACTTAATATAATGTTAGAGTTATATATAATGTTAGAATTATAATGTAACTTTAGAATAATAATATGAACTAAAAAATTATAGCCTTATTATAATATTTTGAATCAAGAATTACCTTAATTATATTTTACTTAGATTAGTAATTTGAGTTAAAAATTTATAGCTTTATAATGGTATTTTAAAATAAAAAGTTAATTATCTCATTACTTAGATTAATTAATAGTAAACTGTATTAATTTTTAACCTGTTCCATGCATTTAGCTCAAATATTTAAAAGTATCATTTTGGATTTTTATTTATTTTTTTCCCCCCTTCTTATTCTGCTTTTAAGTTGCTTTTATTTTTAACTTAATCTTTTTTGTGTTCTGAGCATTGAAAGTTAAGAATCATTAGCAATTTGCACTTAATTTTACAGAAAATTATTGAGTGAGTGCGAATGTTCTACCCGTTTTTGGATATGCAAATTTGCAATGGAATTGACGTCACATATTACATTGTAATGACGCAAATCGTCAACTAGTCAAACGTGTGGATGCCTCACATATAAATGCATTATGTCTCACAAAGTTAATCATCTCAAAAAATATATCAAAGGGTGTAACATGGAAAGCGAGAAGGAGCATATAAGACTTTATTATACGAGTTGGATAAAAAGAGTACGGCAGCCGCAGCATGTCGCAATGATTGTCAAGTTTATGGGGTGGATGCAATAGACGAAAGCACATGTCGTCGATGGTTTCATAAATTTAGGGAAGGAGACAGAAGCTGACAAGATCAGGCTAGGAGTGGACGGCCATCACACGTTGCAGACGGCGATATTCGCCAAACCATAAGGAACAACCCGAACCCAACCGTGCAAGAATTAGCGGAGACCTTCAACGTACACCAGGCAATGGTCGAGAGAGGCTGGTTGAGTTAGGTTTTACGAGAAAGTTAGATCATTGGGTTCCACATAACCTGACAGCTAATCAACGGGATGAACGAATCGTCACCTGTGTTTCCTTGCTTTCCCGGTACAAAAATGACCCATTCTTGACACGAATTGTGACAGGAGATGAGAAGTGGGTTATGTACCGTAACGTAAAGCGTCGTAGGACTGTGTGTCGCCTTTCTGATCCGCCTGCATCAACTTCGAAAGCTGAACTTCATCCCAAGAAGGTGTTATTGAATGTGTGGTAGGATGTGCAGGGAATAATTCACTGGGAGGTCCTGCCACTCAACCAAACCATCAGTGTTGCCTTCTACTGTCTACAGTTAGACAGGCTGCATTTAAATTTGGTAGCAAAGCGGCCAGGTCTCATGAATCATTGCGGTATTATCCTTCATCACAATAATGCCAGGCCACATGCTGCTGTCATCACTCGCCAAAAGTTACTGGGCTTTGGTTGGGAGGTTTTACCGCACCTTCCCTGTTCTCCTGGACTTGGAACCAACTGACTATCACCTATTTCGTGTGTTGAACAATTCCTTCAGTGAGAAAATCTTTGATTATTTTGATGCTGTGAATACTACCATCTAAGACTTTTTTGGCTCGAAACCGCTGGAATTTTACCGCCGTGGGTAGAGATGTGAGCGGGGAAAAAACCCGGGTTTAAACCAGGGAATAAACCCGGTTTTTTGGGAAGGGAATTTTGAAAGTTTTCACAAGTTGCGAATTTATTCTTTTCTTTTTTTTTTTTCCTTAGATTAGAGATGTTCTAAGGCATTTCAAAATGTTATCTCACATTCAGATGTTTTTTATGATCTTCCAATTTTTAAATAGTGCTTTTAATTTCTATAAATTTAAAAAGTACAAATTTCAAATTTCATTAATTGAGTTATTTGTTATTGCCGTATATTTATATTTTAGTTCCAACTGTATACACACTGAGTTCAATATAACACTTTTTTTTTTTTTTTCGCAATCGCATGTTTTAGATGTATATCTTTAACATTTTATTTCAAAAATAAAATAAAAATGCTTCAAAATATTCTGCATTTACTGAAACAATCAATAATATTACACAGGAAATATTATTTCAATTAAAATTTTAACAATATTAATATGCAAAAGGGAAATGAAGAAAAAAATAACAGCCAAATTATTAATTATTAGCTATTGAATATTTTATGTATTGATTTAATGCATTAAAAAATTATTGCTTGAACTCTTAATAATCGAAGAACTCATGTTTGATTTTCTTCCCCGTGCTCTTTGAGTGATTAAACAAAATTTCATCAACTAATGTGAAGCTTTGTTCGATGAATTATAATAAAATTTAATAATTTTAAAGTATTCTTACCATAATTTCATTTCATTGTATTATTTTTTATAACATATTTTATTATGGTATTCATTAAAAAAAAGAAAAATAAAATAGTTATTTAAATAGGCAGACAAAACTTCATCATTTATTATTGTCAATAACGTAAACGTTTATTTTTTTACAATTTTCTGTAAGATAATCACATAATTGTTGATATCACTTTTATTTAAGCAAATAGAATAAAAATGATATTGAAACAAGTTGTTTGGTACACCTAAAAGAAGTGAAATTAAATCTAAAACTTGAATATTAGTTTCTTCCCATCAAAGTTTCCAAAGTTCCCAAAATTCCCGGTTTAAACCCGAAAATTCCCATGTTTATTCCCCAGAAGCAAAATTCCCGGGTTTTTTACATCTCTAGCCGTGTGATTCATCTCCTACCAGAAATATGGCAAAATGTGATAGATAGCAATGGAGATTATGCATAATAATAGGTACTGTTTATTCTACGTGTATTTGCTCTTCTTTATGGGTAAAAAAACGGGTAGAACTTTAGCACTCACCCAATACAATTTGCATACACTATTCGTACAATGCTCCTGATGACGTAGTGAATTCGGCATGCTTACATTCATTTGATTTCGTTTTTCATTTTTAAATTTATATTATGTAAACTGTCTATGATAAAATATCAATTACACAAGGTCGAATTTCAACATAAAACACAAAATTCCATCCTTTGGTACTTTTTGAATATGATATATTTAGCCAATATAATCTGTTTTTGTTTCTTCTTTAATATGAAGCTTATTTGTTTATTAATATGAAGTCTATTAAAATAGAATCTTGTAATAAATAATATGGAAAATGAAACACTTTGGTGGGTTTTACTGAAAATTAAACTTTATTAACCTAAAAAACATTCTTTACCTCAGGATTGTATATATATATATATATACTCTATAACAAAAAAAGTGTCGCACCAAGAAGGAGTAATACAAACTGACATACGTACAGATTTTGATGGACTCTGGATTTTACCAATCTAACGCACCAATTGGACAGAATTTGGCACGATACTTCACAGGAGCACATCTGCCAATTCTATCAATTAATACCAAGCTTAATAACTGCGTACATAAGGGCCATAAGTGGACCAACGCGTTATTGACTTGTTTACTTTGTGAGGCCCTTTCTATTGATTAAATAATTCAAATTTTCTGAAACTGTAATCAATTGTTGTTCTCCACATGTCCATCACATTACCAATTTTTGTCCCATTCGGACCACCCATTCCACCCCATCTACCAATTTTTGTCCCCTCTTCTTCTTGGTGCGTCGCTTTTTTTTTTTTTTTTTTTTTTTTTTTTTTTTGTTATAGAGTGTATATATGTATGTATGTATGTATATATATATATATAAACATTTATCTATATCTTTTACAGTTAAATCAGTTAAAGTTGTACGTTTATATACACATAAACACTTTTGTGCAAAATTAAGAGAATTTTAAATAACAACACGTTTTGTCATATATATATATATATATATATATATATTAATATAATATTATCAGTGCAAACATTTGAAATTTAAAGATGATTTAATTTCAGTATTCAAACAATTATTCTGATCAAAAACGAAGACCACCCAAATCAAACCAAAAAAGAATGAGTAGGATTTCTTAAGACAAGTAAATCCTACATATTTAATTAAACAAATCCGGGTCAAGCCACCATAAATATGTAGGATTTACTTATCTTAAGGAATCCTACTCAGCACTTTGCTCATATAGCAATTTTATTCACATAGAATTTAACAATAAATACGTTATATTTTACATTGCTACCTTCTTACATATCAGAAATCTTAGAACTGCTAATATATTTACTTTTTAAATTACTCGTGCGACTGTTAGTATCTCGAGATCGTGATAATATATTGTCTTAAATAGTTTCTTGAGTTTAGAGAAATCTATTGTCAATGATTTCATAAAAAATTATCCTACATTTATATAATAATGATTTATTAAGCGTAGTAGAAGCCAAGCAACAGATACAAGATCACTGAAACCACAAAGACCTATAAGAATGAAAAATTTCTGTATGTAGGTATATATGAAAGGATAGAAAGAATTAGTATTTTAAATTATTATTTTAATCTAATATTGTAGGATAATCTAGAGAAAATCTCATTACCCCCCCCCCCCTTCCAATTATCATGCTGCTTCATTACGGATGATTCTGTACTTATTTCAAATATCTTTGTAGTATTTTATGATTATGATATGTCATTATTAAATATAGCTGCATAGAGTGGATAATATTTTAAAATATATGTTTGATTTAGTTTGAATAAAACTGAATTTTAAATATCAATTATTTTAAATCGTAATATATGCATGATTTAGTTCATATAAAGTTGATTTATAAATAATTTATAATAATTATGAAAAAAAAAAAAATTTCACCTAATAACAGAAAAAAAAAAAAAAATTCATCTTAACTTTTTCTTCCTTATGATATGGTCTTGGAGAGGTTGTTAGGATTGTTCAACGTCAATAAAACTTGTTTAAACTACTCCACTCGTCTTAAGCCATTGTGGTCTCTGCTCCTTCGCATTGTTATTTCAGTTTCATTTGTTTGGATATTGCCCTTGTTTCACATAGTTTCCACTTCCTATATTAAATACATGTATTCATTTCTTATATAAAATATATTCTCAATATCATCATCAATTTCAGTCTTTACCAATGCACTGCATGATGAAGGCCTCTCCTAGGTTATTCCAATCTGCCCTGTTTTTCTGCAATTCTTCTCCATTCTGCTTTTGCAAACTTCATAAATTCATCTCTCCAACGACACCGTGGTCTCTTCCTCGGCCTTTTTTTGTCTTCTGGTAGTATACAAAATAGGACTTTGGGGGTCCATCTATCAGACTCTTCTGGCGTGGTGCCCAGTCCAGCTCCATTTTAACTTCTTAACTCTACATATGACATTATCAACATCAGTATCTATAGTTTCCTTCCTAAACTGACACGATTTCTGTCTCTTCGAGTGAATTCTAACATACATTCCTCCATGCTTCTCTGGGTTGATTGAAGCTTTTGTATAGCCTTTCACGTTAATGTCTAAGTTTCTGAAGTATAAGTTAATACAGGCAAAATACACTGATCAAAAAATTTTCTTTTCAAACAAATTGGGAGGTCGCTTTTGAATAATACGCTATTTCTTCCGAATGTTCTTCATGCAAGTTTAACTCGGTTGTTAATTTCTTCCACGATGCCTCCCGTTCATCATAATGACTTGTCCCAAATTGGTATAACTGCATACCGTTTCTAATTCATTTATATCAACAGTAATCTTCAGTGGAGAAATAAAAGAATTTAACATAATTTTTGTCAAACTGAGGTTCATTTTCAATCCAACGGGCTTGCTTTCTTTAATTCTTGGAGTATTTCTTGCAAATCCACAAATGAGGAAGCAGACAGGACAATGACATCCGCAAATCTCAAATGATTTATAAATTCCCCATCAAATTTTATGCCATTTCTCTTCCGAATTTACTTTCTTCAAAAACTTGAAGCACTGACTAACATATTAGGTAAAATTGTGTCCTCTTGTCTTACACCTTTTCTGATTTTGAATGCATTACTCGTTTTGTGTGTATGTATACATATATATAAACTTATTAAATATCTTTTGCCTTGTACAAGGCTTCATTTCCATATCTAGTTCATTATTTATTAAATCACGCATTCCTTCCTGGTGTTTGATCATTATAGTAATAACGAATGACTATATACTATATATCACCTCTTTGTAAAAGCAAAAACGGTTATAAAAAGCAAACGGCTGTTAAATGAAAATGATGGAGTAAGGGGATATTTTGGGTTAACAAATTAAGAGGTGCCAAGAATTCTAAATTATTCCGTAGCATTGTTGGTAACCGCTTTTTTTTTTTTTTTTTTTTTTTTTTCGCACCACTTTATATTTAAAATAATTATCTTCTTATTTAATTTAATTGCATATTCGAGTAAATAACTTCGGAAAGAAAGTAGTGAAAAAGAAAATGAAAAGAAAGACAGGTACTAACAATGCAGCTTAATTTTACCATGTTTTTATTAACTTCTATTCTTGTTTGTGGGTTTGATTGTTTGTTTGTGGATTTGTCAGTGACAAATCTTGCAATCGATTTTTAACTATCTTCCCGACTAGCTAGATATTTGAAATTTTCAGGACAGCTCACAACACGGTGACAATACATTTTTCTAATAATTTTAGTGAACTATTTCAAGTCTCGCTGCCTTCGGCAGCGCTTATAAGATTCAACAAAAAATTTATTTAACTAACTTCCCGACTAGCTAGACATTTGAAACTTTCAGAATAGTTCAAAACACGGCGAAAATGCAATTTTTAAATATTCTTAACCAACTGCTTCGGGTTCCTGCTGCCTTCGACAGCGTTACCAGTACAAAGCTTGCAATCGATTTTTCACTAACTTCCCGACTAGCTAGACATTTGAAACTTTCAGGATCGTTCAGAACACGGTGAAAATACATTTTTTTAATACCTTTAGCCAACTGTTTCGGGTTCCTGCTGACTTCGGCAGCGTTATCAGTACAAAGCTTGCAATCAATTTTTCACTAACTTTCTGACTAGCTAGACATTTGAAACTTTCAGGCTAGCTCATAACACGGTGACAATACTTTTTTAAAAACTTTTAGTCAACTGCTTCAGGTCCCTACTGCCTTCGGCGGCGCCGTGCTCGAAGCTCACATGCTTCAAGCTTACAGTAGGGAAATCGTGTCTGAAGCTCACATAGATTAGTATCTCGTGTCCCAAGCTCACAAATATATTTACCCCTTTCCCCTGACTTATCAACTTGACAGGTGGGATTAGATTAGACCGTGGCCGTAGCGCACGTAACTCGAATCTCAAATAGAGCAGGCACACGTGACGTCACTGCGATAAACATTGACAGATGATTCGGCACGTGCTTTAGAATGTAGGCAAAAGTGGGATAAAACACCATTGCTTAGCGTTACAAGCTTAGCTACATACTTCCATTTCTCCAATATTTTTAAAATGATTTACATTTCTGCTAAGATTAAATCATTGTTAATTCTTGTTTTATAAATAGATAAATATATATGGATGCTTTTAATTGAAAAATCTGTATTAAAATACTTTTAATACACAGGAATGAGATTTTTCAGCTTTTCAGCTGATTTAAGCTTTTTTGTACAGTTAGCTTTTCAGCTTTTTTTTTTTTTTTTTTTTTTTTTTTTAGTTTTTTCAGCATTTTTCATATTTCTGGTGTGTATTTGTTCTTTCTTTATACATTGAAGATTAAAATAGATATTTATTACTCTAATATAATGGATTTTGTCATTGAAATTCTAGTTGTCTTGCCTTTGCGTACAGTTTTAGTTTTTTTATATTTCTGCAAATCTCATCCCTGAATATAAAAATACTTTTTTCTATGGGAGATTATAGAGAAAAAATAATTAAAGAGTTATTTAATATAAAAATATAATTAAAAATGATTGCCTTTATTAAACATCAAAATGTTTAATAATAAAATTAATTTGTTCAATAGAATTATTTGAGCTTTTAATTGAAAAATCTATTTCTAAATATTTTCGTTAAAGATTAAAAAAAAAAAAAAAAAAAAAAAAAAAAAAAATCTAGAAACCTAATTTAACTAATATATATATATATATATATATATATAATAACTAAATTAAATTAATTGAGATTGTTTAGTATTATTGTTTCGGCTTTTAATAGAAAAATCTTTACTAAAAAAATTTTTATATTATTAAATATTTTATTTTCTATGAACGATAATAATAATAATAATAAAAGCTAGTTAAAAAATCATCCAATAAAATATTCTAATTAAAGAATAACAAGTTATTTATTAAAAATATAATATTTTACAATTAATTGAAATTACTTAATACTATTTTTTGGACTTTTAATTAAAAGGCCTATTTCAGTAGCCGAGCGGTTCTGCGCTCCAAGCTGATAGATTAGTGTTAGTGTTGATGTCTGGGAATAGGGCCGATTGTCTACCCTAGTGTCCTAGGCCCGAGGGGAATGCCTTCCATGGCGGAATTTCTAAGGGGTCCTAGCCCATATTTACGCAAGTTTATGAGAAAACCACGGAAAACTCCGAACGACTAAGCCGACGAACCTGGGATCGAACCTGGCATCTCAGGTCTACCAACTTTGAGCACAGAACCGCACGGCCGCTCGTGGGCCTTGATGAATTGGAATTGCCGGGTTCCCGCTTGTCAACCAAGAAATTCGGAATTTTCCATGGTTTTCTCTGAAAATCGCGTATATACAGGACAGGGCTTCTTAGAAAGAACTCTCATGAAAGGCATTTCAGCCAGGCTTAGGACCTGCATGTTGTCAATGTGTTTTAATGCTTAAACCACAACCACCAAAATATTTTTAATTCAAAAAGACTTTTTTTTTTAAGCATATAAATGATTATATACAAAAAATAATATTAATTAAAAAATCGTTTAAGATTACATTCTAATTAAACATAATTTAATTATTAAGAATATAAATTTAAAATAATTAAATTAATTCAGATTGCTTAATGCTGTTGTTTGGGCTTTAAAAGGAAAAACCTAATTCAAAATGCTAAACATAAAAATATTTTTTTCTATAATTGATTATAGAAAGTAAGTAAGTAAGTAAAATTATTTTACTTAAAAAAACTTTAAAAGAAAGAGTAAATTAATTATCTAATAGCTAAGTGAATTATCAAAAATATAAATTTTAATAATTATATTAGCTATGATTCCTTAGTACAACTTTTTCTGCTTTCAAAAGAAAAATTATCTAAAAACACTTTTAATATTAAAAGATTTTATTTTCTGTGAATAATTATGAAAATAGAAAAAAAAAAAAAAAAGATAGTTAAGGATCTAATTAAAATTATTTTATTTAAAATATTCTAATAGAAAGACTAAATTCATTAATTAATTATCTAAAAACTAAACGTATTATAAATAATAATAATAATCAAATTAGCTTAGATTGCTTAATACAATTTTTTCTGCTTTTAATAGAAAAATTTATTTTAAAACACTTTTAATATTAAAATATTATAATTAAGTTAGTTGTAATCGCTGAATAAAATTATTTGAACTTTTAATTAATAGCCGAGAAGTTCTGTTCTCCAAACTGGTAGACAAGAAGTGCCGGGTTCAATTCGAGGTCATGGTTGTCGACCCTCATGATCTCAGTCGGCATTAACACCTAAACTACCATCACGAAATTGTTATTAATATAAAAAGTTATTTTAATCAATGATTATATAAAAAAAAAATAATTATTAATATATCATAACTAAAAACTAATTTAATTATCAAAAATATTTTTTTAATAATTAATTTAGATTACTCAATATCATTTTTGGGGCTTTTAATAGAAAAACTATTTCAATATACTTTGTAATATAAAAAGATATCTTTTGTCATGATTACAGAACAAAGAAATAATTAAAATTATATTATTTAAATAATCTAAAATAAAATTTTACATTAAAATATACACAATTTTACTAATTGGTGTGGCACTCACATTATTTTAGACTAAAATTTGATAACAATGTATGTTTTCATTAACATTGACTGCCAAATTTATACTCCAATCATAAGTTTTGAATTATAACTTACTAATATTTTACCAGAAATCGATTTATCAATATGTTGATAATTTAGGTGGGGGTGTTATTATTATTATTATTATTTTATTTTATTTATTTATTTATTTTTTGCAGACTGTACCTTCGTATTGTAAGTTCCGATTTCTAGTTAAAAAATACTTACAACAATTAACTTTGATAACAAAGACATTCCACAGATTATGTGTAGTCTTATATATAATCTGTGAATTCTATATAAAACATATATAGTACTTAAGATTGACTTATTAAATAAAACTGCGTTAAATAAATACACGAACAAACATTTCGGGCCATTATTCCTGATATATATTTTTTATCCACCCCCAAAAGTATTTTTGTTAAATTTATGTAAATAAGCAGAAAATAATTTTATTTAATAATTTAATTCCTAGTTCCTGCCTTAGTTCAAAAAAATAACTCATCAATTGAATTGCGTTTGAAAAACCATCTTCCTCGACCTCCGCCCCCCCTCTGCTCTTCGGAAAAAGGGATTAGTCTCTTCCCGCCTGTCAAGTTGATGCGTTGGGGAAAGGAGTGAATATATTTGTGCGCTTGGAACACGAGATATTGGTGTATGTGAGCTTCAAACACGATTTCTCTATTGTGAGCTTTAGATACGTGCGCTTGGAGCACGACACCACTTCGGCAGCGTTTATATGATTCAACAGAAATTTTATTTAACTAACTTCCTGACTAGCTAGACATTTGAAACTTTCACAATAGTTCAGAACACGGTGAAAATGCATTTTTTTTAATACTTTTAGCCAACTGTTTCGGGTTCCTGCTGCCTTCGGCAGCGTTACCAGTACAAAGCTTGCAATCGATTTTTCACTAACTTCCCGACTAGCTAGATATTTGAAACTTTCAGGATAGCTCAGAACTGTTTCAGGTCCCTACTGTATTCGGCAGCGTTCATATGATTCAACAGAAAATTTATTTAACTAACTTCCCGAGTAGCTAGACATTTGAAACTTTCGGAATAGTCCAGAATACGGTAAAAATGCTTTTTAAAAATATTTTTATCCAATTGCTTCGGGACCCTGCTGCCTTCGGCAGCGTTTCCAGTACAAAGCTTGCAATCAACTTTTAACTAACTTCCCGGCTAGATAGCCATTTGAAACTTTTATAATAGCTCAAAAGACGATAGCAAGGAATTTTTTTAATACTTTTATCCAATTTCTGGGGTTCCGGCTGCCTTCAGTAGCGTTTATATGATTCAACAGAAAATTTAAAAACATGGTTTATAAAAATTTTTTTTATCTTATAATTATTTTGTTTCGGGGCAAACACATAACAGAAATATACATGATGCAACATATGTAAATACTTTCGTCTATACAGTGTAGCACTGACAGCCGTCGCTCGCCCTGTCTTTCAATATATATATTATATATCACCATCAAATATGACATAAACGTTTCGAATACAAGCATTTGATGTCTATTTAATGTGCAATATTTGAGAAAAATGGTAAAACATATAAATAGTTTATAATTCGAGGATTTCATTACTGGATGGACTAGGAAACTCAAGCGCTCGTCTGCCTAGCTGTTCAGAGTTTTCCGTGGTGCTCTCTGAAACTTGCGTAAGTATAGGCTAAGTTCCCTTAGAAAGATCCTTAGTTAGTACTACCCATCCAGGCTTAGGATACAAACGTAGTTGCAGAGAAAACTGTTTAAATGAAACAAGAAAATTTTTGTTGAACCAATAATAATAATAAGCTGACTTAATAAATTGTTTTGTTGTTTCAGCAAAATCTTTTTATTGATATAGCCTCAACAAAAAATTTCAGGATCGATCAAGACAAAAATTGGAGCCTTTCTGCTATCCCTTCATGAAATTCCACAGCATAAAAAGGGAACCTTCATAAAATTCAAATCCATAAAAAGGAACTCTTCAAAAAATTCAGATTTATAAAATGGGTTTCTTCACAAAATTCAAATTCATAAAACGGGACCCTTCACAATTTATTTATTTATTTTTGTAAATAAAAATGACCCTTTTATGAAATTTTTCCATGTTTTCAGTACTATATTTAATGTTTGTATTTGGTTCAACGAAACTCTGTTAACTTGATATGTTTTAAAATGGAAGGTTTTTACACAATTTTATTTTTTCACAAAAAAAAAAAAAAAAAAAAAAAATCACAAAAATATAAATGAAAATTCTACAAATTTTTTTGTCTTTCACGAAAATAGGCCCCAGAAATTTAGATCGACAAATGTGGACTAAGCGGATAATAGGTCTGAAAATGTTAAATGACTTATTCATGAGTGATTACATTATACACATTGAAAAGATTTCGCAAAATTTGTTTTCGATGACAGTCGGTGCTCGTTTATTGTAGGCCTGGTTAGAGTGCCTCCGTGAGGGCATTCCCAAGAGGTCTTAGATTGTATTCATGCGAGTTTTAGAGAAAACCACGATAAACGAACAGCTAGGCTGAGAAGAGTTACCTGGGATCTAACCCGGAATCCTTGTCTTCTAGCTTTGAGAGCAAAACAAATATACATCGTGTCGGCTATTAGTTCATGATAACAAGTAAATAAACCTCAATGTAATACTCTAATTTTTTATTTCGAAACATTACAATATATATATATATATCTTTGGGTGTAATCTACTATATACAGAGTGTCCCATAAGTCTGTAGACATTAAAAAAAAAAAATCATAACTATTGAATGAATTGATAGAATTGAACACGGTTCGTGAAAAAATCAATCTCATAAAGGAGTTTTTTTTTTTTTTTTTTTTTTTTTTTGGGGGGGGGGGGTTAAAGAAAAAATAATAATTAAGCTATTTGTTGATAGAGGGCGCTGTTCGTGACCAGATCGCACATTTTCATGAAAAACTGTATTTATTCGCATGCAAATGTTTACAGGCATATAAATTCTATTCTATGTGTCCGTCGTCACCACAAATTACAGTTTGCAAACGAGTTATAACACTGCTAACTCAGCTTCAGTCGGCGGTTCTTACCTGAAGGAAAACATTTTCACCAATAACGCTTTATCCACTAAGTCATCACCACAATTAAAACTTCATGTATGCACAAGTAGGAGGCAAAATAAGAAAGAAACTGTTCTAATTGCAAAATTCTGCAATTTACAAGACTTTTCATTTGCATATTTTTCTTTCACATCCGTGCGAAAAATTTAACTATTTGTCTAACTACCGTCAATAAAAAATTTATATATTTTTTTTCTTTACAAAAAAAAAAAAAAAAAAAAAAAAAGAAAGAAAAAAAAACACCTTCACGAGAATGATTTTTTCGCAAACCGCGTTCAATCAATTTATTTAATAGTTATGAATTTTTAAAGTGTCTACAGACTTATGGGACATCCTGTATATGAAAGAATTTTCAGAAATACATATACCGGAAAGTAGAGGTCTGCACGGGCCAGGCTTTCGGCCCGAGACCGGGCCGAAATTTTCAATTTGCTCTCGAGCCGGGCCGGGCTCGGGCTTAAAATTTTTTTGTAGGCTCGGGCCGAGCCGGGCTCGGGCTCATTATTTTTCTGTGTACTCGGGCGGGGCCTGGAGGAAATTTTAAGCCCGAGCCCGGCCCGACCCGAATCTTTTTCTAGATTCCTCGTTAATCAACGAAAAAGGAAAATGATAAAATATTTTTTCAGTCATTTATTTTACATAATTTTACAGTCTGGTATGTCGCATAAAATTTTATTTTGTTAAAAGATGTCTGTAACTTCAATTTAATTGTCTATCAGCTTGTCTGTTCGTGATCTGATTTTCCGAAAATATTTTAAACATGTCTCGAAATTATTGTATTTTATTTAAAGTAATATTAGGTGGTTTCCATTTCAAAATAATATGCATGTTACTACCAGTTTGCGTACATGTAACAAACAAAATAAATTAGATACGTTATTGTATATAAAGCTTTGTTTTCTATAGTCTGTAGTGTTTAGGTGGTATGAAAGCTATAAAAATCCTTCCGCTGTAACTTTTCCTCTAAAGCTTCTTTTTCTTTTCTCCGGAGCACTGGATGAAAGTAGCATCATTCCTAGCATGTGCATAAGCATCTTTTATATTGAATATGGTTGGATTAGCATTAAAGTTTTTTTTTTTTTTTTTTTTTTTTTTTTTTTTTTACCGGATCACAGAAAAGATTTGGATACATTACGATTTATAACAGGAAGTGGTTGAAAGTGTATTTTTAGTACCATTAACCATTTCAAATATCTTCCTATATTGTTTGAGAATGTTAATTTTTTCGATTTGACTTTCTGTCTGTCTTTGTGCCTTCTGTACGTCTGTAATAATGAAATACTGTTTATATATAAATATCTTGTAAACATTCAGCAGTTTTGTTAAGAACCTTCTATTGCTTAGCTATATAAAACCTCTGCAAAATACATACTAAAAATCTTTTTCGTAGAAAGGCTTTTTTTTTTTTTTTTTTTTTTTTTTTTTTTTTGTAATTTTACATATTTTTGAATCGGACCGGGCCGGGTCGGGCCTGATTTTATCGCTTTTTGTCCGGGCCGGGCCATACACTAGTAAAAAAGAAACGGGCCGGGCCGGGCCTGGGCCGAATTTTTCGATTTCATACCGGGCCGGGCCGGGTAAGCAAACCTTTCCAACAGGCCGGGCCTGAAAATTTCGGCCCCTGCAGACCTCTACCGGAAAGTCCTTCTCAGAATGTATGCATCAGTAATAGTAAACAAAGTCAATAATGTAACGATAAGAGATTTAGGAAATAAAACTTCATATTGTACCTTGAGAAAAAAAAATATTCCTGGAAACGAAATGATCATTAGGTAAACAAATTCGTCAACAATTAAACAGGCCTCGGAGCATCACGCTATCATCAGCTTCAAATGTCAAAACATCTTGTACATTTCGAGTGTTAAAGACGGCGACCTGATAAATCTGAGGATAGTTAAGAAACCTCAACCAAGCAGAGAAAACACCAGGCGTTCCGGCAGATTTATTTCGAGCGCGTAGCCTTTCACACGGGAATGTAACTGCGAATGGAAAAAAAAAGGAAATTCAAGAACATTGTGTATACAGAGAGAGATGCATCTTTAAACAGAAATTAACATTCTTGGAATTGCTGATATAAACAAATAAGAATTAGGATAAATCGAAATCCCACCAGATGAACATTCGCGCGAAAAGTGTCGCATGAAATTCCCAAATTAAACGGCCGTTTAACCAAATGAGGATCGCACGCTAAGTAAGTACTACAGGCAGTTTACTTGGCAGTCATTTAGCAGAAATCAGTCTCTTCCTAATTAACATACCAATAAGACGATTACCTCAGATAGAAAGGTAAATACAATGTCAAAAAACAAAACTCTCACGTTCAACGATCTGGGAGTAAATAATAAAGAATAATTTGTAAAATGTATGTGAAATAAAGGCAATTAAGAATAAACTACGAAAGATAAACGTATAGATCACGAAATGAAAAATTATTGGTAAATAATAGATAATATAGCGCCCCGGTAAAAAAGTGATACGACTCAAAAATTTAGTTTTTGAGGTAAATAAACATATTGATAACGATAAAGCAATAAAGTCAATTAAGAATAAATTAAAAAAAATAAAATGTACAGACCATGAGATCAAAAAATATTGGTAAATAATATATATATATAGCACTCAATCAAAAAAAAGACAACTCAAAAATTTTGTTTGTGATAAAAAATCATCATAAAGATAACGAAAAAGCATTGACTAGTCTACAAACAAAACTGACACAAATGATTCTCAGACAGATAAATAGCGAGACAGATAGGTGACGCTTTTTTCTGCATGTTGAGGTACTTCATACACATTTTGGAATGACTTAAGCTCAAAATTGTCATTTTTTTAAAACTTTTATAAATTTTCTTGCTGAGATGCAAAGTATGTATGTATATATATATATATATATATATCCATCCAAGGTCTTTTTTTTTCTCCCTAACTACTTTCAATTGTTTTAGTTGAAAGTTTTATTTCGTCAGTTAATTATTGTACATCGATGCACACAATGTACAGATATCGAGGAACCTTTATAATCTCTTCCTAAAAGAAGAGTACCTTTCAAATTTCCCGTCGACGGGTGACCATCAGTAGAGCCCTGAACGAAGTTTCCCCTAGCGATAAACCGAAAATTCCTTTAAAAGTCAATCTCACAGTCAGATTCACCTTGTCTTCCTTTCATGTAATCTATGGGATTTTTGTTGCTAACTAAGATAAAAGGCAATAGTTTCAAAGACTAAAATTCGAAAAACTCAATTTTTTAATGAGATAGTCTTTATTTTAAGACTTCTCATTAAAAATATGAGTTTTTCGAATTTTTCTCTTTGAAACAGTCGCATTTTATCTTAGTAAGCAATTTAAAATAATAAATAAATAAAATAAATATTTAGAAAAAAAAAATAATAATAAAAATTTATAAAAATTAGAGCTTTGAATATACTTAATTTAATAAAATGTTTAAATTTATTTAACAGAATTGATTAATAAACTTGGCTGTGTCTTTGATATGGACTACGTACATACAGGGCTGCCACAAGCGACATTTTATTATTATTATTATTCTTTTCGTACCACTGTTTCCAAGCACAACAATTTATAATAATAAATATATTATTACACACATAATCACAGATAAATCTGCATTTTACCTACATAAATATGTTATAAACTTTATTTTACGAGAATAATGGCACGAAAAGAATATTGACCCTTTATGCCCCAAATTATGAAAAAACATATATTATAAATCAAAACTTTTTCTAATTACCTAATATATGCTCATTAGAAGATAAGTAAAACTAAAATGGGAATTTTTTCTTTTCTGTTAATTAGAGCTAATTAATTGTTTCGGTACTTTGAAGTACGATCGGGACACTACAGCTGAAAACAATTCACAACACCAATTTCTTGTTCACTAGTTATTAATACTAGTTAATCATACTAGTTAATCATACCACACTAGTTAATCATACACACAATAGCAGAAAAAAATTATGATACACATACCTTTCAGTTTTGAGCAGATTTAAATGAAGAAATATAGCAACGCATATCATTCAACAAAACAGAAGCATTGAGATCTAATGGTAACAAAAATCATGTCCAAAACTTGCCCTCCTTCATGGAACTGCTATTGCAATTTACAATAGTTGACAGAAGTATTCAGTATTGGTACTAAAAAGTATCGTTGGCAAAATGTGAATAGTTATTTTTCTGCAAAAGTTACAATGAGGTAGTACTTTGAAGTAGCGACTGGGTATATAAAGGGTTAAAAAGTTGCTTGTATACTAACCTTGTACATAAATAGTTTTAAGCAAAACTATTCATTCATAACTATGTTTTTTAAAGTGTATTTGAAATTTTTAACAGGCCACCACTTGAAAACTAAATAGTGAAGTAAGTTACCGAGTAAACTCTTCCAAAGCATATTTAATATAAGTCCACCGTCCAACTTTGGTTTGGATTGATTCATTATATCGGAAGTTATCGTGATGACAAAGTTTCAAGTGGCCACCACTTGAAAACAAAGAAGCCGTCTAAGCTGCGCAGCAAACTCATCCAATATATTTATAAAATATGTCCACTGTCCAACTTTGGTTTGATTTGATTTACTATTTCAGAGGTTATCGTAATGACAAATTTTTAAGTGGCAGCCACTTGGAAATAAAATGGCTTATAAATAATGGCTTATTATAAATATAATATTATAAATAATAAAATGGCTTATAATAAAAGTTATTTTTAAGTTAAGTCCAACTTTGGTTCTATTAGGTTCATTATTTCGAAATTATCGTGTGATGACACATTTTTTATTATATATTTAGGGTGCCCCTAAATTCATGGGTCAAACTTTAAGGATAGGTAAAATACATATAAAGAAGCGTTTTTTGTTTTACATAATGGTGTCGAAAAGGAAAAGTGTAGGCAGAAGACAAGAAGAGCTCAGGAAATGAAAGATGACTCTTTACTTAGATAGCATTACAGAAAGTACTCAAATATGTAGAATATTCGTATTAATATAATCAGTGCTTTTCAATACATTAATTAGAAAAAGCATTGTTACTATGTATTTGGGATGTGCCGGATCGTCAAAAACTGTGATCCGCGGATACGGATATGAATGCGGATATCAGTTTTTCTATATCCGCGGATACGGATACAGATACGGATCTGTGAAAAATCTATAATAATTAAGTACATATGTGACAATTTTTCTTTTATTACCCGTTTACGTAAGCAATGGAAGTAAGGTATTCGGTTTCGATATCTATTTTTCCCTGATTTACATGTTTTAAGGTCCAAAAAAGTGGTTTTTGGAAATTATTCATTGTGTATTTATGTATAAGTTTGTGTAGGGGGGTGGACGTGTACCTTCTGACAAGGACTGATGAATCTTCTAAATCTAAAGATAGAACGACGGAACTTTATATTTAAAACTTCATATTTCATCTTTTGGTGAAAATGAAAATAATAATAATAAAAAAAAAAAAAAAAACTGGAAATGGGACAAGGAAAACCGAAAAAACACAAATCTGCATCTCAAGCAAAGCTGTAATACATAGTTTTTTTCAATGTCGTTACATATTTGGTCCCATTTCAGATATCTGTTCGTTTGTATTAGTCGGTTTCTTCAGGAAAATTTATAGGCAGTGTTCGTAAACATAGTAAAATATAGCAAAGCATTTTTATAAATTACGTTCAATAGAAAAGAATTTTTAGCTCAATTTTATGTAGCCCTGTATATTGTCTATAAACTATATGCACATCGTATTGTGTTCTTAAATTTAGTTTTATATGAAAAACACCTAAATGGAAATAAATTTCCAGCAATTTCCAAATACAGTCCCAATATATCCAAATACTTTACGAAGCCCTGTAAACGAATGGTGAATGATTTCCATTCCACAATCTGAATGAAGTATGTATTTATGCATATAAAAAAATCTGGAGTGACTCCACTCGACTTTCCGAACATTGAGTAATTAACAGTTTTATAGATAAAGTAAAAAGAGGAGTTGTTAAACAAACAAAAGAGAGAAAACCATAATAGAGTGTTTGAGTATTTTTCTTCATATATTATACGATGTTTTATTTAACGCTACTGAACTTTGAGCCCATAGATCATAATGATAAAGAATTTTTCGTTGTGTCCTTGTAAAAACCTATAAATGCTAGATTCACCAAAATGCTTATAGTTAGTGCAACAGTGATTTATAATATTCATATAAATTTTCAGCTCAATTGAATACGGCGTTTAGATGCTATCGCACTTTTAAAAATTTGGTCCCATAGGCTATAATGATAAAGAATTTTTCTTTGTGTCCCTGTAAAAAAAAAAAAAAAAAAAAAACTATAAGCGCTAGATTCTTCAAAATCTATACAGATTGAGTATCTGTGACCTATATTATGTGTATAATTTTTTTGCTCGATTGAATAAGGCGTTTAGATGCTATCGCACTTTTAAGATTTTGGTCTCATAGGCCATAATGATAAAGAATTTTTCTTTGTGTCCCTGTAAAAAAAACTATAAGTGCTAAATTCATCAAAATCAATAGGGTTCGTGCTACGGTGACTTGCAACATGCGTACCAACCTACAGCTCATTCGAGCAAAGCGTTTAAACGCTAGCGTGTTCACTCACACACATACACATATCATCGTAAAAATAGTGAAAACGAATTCAGGGGACCTCGAAGCGTATAGAAACATCAAAATCTCAAATTCGGATTTTTGACATGATTACAATACTTTCCTCACTATAGTGTTCGGAAAGTAAAAATATGTTTATTCCATTTTGTTTAGGGCAGTCGATTTGTTACACTGTACTTACCAAAAATTTCCCCCAGAGACGTAATATATTTCAATTCTCTTGGATGTCGCTGCACACGAACCATTTACTTGATCTTAACAAAAAGTTTAGTGTGGAATCACTATATGATACAGATTTAGAATACAGAGTTTGAACTGCCTGCTACTATTTGTTCGTGAGATATTCTAATAACAGACACACACAGACCAACCGCTAAAAACATGATTTTCGGATTCATAGGACATTAAAAAGTGTAAATATAACAAAAACTCAATTTTGAAAATTTGATCCAAAAACAATATTTTCTCTGTCGCATATATGGGTAAGAGTAAGTAAAAAACTGTTCCAAAAAATTTCATAACACATTTTCAATGAACTAATAACATTTTATTAAATAAAACTCATATTTAATCTATGTATTTTACTGAAAAAAAGATGGGATTATTTAGATATTTAGAATTTTGCGTTACTATTCATTATTTACGCATTTCCATTTTTATACATTTATTTTTTAACACTTTCCAACAAAGTTGAAAAGTGTTTATGACTTCGGTTTGTCTGTCTGTCTGTCCGCGCTCTAACTCCCGTAAATATTTATGGAATTTCTTGAAACTGATATATGTTATTCAAATTCACTATCGGACGTTCCCTATTGAAAATGAAGTTTATACCTTCACTGGTTTGTGTACAGGGACACCCGAAAGTATTTCAAAGCATTGTGTTCTATGAGAGGTATTTCTATAAACCATATTTTCATACCTTTACTGTAAACATATCTGAATGAAATTGAAATATGTTATTCAAGTTCACTATTGAATTTTTCCTGTATAAAATGGAGCAAATACCACTATCTATTTATGTACAGGGATACTCAAAAGTATTCCAGAGCATTGCGTTCTATGACAGATATTTCTATAAATCAAATTTTAATAACTTTACTTTCCACGAAGTTTTAGGAAATTGAAATATGTTATTTATATGCACAAAAGAATGCTTTGCATAGAATATAGCATGATTAGCATTAGATTTGCAGGGTAGCACAAAAATATCCAGTTATATTTAGAGCTGTTAATAAAAAATTGCTAGAATTGTACTTTCGTTTACGTTCAGCGTTTTTAACACTTTTTAACATTTTTTAACTATAAATATGATTTCAGTTTTGTGTATCTGCCTGTCCGTCTGTCTGTCTGCCTGTATGTCTCTCCGATCTTTAACTTCCGTAAATATTTATGGAATTTCTTGAAACTGATATATGTTATTCAAATTCACTGTCGGACGTTCCCTATTGAAAATGAAGTTTATACCTTCACTGGTTTGTGTACAGGGACACCCGAAAGTATTTCAAAGCATTGTGTTCTATGAGAGGTATATCTATAAACCTTATTTTCATACCTTTACTGTAGACATATCTCAATGAAATTGAAATATGTTATTCAAGATCACTATTGGATGTTTCCTGTAAAAAATGGAGGAAATACCACCACCGATTTATGTACAGGGACACTTAAAAGTATTCCAAAGCATTGCGTTCTATGAGAGATATTTCTATAAATCAAATTTTAATAACTTTACTTTCCACGAAGTTTTAGGAAATTGAAATATGTTATTTATATGCACAAAAAAAAAAAAAAAGCTTTGCATAGAATATAGCATGTTTAGCATTAGATTTACAGGGTGACACAAAAATATACATTTATATTATGAGCTATTAATAAAAAAAATTTCTAGAATTGTACTTTCGTTAACATTAAGGGTTTTTAACACTTTCTAACATTTTTAAGTGTGAATATGATTTCAGTTTGTGTATCTGTCCATCTGTCTGTCTGCCCGCGCTCTAACTCCCGTAAATATTTATGGAATTTCTCGAAACTGGCATATTTTATTTAAGTTCACTATCGGATGTTCCATATTGAAAATGGAGGGAATATCTCTTCTGGTTTGTGTACAGGGACACCCAAAAGCATTCGAAAGCATTGTGTTCTATGAGTGTTATTTTTATAAATATTTTCCCTATAGACTGTTCCCCATTTAACATGACATTAATAGGTCCTGTATAACTAGTTTGTTTACAGGGACAACAACAACAACAACAACAACAACAACAACAACAACAACAAAAAAAAAAAAAAAAAAAAAAAAAAGCCAATGCATTACGTCTTACAACAGAATTTTTTGAAAGTTATATTTAAAAATCTTTCTACTGTAAAAATCATAAAAATATTGAAATGTATTGTTAATATTCTAAAATAATGTTTTGTATAGAATATGATATGATTAACTTTCTGATTTACAGGGCTACACTAAAATATTCAGAGAGATCAAAAGCTGTAATTATAATCTAATGGCTGCATTTTCTTTTGCGTTAAGCCTTTCTCACACTTTCCAAAATGCCTAAGAGTAATTTTAAAATCAATTAGTCTATCTGTATATTTTTCAGTAATTCTGTCTGTTGTGTGATAACGTACGTAGGCAAAGAATATTAAAAGTTATTCGATACAACAATTACGTACAGTTGGAAAGTGTTATTAATCAATGCGTACTGCATGATTTTTCTTTCTTGTTTAAGTATTAGTTCAAGAGAAAATTATATATTTTGTAAAATATATGTAATTCTTTTTATAATTAATTTTTTTTTCTTAAAATTTATAGTCTCCGAGATAATGCATGATCAATCTTTTATAAATGAATGTTTCATTTCTAATGATTCGCAGTTAAACACCTGCTTTCAAACTGTCGCTTTAAGTATAAACAGCTACCCGATATCGATTTTGGTGCATTATTTATTTGTTAAAGAGTAATATCATCTGCCTTACTGAATCCGTCTTTCAGTTTTTCTTTTATATTATTTTTTTAATTAAATCACAACATGTATTTCCTTTATAAACGCTGCATATATTAAGTACAAACGGCGGGAAATTCAAAATTTCGTCATGTAAAAGTGAAAACTGGAGTTCATTGCATAAATAAGAAAAATGAAAGGATTTAAAAGAAAAATTGTAAATTAGGGAAAACGTAAATTCCAAGAATGTAAAAGCGAGGCTCTGCTGCATTTCTTTTAGTTACACATTAAAGATCGTTTATAATAACCGTTTCTTCCTGATTTTCTGGAAATTTCTATAAAAGATCCGTATTAAATCTGTTGAAGAAAAAAAACGGATCCAGATATTTTTTCTCGCTGATCCGGATCCGAATACGTATCTTTTATTTCTCGTGGATATCCGCGGAAACGGAGCTCCGGCACATGTCTACTATGTATACCTTTTTATGTAATCTCTTGCAAGGGAAAAAAAATGTTTGTTAAAAATTCAATATTCAAAAACCACGCCACGTCTTTTTAAAAATAGCAAAACTCAATCGGTTCTTAACAAGTTGAGCGCCATGTTAGCCATTCTAGATTTTAGACATTTTGTCATATAACTCTGAAAGTACTGAAGGAATCATGTTGAAACTTGAGTTTGCAGAATATGTTATAGTTCAAACATTTCAGTGAAAGTTTTACCCCGAAAATAAAAGCAGTACCAATAAAAAATTAATACGTTGAGCGCCATGTCAGCCATCGGTGGCTGACAGTATCAAATATTATATAAAGCCGCGTCAACCATCGGTGGTTGACAGTGTAAAATAGGATATAAAACTAAAAATATTACATTGTTTTAAGTAAGTATTCAAAATTTACTTAAAATTTGATTAATTTTTATTTATTACAGGAGGAATCATTATGGAATTTTAATGGATTTTAAGAATTCATGTAGCGTTCAACGTGTTAAAGGTTTAAGATGACATTTGCGGCCATGAGCTTCTATGCAATTCAAAACCCTTATGTTGTGCCCTATATCTCCCTTTAAAGTTTGGCCCATGAATTCAGAGACACCCTGAATATATAATAAAAGAAATCTGGAGTGACTCCACTCGACTTTCCGAACATTGAGTAATTAACAGTTTTGTAGATAAAGTAAAGAAAGAGGAGTTGTTAAACAAACAAAAGAGAGAAAACCATAATAGAGTGTTTGAGTATTTTTCTCCATATAGTACACGATGTTTTATTTAACGCTACTGAACTTTGAACCCATAGATTATAATGATAAAGAATTTTTCGTTGTGTCCCTGTAAAAACCTACAAATGCTAGATTCACCAACATGCTTATAGTTAGTGCAACAAGGATTTGTAATACTCATATAAATTTTCAGCTCAATTGAATAAGGCGTTTAGATGCTATCGTACTTTTAAAAATTTGGTCCCATAGGCCATAATGATAAAGAATTTTTCTTTGTGTCCCTGTAAAAAAACTGTAAGTGCTAGATTCACCAAAATCTATACAGTTAGTGCAACTGTGACCTATACCATGTGTACAAATTTTTTGCTCAGATTAATAAGGCGTTTAGATACTATCACACTTTTAAAAATTTGGCCCCATAGGCATAATGATAAAGAATTTTTCTTTGTGTCCCTGTAAAAAAAACTATAAGTGCTAGATTCTCCAAAATCTATACAGATTGAGTATTTGTGACCTATAATATGTGTATAAATTTTTTGCTCAATTGAATAAGGCGTTTAGATGCTATCGCACTTTTAAGATTTTGCTCCCATAGGCCATAATGATAAAGAATTTTTCTTTGTGTCCCTGTAAAAAAACTATAAGTGCTAGATTCACCAAAATCTATAGGATTCGTACTATGGTGACTTACAATATACGTACCAACTTTCAGGTTATTCGAACAAAGCGTTTAGACGCTAGCGTGTTCACTCACATACATACACACATACATACACACATACATACACACACACATACATATATCATCGCAAAAATAGTGAAAACGGACTCGTTGGACCTCGAAACGTATAGAAACATCAAAATCTCAAATTCGGATTTTTTACATGATTACAATACTTTCCTCACTATAGTGTTCGGAAAGTAAAAATGTGTCATCCAAGATCGTTGTATGTCTGTTATATCTTGTTATATATATATATATATATATATACACACACACACACACACTCATGTTTGTAAAAATTGCAACACCAAGAAGGAATGCGAACATCAGAATGATATTCATTGGGCACATACATTATAGTAGGAAGAACAATTGATTACATTTCAGGAAGTTTTGAGTAATATATGCTGAGAAAACAGTACATAAAGCAACGACCTCTGGGAGCAATAACTACACTTATCTGCCTAGGCATTGAATCGAACAGCGATTGAATGACATGTTTGGGTACAGCATTTCATGAAGCTTCAACAGGATGCCACAATTCATAGACCGTAATTACTGGTGAGTGGTAGCGGGCCGCTCGCTTTTCAACGATTAAACAGCCATTTTCATTGGTGCGAGATCAGGAGAACGTAATGGCCAGAGCAACAGTCGAACATATTATGCATCAAGGAACGTCCGGACAATACAGACAACTTGCGGTCGTGCACTGTCCTGCTTAAGTATTGCGCTACGGAGGCATTGAATATAGTGCGGAGGGGCTGGCCTTAACTCACCAGAAATTTAATGGCCGCTACTCAGAGTGCCGGGAATGCGAATAAGAAGTAATCAAGACGTGTATCCAATGGGGCCTCATACCATTACTGCAGGTGATGGACAGTGTGACGATGTCGAATCCCAGCTGGCAATGTGCATTATTCACAATGCTGTTAAATACGGATGAGGCAATCTTGATGCTGTAAACAAGATTGTGATTTGTCTGAAAGGCGACTTCACGCCATTACTGCGTCTAGGTTCGTCGTTGAAGACACATTAAAGGCGCCCCCATATCAGTGATGTAGTTTTGAGGGTAATCAAACTTTTGGTAGCCGCATACTGGTTCACCACCTGGAGCACCATTGGATAAACGTCCCAATCACCTCTTGTTTTCACCTCTCCCGCCTCTCCCGCCAGTATGAATACCAGTCATTACATTTTTGACGAGTTAAGGACCGTCGCTCTGTCCTATATTCAAGTCCTCCGAAGCGCAATATTTAAGCAGGACAATGCACGACCGCAAGTTGTCTGTATTGTCCGGATCTTCCTTGATGCAGAATATGTTCGACTGTTGTTCTGGCTAGCGCGTTCTCCTGATCTCGCACCAATGAAAATGGCTGTTTAATCGTTGAAAAGCGACTGTCTCCCCACCACTTACCAGTAACTACGATCAATGAATTGTGGCATCGTGCTGAAGCTTCATAAAGTGCTCTACCCGTACATGTCATCCAATCGCTGTTTGATTTAATGCCTAGCCAGATATGTGCAGTTATTGCTCACAGAGGTCGCTGCTTTATGTACTGTTTTCTCAGTACATATTACTCCAAATTTCCTGAAATTTTAATCAACTATTCCTCCTACTATAATGTATGTGCCCAAGAAATATAATTCTTATGTTCGTATTCCTTCTTGGTGTTGCAATTTTCACAAACATGAGTGTACATATGTGCCATCGGTAAGGGGTTTTGTGAATCTACTACCGGGATGTGGTGTGGGATTTAAGGCCGGCTGACTACACTAGGGCCTTTGGAGCGGGTGGAGTGCCCTATATATACATATAGGACTCTTTCTAACGAGGATCCTGGCTGGTATTCACGAGAGTTTCTAAAAAACACGGAAAACTCCGAAAGGAGTAAAGGTCGATGAGCGCGATCTGCGATCGAACCTAATCATTTCCATCTACCAGATTTAAGAGCAGAACCTCTGGTGGGTTTCTGCTACTGGAAATACATACATAAATGACTTCAATTTATTCTAATAAATAATTTATTCTAATAAATATTATCTATATATATAAAATCTTTTGTCATGAGTGAGTGAGTAATTTATCATTGCCCAGCCAAAATCCCTGGACCTAGAAGCATGAAATTTTGTAACAATGTTCCTTCTATTACGTAGACATCCACTAAGAAGCGATTTCACAAGATTCGTCTCCTAAGGGGGAGGGAAAGGGAGGGCAAAACCTGATTTCACAAAATCCTTCATATCTCAAACAAACAAACAACAACAAAAAAAAAAAAAAACAGATATCCGTAAAATCTTTGCTATAAAATATAGCTAACACAAATATCTAAAAACTAATTTCTGGAATTTTAGGAATTCCGTTTTCAAGGGGCGGGGGCGGAGAAGGGGACAAAATGTGATTTCACATAATACTATATATCTCAAAAAAAAAAAAAAAAATAATAATATATATATATATATATATATATATATGTGTGTGTGTGTGTGTGTGTGTGTGTGTGTGTGAAAATTTTGCTCTAAAATATAGCTAATGCAAATATCTAAAAACATATTTCTGGAATTTTAGAAATTCAGCACCAAAAGGGGGTGAGGGGGCAAAGCGTGATTTCAAATAATCCTTTATTTCGCTAGAAAAAAAAAAAAAAAAAGAAGAGATATATAATATTTTTACTCTAAAATATAGCTCACACTAATAACTAAAAACCAGTTTCTGGAATTTTAGAAATTCGTCCCAGGTAGGGCGGGAGGAGGGAAAGGGGACTATGGGGCAAAAAAATAAAGTAAATAAATAAAAAAAAAAATAGAAATACAGTTACACCGTTCAAAATTGGTACAGATAGATTTTAGAGGCCTGCAAGTCGAATGAGGATATTTTTGAAAGTGTAAAGTTATTGGGGGGGGGGAGAGGAGGGGCAAAAATAAAAATAAAAATAGAGTTAGATTGTTCAAAATTGGTACATAGAAGTTTTTGTTACCTACAAACAATTGTGGATTATTTTCGAATTTTAAAATTTTTAGGACAGCCGGTAAAGGCTGTCGCAGTCGCAGTCAGTGGGGGCCCGGATCGTTTATTCCCCCGATAAGAGAAGATTTTTTTCTATTTTCTATTTATGTTTTTTTCCTTACGATAATATAGTTATTCATCAAGAGTGTCGAACATAAATGCGCGCACGCACCACACAATGGCTAGCGCTGCCGAAGACAGTGGGGGCCCGGTGCGACATTTTTCCAGATCAGAAACTTTTTCTCTTTTTTTTCACGTGATAAAAATTAATGCAATTTTGAAAATTCATTAATTATGGTGATTCGTTTAAAAATAGTGACCAGCGAAGCGGGCGTAGCCTGCTAGTTTTCTCACAAATACAGATCTGTACAATACAGTAGAAACTCTTGTCCGAAACACTTTTAAACCAAAACTCTCGGTTAACCAAAATCCCCCCTCCCCCCTCTTTTTTTTTTACGTTTACTATCACATTTCTTGTATGCAAAATCCGCAGACATTTCTTGCATACAAAATCTATTTTTATAAATACCGCCCTCCCTCCCCCCCCCTTTTTTTTCACTGCCACGTTAATTGTATGCAAATTTCGCAAACATCTTTTATGCGTGACAAACAAAGTTTTTTTTTTTTTTTTTTTTTTAACACTTATGAAATACGTAAAAGGTACTTAAATTAAAAATTTTAAATCCAGGTAATTTAATTTCTATTATGCTATTACTTTATCTATCAAATACTTGTTCCCATAATAAGAAATAGAGCATATATTTGTCATTAACCTTAAAATTGAAGCATTCTCGATTTTCAAAAAAAAAAAAAAAGGCTGAACCCAATTACCTCGGTTAATCATGGCTCTACTGTATAATGTATCGAAAAATTGTTGTTGAAATTATTAAAGGAAAAACTTTTTGAGCAAATACACCATAAATTGTGAAAACTCGCAACAATTGTTTCCAGTCAGAATAAATGTAAGACCCTTTTAACAGGCACGAATGCACCATGCCGCTTTCATGTTTTACTCGTGTCTGCGTTTTTCGCCTGATGAAGGGCAGGCCTATTATTTCAAACCAATAACTTTTGCGAGTTTTTTGCAATTTATGTTGCTTACGAAGTTTTTATTCAAGAATGTCGTTATTTAAAGTGTAGCTGAATGTTTAGTAGACAAGGGATAAATCCTCGCTGATTGTAAAACCTAATGTGTAAAATTAAATGGAATTTATTAGAGCCTAATCTTTCATGTTTTATAAGAAGAGATTTTCAGCAGGAGATAGTTGACGTCTACTATCAGTCTTTATGATGTTTCTTCAATTTTCAATTCCAAATTTTACATATTATAAAATAATAATTATTATAAATAGAGGGTGGACGATATAAATCCTCTTTTTAAATTACTGTATTGGAGTTACTCAATTTGTGCATTATTTTATGGGTTGATTGAGGCAAGTTAATTTTTATTTTCTTCTAAATAGAAGAAGAAAGTATTGGATTTGAGAAATTTTTCGACCTTCGATTTTTGATGAATTTATATGTTTTGAGACGTTCTAAACAAGATTTGAACATTTAAAAAAATATATCTGTCCGTGGGCTAGCAAAATTTTGTGGACTCTGTATCTCACACACTAATGAACGAAATTTAACCAAAGTTGATAGTTTACTTGCACCTTGATTCAAATTGGTGCTGATTATATTTGGGGATCAATCGCTCAACAGTTGGCGCTCTCATTCCATTTTTTTTTTTTTTTTTTTCTTATGATTTTTTTCATAATTTTTAATATGGATGCACAAGACAAAATTTCGTATAAATGTACATGATGAGCAGTGTTTTTAAAATTTCATTGATATATATTCAAAAATAAATTTAAAAAAATTGATCAAATTATTTAAATATTTTAATTAACTAGTTACCAAATTGCCTTTTGTGTATATGTACATAAAATCAAAATTTGAAAAAACAACTACTAAAAATCTTAATACAAAAAAAAAAAAAAAAGAAAAACGGAAACGAAAACGAAAAATTTATGAACCAATGCTCAAAATGCAGCAAAAGGAAATATAAAATTTATTTAATATGAAAAGAAATTGGGGCTATGAAAATATTTTGAGATTACTATTTATTTCTTAATTTATTTTCTCACACACATATATATATATATATAGATAGTGCAAAGCTTGGAAAATTTTATTGTACTGAACAGATTTCCATTTTCCATCCGCATTTACCTTTGGGGAAAGTACAGCGCTCCCTGTGGGTGTAAATTTCCAGTATGGATAACTTTCAAAAAATCCACCATACTTTTAAAACGAATGGTTGAACCAAAGATCTGTGACAAATTAAAACATGTTTGATTATATACCATAGGGGAGGGGGAAGGGCGGCGCATGAACATTTTGAAATTCCATTTAGAAATTTAATGGCCTCCTTTTTTTTTTTTTTTTTTTTTCCCGAAAATTCATTTTTTAATTTTTAATATTTTATTTTGAAGCAGTGAAATGCAAAATTTCATTAGGTGGATTTTTGCATTTTGAAAATTCAAAATAAATTTTGGAAAAAAAAAAAAAAAAAAAAAAAAAAAGATTTTTGGAAAATAAGGACTTATTTAACGGTAGCGAAATTTCTGAATGTGAAAACGGAATTTAAAAATATTCATTACGATATGAATAATAAGAGATTATTTAGAATTTCTTCCCATACAGGAACATGGGGTTTGGCTAACCTTAACATGATGAAGAAAACAATGGACAATGTCAAACTCTTTTATAAATTACCGCCTTTGAAACTGTGCGTACGTGTTAATTAAAATTCAACAATATTAAGTACATCGAAATTTCTTCAAAACTATTAAATTAAATTAAAATAACTAATAAAATATTAAATGAAATTTTTAATTCAAAAAGTAAAATTCAAATTTTTATTTTTATTTATTTATATTTTTATAATGCTCCAGCCTTGCTAATTTTACATAGAAGGTCTTACAAAAATTATAATACACAGATGCCAACATTTTAATTTATTCCAGAGTATTTTTAGCCCCACCTTTATTTCATACCACTTATTTTTTTAAGAGTAAATTTTTCTTATGTTATCGAGGTTATGTATTGGAGAAATTTTTGCTATAAATAAAGTTGTGCGAAATAAAGGCAGGGCTAAAAATATTCCGGAATAAATTAAAATGTTGGCATCTATGATATAACTCATGCCCTTTTATTATCTATAGACATTCAAATTTTTAAAATTGTAAACACAAATTTATTTTAGAATTCGTCTTAATTTAGACTTTAAGACACAAAGTTTCGAAAAAGTTGAAATTCGCATAAAATTTCATCATTCAAACAGTAATAACGTGAAATTGAAGAGGGGCGGGAGTGGAGAAAATTAGTAAAAGTGTAGCACTTAAATGTTTAAAAATAAATAAATTTTAATTTTTTTTTTTTTTTTGTAATTTAAATGTCGTAATTTTCGGTGCATAAACCGCATGTCAGATAAATCCGTTTGCCATCAGAATTTTAATCAACGATTATAGTTATATTTGTAGTGCGCATTACCATATACAAGAATATTATATTTTATTAGTTAAAATTTCTGGCCTGAGGCTTAGACGCCGGAAATTATGGTAATTTTGAAGACACGTAATATACAACGCATTGTTATATTTTAATGCAAAATTTCTTAATTTTATGACGGTAATTAACCAAAAGACTTTTATAATGTCCAATGCCCCCGTTATTATAAAAAATTATGGGACACTGATTCGAATTAGTAGAAATTTTTCGATGACTTTTAATTAATTACACTAGTTTCCAAAAAATAAGCAAAAATAGCGATAAATCGTTCAAAAAAATAATCCAATTCATATTAAATTTACTGTCAATTTGCTTAAATGCATATTTTTACGATGTTCCTTACACAGAATTTTTGTTGCTGTGGTTAAAACAACGAAAACTTTGTGAAATCAATCTTTTATTTTTTTATTATTTTATTTTAATATAACCTTAAAATAATAATAAATAAATAAATAAATAAATAAACAATGTTGCCAGATCCCAATTTATTTTATTATTTATTTATTTATTTATTTATTACAAAACAGTTTGATTCCACTAATTTTTGCTTAAATCAACAAAATTATTTCGTTGATTTAAATAAACAGTTTTGTTAATTTAGCACATCGCTCGCTCATTGGCTGCTCACAGAGACGTGCATGACGTAGCTTATTGATGGAACTATCCAATGACAATTACTCTTATTGAAAGATTAATTAATTTATCCTTGAACCATATTCTTTTGGCTAATAGAAGCAAGTTGATTTGTTGACTGAAAGAAGTTATTATTAAAATGACAAAATAAATCAGTCAACAAAATAAATTTAGAGTTTCCCAACAACAGCTTTTTTTTTTTTTTTTTTTTTTTTTTCGTTCAGTGTATGACTTAGTTTAAGAATTATTAATAAATTTATAAATACCTCAGCTATTTCAGATTGCATGTCCGGTACCTAACTTACACTGAACAAACATAATACTAATAAAATTTACTTATATCAGCCCGTGTTACAATATTTTTTTTAAACAATAACTAAAAAACAGTTCACAGGAAAAATTCAAATTATGTATAGGCAATATTTACATAATTCAGGTGTGTTGTTGGAATTAAGGTTCCTCTCTCTCCCTCTTACAATTTTTTCCGTCTCTGATCACCAAATCCCATGTAACTCTATGAGGAAATTTGTTTATAGAATTATTCATTACATAACTCTTTTTTTTTTTTTCTTTTCTTTTTCGCATTTGAAAAATTCACGACCGTTTGATTAGCACTCGTTTTCCAAAAATTTAATGCTTAACATGGTTTAATTTTTTTTTTTTTTTTTTTTTCTTTTTAAGCCCAACCCGGGTGGGGTTTTGGGGGGTTTTAATGTTTTTTTTTTTTATTATTATTATTATTTATTTATTTTATTAAACCTAGAATAACACTATTCGGTTTGAATTTTATTTCAAAAGAGAACAGTTTTAGACTAAAAGAAAACACTATAAAATAGTAATTAATTATAATTAATTAAAATTTAAATGACCTAAATATTCTTAATGTTTTGGTTTGGTCTAAATTGAGGAATAAGAGTATGATGAACTCTTATTTAATTCTATTCAGTATTTTATCACAATTTTGAATAATAATAATAATATTTTTTTTTTTTTTTTTACTTTTAAGTTATTTTGCGTATAATTAAAACTAGTAATAAAAGCAAGATATTTTAACCTTTCTATTTAAGATTTTCATATTGCAAATAATTATGTACTTTTATATGGGTAAAGTAAAAAAAACTATACAAAAAACTATTTTTAAATTTTTGTTATTATTGACACTGACTTACTGTATTCATATTTTGAAAACTTATTTAATAAAGGAATACAAAACAAAGTTATCTCCATCACTGCCTGCATCCTACACTTACGTGTCAAGGGTCAATCCAGGTTTCATATTTTTTGGGCCCCCTTTTGGGAAAAACAAAATATTTGTGAAAGTTTTATTTATTTTTGTTTAAAAAAAATAAAAATAAATAAATAAATAAAATAAATAATAAAAAATATCTCGTAACAAAAATTTTTATAAAAAGATCATTTTTATAAAACTGTATCTTTTAAAAAAGCTGTTTTTATGAATTTGAAGTTTGTGAAGGTCAACAAAAGAGCTCCATTTTTTGCCTGTATCGAACCTTACAAGATCAATATATTATATTCGTTAATTATTGGATGAGTGCAAAAATTGTACTCGTTTTTATTACCCATAAAGAAGAGCAAATACACGTAGAATGATCAGTACCTATTATTGTGCATAATCCCTATTGCTATCTATGACCTCTTGCCATCTTTCTGGTAGGAGATGAATCCCACGGCGGTAAAATTCCGGCGGTTTCGAGTCAAAAAAGTCTTGGATGGCAGTTTTCACAACATCGAGATCATCAAAGATTTTCTGACAAAAGGAATTGTTCAACGCACGAAATAGGTGATAGTCAGTTGGTGCCAAGTCAGGAGAATAGGGAGGGTGGGGTAAAACCTCCCAACCAAAGCCCAGTAACTTTTGGCGAGTGATGACAGCAGCATGTGGCCTGGCGTTATCGTGATGAAGGATAACACCGCGACGATGCATGAGACCTGGCCACTTTGCTACCAAATTTGAATGCAGCCTGTCTAACTGTCGACAGTAGAAGGCAGCATTGATGGTTTGGTTGAGTGGCAGGATCTCCCAGTGAATTATTCCGTGCACATCCACATCCCTCCACACACTCAATAACACCTTCTTGGGATGAAGTTCAGCTTTCGAAGTCGATGCAGGCGGATCAGAAGAGTAACACACAGTTTTACGACGCTTTACGTTACGGTACATAACCCACTTCTCATCTCCTGTTACAATTCGTGTCAAGAATGGGTCATTTTTGTACCAGGAAAGCAAGGAAATACGGGTGGCGATTCGGTCATCCCGTTGATTAGGTGTCAGGGGGTCTACCACGAGCTTAGCGGAATCGTTTCCATGTCGGAGTTTCTCCGATGTGACGTCATATTCCGACAGCCTCTCTTCTTTCGCTAGCACGAACATATCGGATTGCTTTTGCTATCGGAAAAGACCAGTGGAAACCCTCCCAAACTTTCCGTCAGACTTTTTCCGAGTGGAATCAGCATTCCGATAGCATATTAGCAATGGCGTCGTCCATCTTTCTTTTTCGTTAGGTGTTGTTTAGTGCTTTGAAAGCTTCAAATTGAAGAGTTCGGCCGTTCAGCGTTCATTTGCAACAAAATACTGCAGAAACGAAGGTATGTTTTATTTTTATTTCTATTTGTAATGTTTAAAGTAGAATAAAAAACGATAAAGATATTTTTTGATCGCATAACAGCATCAAATTTTAATGTATTGTTTTATCTGATACTAAGTTTCCACTAACTTTTAATAATGTTATATTCCGCTTTAAGATACATCGCCGATTATTCAATTTTTAAGTATTAATATGAGGGAAATACTAGTTTGTGTCAGATTTAGGTAGTGAATGTTTTTTCTGTTTAAAATACGTTTCTTAATGACATTGCTAATTTCATATACTTTCATATTTTAGATCATAATGTTACAAAACTGATACTGTAAATAAATTTAGTTTCTGAAAATAATAAAGCATCATTAACTATTCATGTTTTCCCCAAAACAAGATTAAAAAAAAAAAAAAAAAAAGTTTTCTTATATGAAAAGCTGGAATTTACCATACAAAAAAGTCGATAATATTTTAAGTAAAAGGTGTGTATAGTCATTTTTCTTTACATGTTTAAAATACTTTAAACATTTTACTTCTGCATTTCGTAAACATAAAAAGGTGCTTGTTAAATGAGTAATTTTTCTGATTTGAAAATTTTCAAACCTTTATTGTTTACTTCTGCATTTTGTAGTAAACATAAATAAAGAAGTGCTTGTTAAATGTTAAATGAAAAGTAATTTTTCTGATTTGAAAATTTTCAAACCTTTGTTTACTTCTGCATTTTGTAGTAAACATAAATAAAGAAGCGCTTGTTAAATGTTAAATGAAAAGTAATTTTTCTGATTTGAAAATTTTCAAACCTTCATTGATTTTAAAAGGCAGATAACTAGTATATGCATATTGCAAAAAATAATCTTCACCTCATTTTCCAGTATTAGTTTTGGCTAATATTTAATGTTAAAGATGTTTGTTATACAGTGAATAAATTGTATTACTGCTTATTTGAGAATTTTCATTTTTTAACAATAAAATTAAGAGTGTCACATTGCATTTTTTCTAAACTGTACAACTAAAAAGTAGCATTAATTTATTATATAGTTTTTACATTTTTGGTGCTAGAATATATTTTCACAACTATACTCCCCCCACCAAATAAATAAAAATGAGAATTAAGAGACCATTTACAAATTCTTAATCAGCCTTGTAAAAATATGACAAATGACAAATTTTACACAGTTACAATTTTTTGCTGTAATTATTTTGTTTGATTGGTATGAAGATGTTTAAAATTTTTACATGAAGCTGTCATTTTAATAGCTAAAAATATAAAACATTAGTTTTTAGCAATATTTGTAAATAACATTATGAAAAAGAAAATTGCATTTAAAATAATATTAGTATCTCTTTAAACCCTGAAGAGGTGAAGATTATTTTTTGCAATATACATATACTAGTTATCTGCCTTTTAAAAAAAATGAAGGTTTGAAAATTTTCAAATCAGAAAAATTACTTCACATTTAACAAGCACTCCTTTATTTATGTTTACAAAAGGGAGAAGTAAAATGTTTAAAGTATTTTAAACGTTTTAACAGTAATGACTTTTTCTTAAAATTAATCGACTTTATCCTATAATAAATTCCAGCTTTTCACATAAGAAAACAAGTCTTTATTATTATTATTATTGTTGTTTTGGTGAAAATATGAATACTTTATTGTACTTATTATTTTCAGAAACTAAATTTATTTACAATATTAGTTGTAATAGTAACATTATGATCTAAATTCTAAAATATTAAAGTACATGAAAACAGCAATGTTATTAAGAAACTTATTTTAATCAGAGAAAAAGTATTTACCATAAACCTAAACCTCAGACAAATAGGACAAACTAATATTACCAAAGTATTAATGCTTAAAAATTGAATAATGAGCGATGAATTTAAAGCGGAATATACTAATTATTACAAGTTAGTTGAAACCCAATAAGACAATACAATGGTATTTCATGCAATTACACGACCAAAAAATATCTTTTTCGTTTTTTTATTTCACTTTAAACATTACAAATAGAAGAAATAAAAATAATAAAACATACCTTCGTCAGACACATCACACTTTAGCAAAAAAAGAAAAAAAAAAGTGACACAAATCAAAAATACAGTATTTGAGAAAAATCAAGTACTCGCTATGCTATGATAAAGCTCACACAACTGCCTTTCAGGTGAATAAACTGTGAGATAGAGATGTGATATTTCATGTGCATGTTGGAAGAACATAAACTGAAAATTTCCATTCTTTGACACAATGGGGGGCACCCCCCCCCCCCTGGAAAATTCTAATAAGCGTTTTTTTTTTTTTTTTAACTTTAAAACTATGCTTTCAGAATTTTACTAAAAAACAACTTTTTTTTTCAGGTTGTGCCTCCCCCCCCCCCCCCTTGAAATTTTGCAGTTTTTTTTTATTTTATTATTTATTTAAAAATTGATTAAGATTTGCTAATTTAACAATATAATAATTATATTCAAACTTACACATGAAAGAACTTTTTTAGAAAATTTAAGCTTATCTTTACAATTTTTGACAGCTTAAAACAGTATTATACTCACTCTTGTCATGTCAAGAAATACTTTGACGTCAAAAAGCCAATCACAAAGATGTTATATATTAAAAAAATATAAAATTACACATTACCTAATTGTTATTTTCATATTCTGAAAATACGCAACCATTAAATGAGTACTGGTTTTCCAAAATTTTTTTAATTTGAATTTTGAGTTTAAAAATGTGAATTTTCACTAAATGCAATTTTCTCATTTTTGAGCTGCAAAGTAAAATATTAAAAAAAAAAAAAAATCACTTTTTGGGAAACGGGTACTCATTTAACAGTTGTCAATTTTCTGAATGTGAAAACGGAATTTAAAAATATCAATTAGGTAATGAGCAGTTCTATAAACAAATTTCACCATAGACTTGCATGGTATTTGGTGACTTGAGACGGGGAAATCGTAAGAGTGAGTAAGCAGCCTTAATGATGCACAACTAAAAAAATTTTTTGATAAATTTATAAATTTCAAGGGGGGACTCTCAACACTCCCTAACATAGTACCTATATAACTACTACTGTTGGTATGCTTATTAATCTTGCTAACACTGACAAAAAAAAAAAAAAAAAAAAAATTGCTAAACAATACATTAGTAACAGAACTGTTTTGCAAGAATGGGTTTTAGCGTAGAAATTTTCAGTAGCCTACCTTGAGTCAAGCCTATATATAATGTGTAATATTAATTGTAATTAACTATAAAAAGCTACACCATTCAACCAATTGCTACAAAAATTAGTACGTACATTAATCAGGACAAAATTTAGCTTTCACAGTATCAACAGTACAGCTATGACAGTTCAACTGGATAACTGACTCAAAATACATTAAATTAAAAAAAAAAACTATTTTAACTTTAACACGTTCATGCTGGCGTGGTCCACCTGTGGCTCACAGCAAAAGTATCCGAGCACTAGCAATAATCCTTGTCCAAAAAACGTACACTTAATACTGCTTTGTTAAATAAATCCTTGTCGAATCATGATCTTAGTCAGTCTAAGAACATGTTTCGATAAGGATTTATTGAACAAAACAGTTTTAAGTATACTTTTTTGATATCGGAATTATTGGCTAGTGCTCAGATGCTTTTGAGAAGAATGCGCCGGCGTGAACATGTTAAAATTATTAAAAAAGAAAAAAACAATTTGGAAAAAAATATATATGTGTTCATAAAATAAAAGTGTAAAAAATAAAGTTAAAATGAAATTAAGAAAAATCATGCTGAAGAAATGGAACAGCTTTAGTATAGCTCTTAACCCTTGGTGAAATTGGAACTTGCAACTGAAGTAGCTTTTCACCAAGATTTTTACTTGCAGAGATGCAATAGCTATTTTAATTTATACCCTAATTATGTTAATAACAATGAACCTGCCAATATGAATAAAGTTAAAAAAAAAAAAAAAAAATGTCTCACAAAAGAAATTTTAATCTAATTTAGATAAAATGGAGAGTAAGTTTTAATTTTTACACCAACTATGTGAAATGTGCCAGAGCCGAGAATCAAATCAAGCCACGGAGTGCCCGGGTTTAATTCCTGGCTTAGTATTTTTCACATAGCTGGTGTAAAAATCAACATTACACTCCACTATATAAATTGAATTTTCATGGTAGATGAATTAATGAATTAAATTTCTAAAGTGGAATTTTAATCGTTGTACTGTGTACATTTGGTTCTGTTCAATAATGAGTTTGCCGACCACTGGGTTAGGGTATTCAGATGTGTCTTTTATTTTTTTTTTTTTTTCTTGTTTATAGCTTGATAGTGGTTGCTGCAATACAAAATTTTATGCATTGCTAGGTTGGGGTATTCAATAATGTTTCTTTTTTTGGTTTTGCTGTAATATGAATGCTACAATACAAAAATTCAACTTACACACTGGGAAAGGGAAGTAAGAAGCGGGTAAGTTGCTGCCGAAGGTGGTGGGGACCCGGACTCCTCACATTGAGAGCGAGAAAAAACTCTACCGAAACAGCGAGAATTTAGGTTATTAATAATGATATGAAATTTTGACAACTCATTTAAGTATAATGTCCAGCGAAGCGGGCAAAGCCAGCAAGTATATACATATAGACGAAAGTAAAAACCCTGTTAATATTTTTACTTTCTTCTATATTCAATAGAAGAAAGTATTGGATTCGTAAAATTTTAGACGTCGGGTTTTTGATGGATTTACACGTTTTGAGAGCTGTAGAACACGATTTAACCATTTTTAGAAAATGTCTGTCTGTGTGTGTGCGACAAAATTTTTTGGCGACTGTATCTCAGGTACTACTGCACAGAATTTCATAAAATTGGTGTGTAGTTACACATTGATATAAATTAGAGCCTATCAACTTTTGGTCAAAATTATCCAACAGCTTGCGTCACCATCCCTTTTTTTCTAAATTTTTAACATTGTGGTATAGGACAAAATTTTGTATAAATGTGCATAAAGAGAATTATTTTTTAATAATCATTATGATATTTAAAAGAATTATTTGTAATAGAGATAGTCAAATGGGGGAAAAAAATTGTGTATGTAGGAGCTTCGCCTCCCCCCTGGGAGAAATCCCCCTCGAGGGGAGTAAATTTTCATGATTGATGGGTATCTTTCAAAAGAGCTCACCAATACCTTTAAAACGAATGGCTGAACCATCAATCTGCGATAATTTAAAATAAAGTTATCGATTTTTTTCATATTTTTTAAAAAAAAAAAAAAGAAAAAAAAATGTAATATTGAGAATAAAATTGACTTTTTTTTTTAATATTTAATGTTATACTACTTCTCTTATATGGAAATCATCTACATTATCATGAAAGATAACTTTTAAAAATTATTTTTACTGACTGAATTTGTATAGGAAAATATAGAAGAAGGTCGTGGTGGCCACAACATACTAGTTTGTGATAGGTTATAACTTTGTAAATTTTAAATGAATTATTCTTTGAAAATTTTTATAATAATATAGTTAACTTTTGATATAATGTCTCGGATTGAATTGTTTATTTCTGATGTATTTAGATCACTAATTGCCCATAGTGTAGCGCTAGTGCAATGCAAAACACATTTAACTTTAATCTCGTATATTTATTAAATTTTGTGATTTTAAATGTACTATTCTTTTTAATTTTGTCCTCTAAAAATTTTTTTTACCGTACACAGTAAATTGTTTGGTTCACCGAAAAATGTGCTTTTTTATGTAGACGATCAATGGTTGCAATTGAAATACAATGGAAAATATTGCCACTATGGCAAATTTTGAAAAAATTGCGAATTGGCACTCCTAAACTAGATTCTCCCCCAAATTATTTTTCTTTCTCAAACAAAATGCAAAAAAAAAAAAAAAAAAAGATGTGTATTGCACATACATGTCGTGTTTATAACAAAATATAAATTTATAACTTTCATTGTTTGATTCGATATCTCTTGAATAAACATTAAACTAAGTGAATTTACAAGTTCAAGACTTGCAAAAAACAATTATATTGTCATTAACATTGTTATATTAATGAGGTGATTAAAGAGCAATATATTATTACATAAGGACTGTTTTTATCAGTTTCAGTATAAGTTGTTAAAATTTCTTGTATTCCCATTAATTTATGTACTTAAGTTTATACCATGTGTTTAATTATCATCAATAACCCCCTTACACAATTACTAATTTTTTTTTTTTTTAAGCTTCAGGAATATACTTTTAAAAAAATATGTTGATATGAAGATATTTTTTACTTTGGATTTTACGTTTTAAAAAAGTAAAAAAAATTCGTTGGAACTTGAAAGTATACTAAGTTTTGGCTCACAGAGGGCAATTCGATGTGATAGTTTTTGTTAACATTTAAAAAAATATGTAAACAAATGCTGAGTTATACAATTTCACTCAAGTTATTAAATTCCCCTTTATACAGATTGTTTATATATATATTTAAAGAGTATATTAAAGTAGTGTAAGTTAAAAAAAAGTGGCCCTTAAATTTATACAAATAGGTTTAAAACTGAAAAATGAGATAAATTTTTCCATAAAATAAAATAAATCTTAACCTGAAATAGTGTTATGTGCAGTATTTCAATCGGTATTTAAAGGCGTTGAAGGAGTAATATTTTTAAACAAATAGGAATTGAAATATTCATAGTATTTAGTTGACTCAGCTGTTTACAAATTATAAAGTAATAGTAAATAAATCTAATAACAAATACATTTTACAGCTTCTTATCGACAGTCAAATCAAATGCTTTCTTTCTTTTTACATTGTGTATTCTCACAATCTTACTTCATTATGATATATATATATACATATATATTTAAAACATACTGAATTGTATTATTTTGTTATCTAAGGAAAGTTTAAAGGAAAAGTAACGAAAGAAATGTCAACAAAACATTTAAAACATCGAAAAACGTACGCGAGAGAAAAATGTAAACATGAAGCTATGATGCCACACGCTCGCGTTATTAGAAAATATTTGCTTTTCTGTGATTGGTCGATTCAATCCGATGCCGACAGTTTTCATTTCGCTCTATAAGAAATCCGAAGGCCGTTTCCGATGGTGTGATGCTAGCGCTTAAAATTCATATCGGAATGTTTTTGGTGGAAACTCGCATTTCCGATGTCGGAAAGTTTCCACGTGGAATTCATTCCGATGTGTTGGTGCTAGACCCCCAGGTTATGTGGAACCCAACGATCCAACTTTGTCGTAAAACCTAACTCAACCAGCCGTCTCTCGACCGTTGTCCGGTATACGGTGAAGGCCTCCACTATTTCTTGCACTGTTGGGTTCGGGTTGTTCCTTATGGCTTGGTCAATATCGCCGTCTCCAATGTATGATGGCCGTCCACTACTAGCCTGATCTTAGTAGCTTTTGTTTCCTTCCCTAAATTTACGAAACCATCGACGACATGTGCTTTCGTCTATTGCATCCTCCCCATAAACTTGACAAACATTGCGGCATGCTGCGGCTGCCGTACTCTTTTTATCGAACTCGTATTAAAAACAATGTCTTATATGCTCCCTCTCGCTTTCCATGTTACACCCTCAGATATTTTTTTGAGATGATTAACTTTGTGAGACACGATGCTTTTATATGTAAGACATCCACACGTTTGATTGGCCGACGATTTGATTGGCCGATCATTACAATGTCATGTGTGACGTCAATTCCATTACAAATTTGCATATCCGAAAACGGGTAGAACTTTCGCACTCACCCAATAGTATGTTCAATATTTGTTGTGAAATCCTTAGAATTTTAGGCAAATTATTACTTTTTTTTTTTTTTTTAACATCATGATTTACAAATGCAAATATGACTTGCAATATTTTTCATTTATTCTTATCTTTCTTTTTTTTAAACTATTCAGTTCAAAAGAAATAATGCAGACAGATGGTTGAAATGAAAGAAATTTTTCTTATGTTGAAATCATTTTTTAAAAAGTGAAAAAAAAAAAAAAAAAAAAGATTAAAAAAACCCTAATAAAACCCACTCTTTGGGGTTTTTTTAAAGTAAACACATAAGACATGCACTCAAATTTATATGCAAATCGAAATAATTTAATGGGGAAATTTGCAGGGTGCGAAAATATCATATTTTCGAAAATATCAAAACTATCCGATATTTTGATATATATCCGATATTTTTGATATATATCCGATATTTTCAAAATTGTTAGCGTCTTATTGATGATTCATATTTTCGGATTTAATGCAATTTAAACACCAATATATATTAAACATTTCATAAAAAGTAATGTAAAACATTATTCTAATAAAAAATAATACTTAATTCTACATGAAATACTATAAATACAATGTGTTTTCACTTTTTAAAATACTGAAAATAAAATTTTAAATTAAACAACTTTCTCTTCCAAAACACAAATTATAAGACTATCTCAAATTTTAAGAATGTTTTACTTCAAAAAAGCAAAGAATGCAAAATACAATTTATTTATTTTTATTGAAAAATTTCAATAAGAATGTAAGTTTATCAGCTTTTTCGTTTCCAAGTCTATTGCGCAATTTTGATTGAACCAAACCAAAACTAGAAAAAATCCTCTCTAGTGGTGCTGTTGTAGGTGACGCTGTAAACAGTTGATTAGCCAAGCTGGACATTTTTTGCTTTAGTGGCTGTTGTATTTGAATATTGTCCCACCAAATCAATGGGTCTACAGCTATGAAGTCTTCTTCGAACATAAAGTTCGGGAAGGGAGATTTTTTGGCTAAAAAGGTCATTGCCAGTGGCAAAAGTTCTTTGTCCACAGAGCGCAAAAAGTCAAACGCACACTGCTTTTGTTTATCATTCAATTTTTTTCCACAATATCTGTGGTCCAACATGTTAGCTGCAAAATGTGCTGGAGAAAGTGCCATCTCCTCTCTTGAGGATACTTTTTCTACGCTTTTTATTTCTTTTAATTTTTCTTTCAAATCAAACCAAATTTCAACGCATTGTGCGATTTTAGTTTCCTCTTTCTGCATTGCATCCAATGCATCTGCAATAGGTTTTAAAATGTTTGTGTAGTCCGTACAATTTACCATTAAGTTAACATCATTAACTAAATTAAAAATATCCTTATGAATTTCGTCTGACAGACCTGATCTAATTTTCCTCTGTTATCTAAAAAAGACTTCATTGCATCAAACATTGTGTTCCATCTTACAGTTTGAGGTATTACTAACAGTTTGCCACCATTTGCTTTGTACCAGGCACTTGGTAAATGAGTATTTCTGAAATATTTAATTATTTTGATTACATTTGTACCAACATTTGGAAGCTCTAGGTCTTTTGCCAAGAGATTTAGCATATGAGCAGAACAACCATAATAAATTATATCAAAATCTCCAGATTTAGCAAGGTCTTCTCTCATTTTTTTTACATTTGCTGCATTGTCAGTAACAAAGCTGCGAACATTCACATCAAATTTTTTTTTACAATCTATGATAGATTGTTTTGCCACAGTGCATAAATAATCTGCAGTATGTGGATGTCCTGAAGAGTCGATAGTTGAAGTGAGGAAACAATCACCAGACATTTTGATCACAGAAGTGCAAATGAGGGGTTCATTATGAACATTACGCCAACCGTCAAGACTCATTGTCACAGTTTCTCCAGACAGAATTTCCTTGGTATCTTGAATTGCTTTTTTGTGCACAACATCTAAAATTTCTCCTGCTAATTTTTTGTCAGAAGGTGGTGTGTATCCTGGTCGAAGCATGTTGCATAATTTTATGAATTCTGGGTGTATTGCATGCTTAAAAGGTGTGTTAGTCGCATAAAAATATCGTGCAACTTGCTCATCTATTGACTCTTTATATGCGGCAGATGTAAACACAGCATCAGAATCCTTTGTTAAAGACACAGTTGTTGACTTGTATGTAGGTACATTTGCTCTATTTTGCTTCTTTTTTGGTTGAGTTGATGATGGGGCACCATTGCCTGCTCTAAAGTTGAAACTGCAGTCAGGGTCATCAGCAGTCTCTAAAATAATAAAAACAATAATCAGAATATAATAAATAAAATTTGAAAGTTAAAAATGTCAGTTTGCTAACTTCAGGTAGAAACTATTTAATTAGCAACAATTTCTAATGTGCATGCAATAAAATATATAGGGGATGAATTTGAAAAAACTACAATCAGCTAAAAAACTGAAAATTTTCATCCCTGAATATGACAAAATTAATATGAAAACTTAATTTTAAGATAATTATTGAAAAATAATAAATAAATGTTGCTATAATTACCTGTATTTTTATCAATTCCAGTTGAATATAACTCATAATGTATTTCCATCCGCTTTGGAATTCCCTGCATTTCCTTTTTGCAGATCTTGCAAATGGCCCATTTTCCAGTATTCCCTTCTTTAGTTTTGCATAGAAAATTATTCCATATTGGATCTTTAATTCTTGGCATGATGAATTTAATATAATTATGCTTAAATATAAATTTTAAGCTTTAATTTTTTTTAAATTATAATATTTCACTCAGCAGCAAAAAATATAAAAGTCAGAACACAACAGAGTATCAGACAAAACTAGAAACAGGTAAAAACACTTATTCTTAAAACATTCCTTAAACTGGTTCTAGAACATGCTTGTTTGTAAATCTAGTTATGAATCTACTGTGAGATACTGTAGTAGCCTAATCTCTATTGTCCAAGCCAAATTCTTTCTTCATTGTATTAGGTGCCCTGACCAGGTGCATTCCATAAATAGATAAGGAGGTGAAAATCCCTGCAGGTGCAATCTAAAAATGAACTCAGATAAGAAAACTGTTTCAGAAGTTTGTTCAAACTGTAATTCTGATATTGGGATGGGATTACAGGAACACTTCCATAAAGCATTTTCAGATGTGTAGAAATTATTTTTGTTTGCAAATTATAGTTTCATTTTCAGAAACAATTAAAAATTTAAAGTTTTAATTTTTTAAGAAAAAATATGATGAATAATGCTATTTTTAGAAAATTTCACATAAACGAAAATATAGAAAATATCAAAAATCTTGATATTTTAAAAATAAATATCGGATATATATCATGATATATATCATGATATATATCAAGTGATATATATCGGCGCACCCTGGAAATTTGTATCGAATAATACATTCGAAAAGGATGAGTATCATCAAGCAAATTTATTTCTTCAAAATTTGCAGTAAAATGTGCAAGGAAAGGATCACTGGCCGCGATAAAGGGCGTATCAGATTCAGCAACTTTAGAAACAACCAATTTTTGAGCCGACTTTAGCGCCGATTTTTCCTCGACGAAAACACCGTAGAGGTTACAATAGTCGGGTGAAAAGTTGGATGAAAGAAGACTAACTTCTGACGCTTATCACTTTTCTTGGCGCGAATAAAATACGCAATGATTAGCGTTAAAATTCCCTTTCATTTGTGTAAAATATCACATTATTATTTCTATTTTGATCTTTTTTACAACTATTGTCATAACGCCATACGAAAATAAAAACGATTAATTGAAAATTCTTATCATTTAACGGTAAAATAAACGTGCTTAACGATAATATTTCTTCTTCAAATCTCCACTTGAAGCGATTCCCGTGTTCCGCCATCTTGGAAATATGACGTATCAAAATAGCGCATCCTGATTGGACGAATCCGAGGAGAAATTGAGTATACGGACAATTTTATCAAGACAGCTCTGATAAAGTTGGGCAACTTCGGTCTGCGCTATCACACTGGGAATAGAGACAATATTTTCCGAAAAATCGGCGCTAATCAGTGGTTGGCTCTAAAATCGCCTGTAAAGTCGTCGAGTCTGATACGCCCTTTAGAGACCACGGCATGGAAATGACGGAATGATCGTGGGACGGAAATGACCCAGTACAGAGTCCTGCGCGGGTCGGGTTTTACCCGACCCGAACCGATGGATGAATTTTAAATCAACCCGAAACCCGACCCGAACCCGACAAAAAAATTTTCCGTCAACCCGAAACTCGACACGAACCCGATAAAAAAATTTTCATCAACCCGAAAACCGACCCGAATCCGCAACAGAGAATTTTTTGCGACCCGAACCCGACCCAAAACCCGACTTATCTAACCCGAACCCGGCCCGAAACCCGAAAAATAAATCAACATTACTTATTCATCTAAAAATCATGCAAAACAAGATAAAATGATATATAACATGATACAAAATAAAGTAAATTTTCATTGTCACACAGTTGGTAAATTATAAAAAAAAAAAAAAAAAAAACTAGTATGTTGTGGTCACCACAAGATCTTCTACATTTTTCTGTCAAATTCACTAAGTGCGAATAATTTATTAAAACTATTATTAAAAAGTTTAACGTGATGAATGCAAATAATTTTTATCTTAGGGAAATCTAACACTAAATATCCAAAGAGAGACCGTTTTATCGTCTATAAATAACTTCTTAAGGCTCTCTACGCGACTCAAAACATTTTCCGATTCAAGGCGCATTTTGAAGTCTATAGAATTCGCAAGACGGGGAGAGGAAATCTGCACTCAGTGACTTTCCTAGAATCAGGAGAATTGAAAATTTTGCACTTCAGTAATTGATAGCTTCCGAATCCTCGCGCTGTTAATTGACATTTTTCTTGCTGAAGGCATCAGGGGTGAGATAAGATTTATCTGTAAAGACTAAAAAAGAATGCTAAAAGGGAATATCTGTTTTTGAATTCTTGGAGAAGGCAAATAAAATGCATACGTAAATAATATTCAGAAATTTCAGCTTCAATTGGATAAAATAAAAAAATACTTGTATTAAACGAGGAAGGAAAAAAATATTATTTAAATGTAATAATTATACTGAAATTGATAAAATTTTTTACTCCGATAAATATTCTAAGTTAAATTAATTACAACTATATTTACGCATATGAATTATATTTTTTCATCAGGTTCAGAAACTACTTTGAGTAATGTTGTCGTCATATACATATTCCTGTACAATATAGTATATAGCTCTTCACCAAGCGACTTCAACCAAAGATTCTGCTTCAGCCTATGTTACACAGCAAATCAAACGCTTCTTTTAAGTGTAATTATTTAAAATTAATTTTGTTAAAAATTATTCGATATTATGTTTTTATTTCCGCTAAATAAAAAATCAAAGAATCTACTGCATGAAACTGATCATGTTACTTATTTGTTTATATATATATATATATATATATATATATATATATATATAAATAATTTGAATTATTTAGTACCAATTGTAACACTCAGCAGACAAAAGATAGATGAAGATACCAACATAAAATAAATTTTAATTGATTTATTTCGATTCAAATTAGTCACGGTATTAAATTAATGTGAGTACTAATAATTAATAAAAACAAGTTTATATATACATATAAAACTGGTATTCATTATTAAAAATTGCAAAGTCTAACTTTTTTTTTTTATTATTTACGTGTGTGTAAAGAAATTTTTAAAATGCTATATTTTATTTTTATTAATCTAAAAAATAATTTGGTTACTACAATAATTTCGGTACGATCTAATATTATTTCACTGAATTAAAATTTGATACTATTCAAATACCATTCCTATGATTGATCCGAAAATAATACATAAAGAAGTAAAAACTTCACTTCGTAATCAGATTGTTCTTTTAATAAATTATTTATTTACCTCATTTTTTCTTTTTTGTTTTGCAACAACAATCAAGCAATTTCTCAAAAGAAATAACTTTCTAAACATTTAGAAAAAAGAACAAATTCAATAAGCATGTATATATTACTATGCAAGAAAGAATAACAATTTCATGTACACCTTTATATAAAATTTCACGAAATATTATAATGAGAAGATATGTAAGAATATTTTTATAGAAATCAACTTTACCATACAAATAGTAAAATTAATATAAAACGTATGAAGCACATGCTAAAAGAAAAAAAAAAAAAGAAAAATTAAACTCTCATAGCTTTTACCATAATTATTAGACTGTATAAAACATATCAATAAAAATTTAATTTACACTATCGATTAATTAAAAAGGTAAATTAATATACACAATGAAGCCTCGGTAATCCGGCATCGACGGGAAACAGACATTGTGGATTTTTCCGGATTATAGGTGCCCACCAGCGGCCAAGCGGTTCTGCGCTCGAAGCTGGTAAACGTGAGGTGCGATCCCAGGTCGCGCTCGTCGGCCTAGCCTAGCCATTCGGAATTTTCCATGGTTTCCTCCGAAACGTGTGTAAATACGGGCTAGATCTCTTAGAAAGACCCCCCACGGAAGGCTCTCCCCCTCAGGCCTAGGACCTACAGCAGTTCTTTTTACTTCCATTACCCAACTACCGTAGGTAATGGAAGTATTGTATTTGGTCCAAAAATTAGATATCGAGATTTCACCTGATTTACGTGTTTTAAGGTCTCCTGAGTCGAAAAGAGTGGCTTTTGGCAATTGGTCAGTGTGTATGTGTGTGTGTAATCTTCCGGTTATTATATCTCGGAAACTAATAAAGATAGAACTACAAAACTTTAGAATTGAATTAGGTCTGGTGTACAGATAAAATTCCCAAATTTTGGTGAAAAATTGAAAAACAGAAGTGGGACATCGGAAACCGGAAATGAAGCCGTAAGCCGTATCTGAAAAACGGTTCCAACGATTCTTTTCAAAATTGCTGTATAAACACTCTATTAGGTGTCCTTTCCAATGATATAGTTGGTTAGTTCAGGAAAATTGATAGGCGTCCTGTATAAATAGCTGAATTTCATGTCTTGCAAGCGCGTTATTTTCAAAACGGCTGTATGATTTTTTTTCAAACTTGCCATATTAACCCTCTTTTAAATATCCTTTTGCATGTAATTGTTCTTTTCTGGTCAACAATTAATTATGCAAAGATTTTATTTTTACTATTTTTAAATTCGTTATGTAAATCTATTTTATATATTTTTACATGTGTATAAGCTTTCTCTTACCAGAAAACTTTTAAGTATCTAATTTGTTAGGTCAATTTTATGTCTTCTGATTATATTATCTCAAAAAAATGCATATAATACATGGAATAAGTAAGTAATGGAAGTCGTATGGTTGTTTCACACCGGACTTTTTTTATTTGTTTTGCAACAACAATCCAGCCATTTCTCAAAAAAAAAAAAAAAAAAAAAAAAAACCTGTCTTAACATTTAGAAAAAAGAACGAAGTCAATGACGCATGTATAATATTATTATGCAAGTTAAAGAATAAAAATTTTAATATACACCTTCATATACAATTAAAAAAAATATTATAATGTGAAAATGTACAAGAATAGTTTTAGAATTCAATTATTAGCCATACAATTAGTAAAATTAATATGAAGCGTGTGAAGCACATGTTCTTAAAAAAAAAAAAAAAAAAAAAAAAACTGTGAAACAACCACACACGACTTGCATTTTTGGGAGATAATGCGATCAGAAGACATAAAAGTGACCCAAAGAAGTAGAAACATAAAATTTTTCCGGTAAGAGAAACTTTATACACATATAAAGACATATAAAACGAAGCTTACATATAGCGAGGTAAAAAATAAGAGAAAAAAAATGGCAAAGTTACTTTTTGAAACAAATTTCAGATATCTGAATATGACCTACCTAAGCAGGATGACTGTTAATATTTTTCTAATAACCACGTAATGCATGAGAAAGAAATGCATGAGAAAAGAAACAATTTTCAAGAAAATCGTTAGAGCCGTTTCTGAGATGCCAACATTTACAAAAAATCAATTATTGACCGGAAAACAATAATTACATATAAAAGGATATTTAAAAGGGAGTTAATATGGCGAGTTTGAAAAAAAAATTCGTATATAACCGTTTTTAAAAGAACGCGCTTGCGAGACCTGAAATTGAGCTATTTATACAGGACGCCTATCAATTTTCCTGAACTAACCAAGTATATCATTCGAAAGGACATTTAATAGAGTGTTTATAGAGCAAATTTGAAGAAAATCGTTAGAGCTGCTTTTGAGATACGGACTTACAGTCCCACTTCCAGTTTCCGGTGTCCCACTTTCTGTTTTTTAATTTTCACCAAAATATGGATAATTCAGCTGTACACCAGTTCAGTCTCAATTCTGAAGTTTTTTAGTTTTATATTTATTAGTTTCGAAGATATGATAGCCAGAAGTTTCCACACATACACACACATACATACATACACGCATATATACGCACACTGACCAACTGCGGAAAACCACGTTTTTGGACTCATGGAACCTTAAAACGTGTAAATCAGTTGAAATCTCGATGTCGAATTTTTTGACCAAATATAATATTTCCATTACCTACGATAGTGGGGTGATGGAAGTAAAAAAAAGTTTCAAAACTCTCATAATAATTTTTATCATGAATTTTAGACTGTATAACACATACCAATAAAAATTTAATTTACGCTATCGATTAATTAAAAAAGTAAATTAATATACACGGTGAAGCATCGATAATCCAGCATCGACGGGAAACAGACATTACCGGTTTATGGATATATTTGGTTTTGAGGTAAAGTAATAACAAAAAAGAATTACATTTAAATTTAATTAAAGCAATTATTGATACATCATGTAAAAAGACATTTTGCTGAAGCTATAATGTTCTATAGAAGCTGAGATGGTTATTTCTCGTAGGTCATTCCATGACAAATCAACCAGTCACCTAACAAGAACATTTCAGATTACAATGAAACTTTCAGGAAACATTTTTCTTGATGATATAAGTGAGACTATACTTTTGGAAATTTTTCATTTCATTGAATATTAGTTTTATAAATTTCTTAAATTTTGTAAAATCAACATTTCTGGCTCACATAAACACTTTCAAATTTCTCAAAGTCTATAAAAGATACAGAAGTTTCTGACTCCTCATTTTAAAAAGAAGTTTATAAGGTTTAATTTAATATACAGCTTGGTTATATAACGCAAAAGTTTTTTTTTTTTTTTTTAATGAAATGTTTAAATTTTAAATATGTTTTTCTTTCTTTTTTCATGAAAAAAAATAAATAAATAAATAAAAATAAATAAAAGTAAAAATAAATAAATAAATAAATAAAAATAAAATAAAATAAAAAAATAAAAATAAAAATAAATAATAATAATAATCTTTTATTATTAGTATTTACATAATTTATCGGGAAAAATAAATGGCGGTATATAACAGAAAGGATAAAGCTGATTAAAATTTAAGCTTAATTAACATTTATTTGTATTTTATTTATGTAATTCCTTCTACAAGAAAATCTATTTTTTATTTTATTTATTATGTTAGCCGGAATCACATGATAATATAGTGTAAAACGCAAGGGCTATACATGGTTCAAAAACTAAAATATTTAATAGATGCCGAGATAGATACAGTAATCTTCAAAATCGTAGTTTTTAAATAATAGCAGATATACCTGTCCAGTAAAGAACTTCTCTGAAGGCAGTGGTAACCTGGACCAGATACAATTCCAGCACAAAAGAGATGCCGTAGGCAGCGGGTACCTGAAGCGAGGTTTAGAGCGATTTCAATGTAGGTAATTTTCTTTTAGATTTTTTTATTTATAACGTGATATAAAATATAAATAAGTGATTCAATTCTCTTCAAAATGTATTTGAATTTAGCTACTAGGGAAGCAGGCATAGTCTGCTACTAAATGAAAAATTTAAATAAATAAAAATAAATAGATTTTCAGTTACAAAATTTTTTGAAAAAAATTTGATATAGAGTGAACTTGAGTCACAGGCCTGTAAGAAGATAAATTAGACATAATGAATAGATTAGTATGTTGTGGCCATCACAAAACTAATATATATTAAATGGCACCTACATACAAATTTATATGAAATTCTGTGCAGTAGTTCTTAAGATAAAGCTTTTCCTTAACTTGCGGAAATCACTGTGTAGCAGCGCCACCTGTTGGCTGATAGACATTCAAATTGAATCAGCATAATATCTCATATTGGTCTTCTCACATATCAAGTTTTGTTGGCTTATACGCAACAGAACCTGAGATATAGCCTCCCCTGAAATTGCAGAAATCGCTGAAAAGCAGTGCCACCCGTCGAGCGGTTGACACCAAAAGTTGATAGAATCTAATGCTTTCTTCTACTAAATATAGAAGAAAGTTAAAAAAAAAAAAAAAAAAAAAAAAAAAAAACTTGTAAACTGCGAAATCTTTTCAATTTCCAGAATGCAAATGCGAGGTTATATTGTATTTGTATTTCTTTAATTTACATATTAACAACAGTCGAGAAAGATTTATAATACTTTTCTAATTTTCATACAATTTCTAAAAAAGATACATATTAGTTCCGTTGAAGAAAAGAAAACAGATCCAGATACAAATACGGATCTATTTTTCTGGCGGATATCCACGGATACGAATAGGGAGCTCCGGTACATGTCTGCCCACCAGCGGCCGAGCGGTTCTGCACTCGAAGCTGGTAGATGGGAGGTATCGGGTTCGATCCCAGGTCGCGCTCATCGACCTAGCCGTTCGGAGTTTTCCGTGGTTTCCTCCGAAACACGCGTAAATACGGGGTAAAACCCCTTAGAAAGACTCAAACGGAGGGCAATCCCCCTATAGGCCTAGGACACATCTGGAGTCTATCGGCCTTAAATCCTCTAACCAACCAACCAACCGATATATGTCTAGTATGTGCAGAATGTTTAAATTAGTTACAAAGTCGTAAACATGCCTATAAATTTATGTTTATAATCGTAAAAAATATTTTGAAAGGTGTTCTCAAGTCGACCCGACTTGTTGAAAACCAAACCCGACCCGAACCCGAACCGCAAGAAAAAAAATTCAGTCAACTCGACCCGAACCGCACGAAAAAAAGATCAGTCAACCCGACCCGAACCCGATCCGCAAGAGAAAAAATTCTCTCAACCCGACCCGACCCGCGGGTCGGGTTCGGGTTAAATCGGGTTACCCGACCCGATGCAGGACTCTAACCCAGTAGTTAGTGTTGATTCTAAGCTAATTTGGCAGGGTGCTACCCCAGGCGGACCTTTTAAACACATTTTAGCACCCTGCAGCCCTTTTTCACCCCATTTTAGCCCCCGGCGGCCCGTTTTCAACCCACTTTAGCACTAAGTGGCATTTACTAACATTTTAAATGTTCAGAGGTCTTTAGATACTTTTCTTCCTCCCATGTAACATTCTAGCAAAAGTTTTACGGCATTTCTAGAAGAACAAATGCATATAGCCTACATATACACACGTAAAATTAGTCATTTACTTTTGTCACGTACAGAAATAACAACATAGAGGACTACAAATTATTTTTATTGAATTCCCCACCGGCGGTCATTTTATTCTAGAATCAGTACTAGTGGTAGACATGAAAATATTCCACGAAGGCGACGCACTAAGTGACGATTTAAAGATATTTAACAACTCGCCATTTTTTTCTCGTGTGAGCTTCATAAGCATGAATTATTTGATTGAAAACTGCGTATTTTTCTAATTAATTAAGTGAAACATGGCGAAATGTATAACCACAGTTCAGAAATCGACCACAAAAATATGGCGCATTTCGAAAATTAGACACCATAAGAACACGGATTTTGCTGTTTTGTGCTGAAATAATCAAGTTTTGGAATCCAGCTTTGGAAAAAAAAAAAGCAAAAAATTTCGACTATTAGTCACAAAACTACCGCCTCAACAGAAAAAATAAATAAATAAATAAATAAAAAAGAAAAGAAGAAATAAAAAAGAAAAAATACTTTTTTCTGCAGTAGGCTGTCAGTAAATATATTATTTCTAACAACGGCGAAAATATCTCACATTTCGGAAATAAACTGGAGGGGGGAAAAAATAATAAAATCTTGGTTTTTAGAATATCAATTAGAGCAGGAACTTCGTAGCTATTCGGGAAACTAATTTTGAAAATCTCCTTTGAATAAAGCGTGAATTTTGTCAATTAGCAATAAATTAATTGCTTATTTCAGCATTTGTCAGCGAAATAAAAATGATTTATTTCAGGAATCAACCAGCAGTAAAAAGTGATTTTTATTTTCGCTTACCCATATATCTGGTAGAGAAAGTGTTTTTGGGTCAAATTTTCGAAAGTGAGTTTTTGTTGTATATTTACACGTTTTGAGGTCCCCCGTATCCGAAAATCATGTTTTTAGCGGCAGGTCTGTGTGTGTCTGTCTGTTATCAGCATATTTGAAGAGCAAATACTAGCAAAAAGTCCAAACTCGATATTCAATTCTAAATGTAATTCAATTCTAAGCGAAAAGAAAAAAAAAAAAAGCTGCGCAGCAGAAAAAATGACTTATACCTTTTTTATTTGTAATAACTTTAAAATTAAAGGTTAAAACAAATAAAACTGTCTTGTTTGCATAATACCTTTGTACATTTTCGATTTAATAATTCGCTTTATTACACTCTACGAAGTACTTTATCAAAATCTGTATAAAACTTTCTTTTACATATACATAAAAAACATAATGCAATAACCATACCTTTTGCATTCTATTATGATTTTTTTATGTGAAATAAACAAGTTATATTTTAATATATGAAATAAAACTATTTATTTGTTAGATCTAAGCAATTTTTTATTAAAAATATGTATTCTGCATTGGGTTAATTCCACCTTTATATGGAATCACTGCTTTAATGCGCAATGGCATAGTATTATACAGTGTTTCAATATAAATCTCAGAAATTTCAATGTGCTAAATATCACAAATAATTTTTCTAGTTATGGCAGAGTTGTAGGCTGCAAATTTCGAATCCTCTCCCCCGCCTTTTAAAAGACGAAACATTTTAGAGCGGATCGAGATTAGGACTATTTCCGTGCCTGGTAAAGAAATTCTACTCCTTTGTGGAATTTAACTTAAAGTGAAAAAATATATGATTACTACAGAATTATGGGTTCACAGGGGAATGGATAGAAAATTTTGACAATTTGAAGTGAATAAACTTACCACAGACGCCGTGTACTAAGGTGCATTATCATCTTGTTATGTTGTTTGCGGAAATGTCTAAGATACCTCCAAAATAGTCGGTCAGGCACCACTTTTATAAAGATTGTGTTTTATTTCAAGTTAATTGATCCCTTGAGCATACAAATTTGCCCGACTGTTTAAAAAGTTATGCACCTCCGTACAATGATGTACGGAGAATGTGTCACTGTTTTAAAAGTGTGATTTTCATTAAGACGGTCATATTTTCGTTGTCAGATCTGCTTGTTTTCTTTAGCTCGAAATAAGTTAAACTTGACTCATCAGAGAGAACCAGTTCAGCCCAATAATTAATTAATCATTTTTTAATTTTTTTTAGCCATCTGAGGTCTTGCTTTCCTAATTCTCTTCACTAAGAATGGAATTATTTTCAAATTTTCTGTCATTTAAACCTGCTTTGTTTAATAGTTGCAGCTCTGTAGTTAAAGAAATTATGCTGCTAAACGCCTTAATGTATTTTATGTTCTAAATGTAATACAAACTGATTTTATAAGCTTATGACATCCAAGCAAGATGACTTTTTAACTTACGGTCATCTCGCTTGGATGAGCAACATGACCGTCTAAAGCTAAATTTCTAGTTTAAACGGCCAAAAAAGTTTATATCTTGCTAAAAACCATTTTAGCAATATTTTGTTAACATTTAAATATTTTGTCATCTCACGTATTAAAATATTTTTTTTGATTTTCATTCAAAAATTAATACTTTTTGTAGCATCGTTAACTGCCTTAATGTTGAAATTTTTGAAATACTTTCTAAAATTATAGTTTTCCTGACAACTGCATTTTGTTTTCAACACTGGACTCAATGCTAAAGTGTATGTGAAGGACAACATAATAAAATCTGTTCGAAAATTTGCTTTTTAAATGATGAAATTGGCAGTTGTAGAAGGTGAAAATGAAAATATCCAAGTGCGGCTTTTTTTTTTTTTTTTTTTTTTTTTTTTTTTTTTTTTTTTGTAGCTTAGTATATATCATATAGGGATGCTACTCTAAAATTTTTGTCGAAATCAAGTAGATGGTTCGTGTACAGGGCCACCCAAGAGAATTCAAATACATTACGTCTAATGGAGAAATTGCAGTTAAGTACAGTTTAACATCTATAGGCTGCCTTAAACAAAAAACAAAACGGAATGAACAATCATATGTATATATATTATATATATATATATATATATATATATATCTGTATAAAAGTATGTTTTCTGCAGATTGTGATATGGAAATCATTCATCATTCGTTTACAGGACTATCCAGAGTATTTAGATACATTTAGAGCTATACTTGGAAAATGCTGGAATGGCAATTCACTTTGTCAGATAATTTTCATGTAAGACTACATTTAAGTACATGATAATTTTTGAAGCGCATATTGTTTACAGACAATATACAGGGCTACCCAAAATTAAGCCAAACGCCTTTTTTTTTTTTTTTTTTTTTTTTTTATTGAATGTAATTGATCGAAGAGCTTTGCTACATTTTACTATGTCGACAAACACTGCTCAGGAAGGAAAATTAATTTTTCATACCCATACTGCAAACAAAGTATTTTTTAAAGTTCTATTTTTAATGTTATATATATATATATAACTATGTTTTGAGGTATCCTGATTACAAAAGTACAGTTTTTAGCGGTTGATCTGTAAGTTATCAGCATTACTTAAAAACAAATAACAACAGGAAATTTAAATTTGGCATTTTGAATTTCGTATTAGGTTGCCCCTTAAAAATTTGATCAAGACTGGCAAGTTTGAAGGCAAATTAATAACAGCCTGGATTTTATTTTTATTTTTTTTATAATTGTATGCACTGTAATTGAACAGGGTTCGCCCCCACCCTTCTTCTCTCACACAGAATTATATGTCAAATAAAAATATTCCTAAACCTATTTTAGATTATTTTAAAAGTACATTTTGAACTTTATTATCTTACGCTATTGATCTTAAGACTTCAATATTATAATGATTATTATTATTTCAATATTATAATGATAGATTGCATATTATCATTATAATATTGAAATGCAGGATAAGAGAAAGTTGTGTGAGTGACACACCAGATCAGCAGCATAGCAATTCTACATTTTGGAAAACCGGTCGCAAATTATCCCGTCTTGATAGTCAATCGGGGAAAAAGAAATCTAAGAGGAATTCGAATCCGAAAACGGAACCTTAAAAAAAAAAAAAAAAAAAAAAAAAAAAAAATGACGATTTTGAAATGGACACCACCGAAATCGACAACCTTGAAAAGGAAATCCTGCACAAAAATTTGCGAATTTCAAACAGACTATTCATAAAAATCAGACGATTTTAAAAAGATTCTTCAAAAAATTGCTTACTTCGGTAATTAGCAGAAAAAGAATTGCGAAAAAGTGACAAATTAAGCTAAAGTGATCTACTGAATATTTGCAGTAATTAAAACTTTTTAATTTTCAGGTCTACACAGGGTGTTGAAAATCGAGATATTTTCTAATTAAAACTAATTTTTTAAGCAAGTATGTCAATTTTATAGTAATTTTTGATCCCCCCCCCCCCCACACACACACAAATTCTTAACATCGTCACTGAGAAGGATGGATCATAAAAACAAAACTAAATCCACATATTAACTAATGAATTTTTACAAATAAAAGCTATCTTATATAACAACAAAATTCTGTAATTAAATTACGATTACATTTATATTTGTACTGATTTAAATATTTATCTAAATTACATTTCAAATACGCACATATGTTCTGTTTATTCGCTGAACGTTACCTACAATTCATATCTCAAATAGTAATAGCGAATAAGAGGAGGGAAATTGAACCACGTACCTTGCCCAAATATATGGAAATGCTTTAGGGGGCGATTAAATGATGAAGCAGAAATAAAAGCTTAAAAAATAAATGAATAGAATATTAAAATAATAATAATAACCAACATCGCGGGCACGTGTTTTATTAATTTTACTACATATGTTTTGCGGATTGGAGTTGAAGTTCAGGCCGATTGACAACACAGGGTCCTTATCTTGAGTGGAGAGTGGTCTTTCTAAGGCCATATTTATGTAAGTTTCTAAAAAGAACGCGTAAAACTCTCAAAGGCTAGGGGGCAAAGCGCGACTTGTGATCGAACTAGGCACTTCCTTCCTACAAACTGGAGAAGAACCTCTGGAACATTGGTGGGGGTGGGGGTGGGGACTTATATTTACATTGCACATAAAAATCGCGAGATAAGCTGTCGTGGAGTTATAAGCGGTTGCATTACCCCCCCCCCCTTTTTTTTTTTTTTTAATTATTTTTAAGTATATCTTTATACTTTTAATTGAGTAAGAAGATTGCCTTTTTTATATATATATTTTTATTTATTTGGTATATTTTAAAAATTGGTGATAAAAAGATGAAAGTAGTAGCATTTGTAAAATATTCAGTAAAACATATGTGATGTCTTGGTGGAAAATAATAATAATAATAATACCTATTTACATTTTATACTCTTACATACATAATAATAATTATTCAATATAATAATCAAACACCAGGAAGCAAGAATTGGATTCATTAAAAATTATTATATTCTTCTTACTTAATCCTTTAAAGGGCAGTGGGATACAATTCACACCAGATAATTTTAACTCCAAACAGAAAAATTCGTCCCGTGAAATTTCAACAAATATTCACTTTTATAACATTTAATGCATTTGTTTCTTTTCGTTTAACGCTGACGTAAATTCTAATGGCTTTTAATATTACATAGGTATAATCATATCGTCCTTCAAAAGGTTAAATTACTTTTGTCTCCAGCTAACAGCATATTCGAATACTAATTATACCAATTTAGAAACTATTTTATAGGCCAAACATATACTGCACAAATTTTATTACTATGTTAAAGCTTTAATTGTTCAATCTTCAACTATACTATACGTTTATAAAATCTACACTCAGAAGCAGATTTAAGCTAGATTGCGCCCTAGGCCAATTTTGTTATGGTGCCCCCCTATCCCACCCCATTTTTTGAAATATGTATAAATAATAATAATAGCAATAAATATAACATAACTAAAGAAAAATTTATTCTTTATTCTCAGATATATTAATCTTTGTGCAACATGCATATAATATTCAGTATATAATTCAAATATGAATAGTCCAATATGATAATGAAAAAATTCATTTTGTTTTTTGTGTTTCTCCTGGAAAAATACGACAATAAGCTGAATTAGAATTTTTAATTAATCACTGAAGAACAGACTGTCACGTTTATATTTTTATTAAGCTATACAAAATAATTTCGATTCAAAAATAAAGATGCTTTGCTTCAAAATAATTTCTTTACAGCTTTTTGTCCGATCCTTTTTTTTTAATCTTAATTATTTTAACAAAATAGTTCTACTCATCTTTCGACTCATGACAGGGTGTCATGAGTTATAGATAATAGATTTCGAAAACTTAATCGAATTTCAGTTGCTTTTTATGTTTGGATTTGTGTTCAAAATTAAATTGTTTTTAAGATTTTAGTAGGCTTTAAAAAATTTTCTCTCTCGACCAGGGCCTAAGCACAAACCGTTGCTGGATGTTTAATCATCCTATCATTGTAGCCAGTGTTGGGCATAATTGATTAAAAAGTAATTGAATTACAATTAAATTACAATTATAATTATTTTACTGTCAATCGATTAACGAATAATTGATTACAAATAAATTGAATTACTTTTGCACAGCTTGTAATTCAATTATTTTGTAATGAAAATAAAATCACTCTTAATTACAATTGACAAAAGTATTTGAAAATACTTGTAATGGATTACAAATTAATGTCATTACGTTTCTTTAGAGTTTAATTCAATTAACTTGTAATGCAATTGACAATTAATTCCATTACATTTTCCAAATTGTAATTTCACGTGTTTGCAAACAATTACAGGTTAATTTCAATTAAGTTTTCGAAAATAATTAAATTAACCTGTAATGAAATTACAAATTAATTCCCATTACACCTTATAAAATGTAATTCATTTAATTTGTATTTGAATACAAGTTAATCAAATTACATTTTTCGAGAATGTAATTGAATTAATCTAAAATTGAATTACAGGTCAATTCAATTATGATTTCTAAATTATTACATTAAATGGAATTAAATTATTCCGAAATCCGTCAAAAGTTAATTTTAATTGCATTTATTATGTAATGAATTTTTCTTTGGTTGTTTAGAAGAATTTTGTTATCATTATTTAGAGCGTAATTATACAGCCAAAAAGTCATACATATATATATATATATCTTTATATATAAAAATTACTATGTTTGTCCGCGATGAACTCCTAAACTAATGAGCCGATTTTAATGAAATTTGGACACTGTGTGCAGTTTGGTCCAACTTGAGAGATAGGATAGTTTTTATTGCAAAATTCGCCGCCCAAAAGGGGGGGGGGGCAAAACGTGATTTCACAAACAAACAAACAAAAAAATAGAAATGCAGATAGACTGTTCAAAATTGGTATAGATAGGTTTTAGAGGCCTGCAAATCGAATGAGGATATTTTCGAAAGTGTAAAGTTATTAGGAGGGGCGGGAAAGGGGCGGAGGGGCAAAAAAAATAAAAATAGAGTTACATCGCTCAAAATTGGTACATAGAAGTTTTTGATACCTACAAATCGATTGCAGATATTTTTGAATTTGTAAAATTATTAAGAGGAGCGGGAAAGGGGGGGGCCGAGGAGCAAAATATAAAAATGGAGTTAGATCATTCAAAATTGGTGCATAGAATTTTTGATACCAACAAATCGATTGCGGATATTTTCGAATTTGTAAATTTATTAGGAGGGGCGGGAAGGGGGGCAGAGGGGCAAAAAATAAAAATATAGTTAGATCGTTCAAATTGGTGCATACAGGTTTTTGACACCTACAAATAAACTGTAGATATTTTAGAATTTGTAAAATTATTTAGAATAGTCGGGAGGGGGGAGAGCAAAGGGGCAAAATAATAGAAATAAGAGCTGGAGCTTTGAAAATTAGTATTATTCAGTTTTAAGGCCCGATAAATCGACTGCGGATATTTTCGAAAGTATAGAGTTATTAAGAAGGGCGGGAACGGTGGGCGAAGAAACCGTGCGCACGGTTTGCACAGGTATACGCTGCCGCAGGCAGTGTGGGTCCGGACAGATTATTCCACAGATGAGAGAAGATTTTTTTGTATTTTATATCATTTTCCTTTCGATAATATATGGATTCATTATGAGTGTCGAACATTTTTCCCGATCAGATTTTTTTTTCTCTTTTTTTTCACATGTTAAAAATTAATGCAATTTTGAGAATTCTTTAATTATAGTGAATCATTTAAAAATAGGGACCAGCGAAGCGGGCTAAGTCTGCTAAGATCAAGGATGTTATCAAGGATGGTCTTTATTCGTAAATAATAATTTTAATGTATTGAATATTTTACTACAATATAATTCAACGTATAACATAGCCACAGCAACGCGTGGCCGGGTCTGCTAGTATATATCTGTACTGATAAGTATAAAGGATTAAGTCCATATTCTTGATTTTTCAGAAGACGAAAAATAAAGTTAAACTAACTAAAAACTAATCAGAAGAATCGATTAGGAAAAAGGGATTATGTTGATTTATACCCTTTATACCATTCAGTGATTGTCAACCTTCATTTAATGAAAGGAAAAAATTGAATTAAATATTTTATACCAAAGATTAATGCTAAATTTCTGACTTGAATCTTTTTTTGCCAATGGATTTTCTCAAAGACTAAATGACATGGATTTAAATCCTTTATACCAATCGATTTTCTGAGTCTGACTATATGTACTTAACTCAAAATCGACATTTTTGGACATAAATCCTTTATACTTATCAGTACAGATATATATATATATATATATATATTTAAGACAATTTTTACGCTCTAATATAATATTGCGATCATGTTATTCGATAAAACATTCATATTTATAAGTACATAACTTCAATAAAACGGTATCTAGTTAATTCTTCATTATAGATTTACCATAAAAGTTGTCGAACTTTTTAATAAATATTAGAAGTTATAGTACTTAGATATAAAATTGAGACTAGATAATACTAATATACACAAATTCAAATATTGAAAACACTACTGAAATTAAAAGATTATCTACTAAAGGTTTGAAATATAAACACAAATTTTAATTTGAACTGTAGCATCTTAGATATATACGGGATTTTCGGTGAGGGGAGCAGCAATGAGAAACTTATTTCAAACTGCAGCCAGGAAAACATTTAATAATTGAGAAGACAATTCAATTCAGTGATATTATTAAAGGCTGTATTTATATAAATAAGTTTTAAACAAGGTAGCATGTGGGACTAAAACAAGTGAACAACTTTTTGAAATAAATAAATAATAAAGGTAAAAGATATATTTCCATTTAAATAAAATATATTAAATTTGAAAAGCATAGCTTAATTATCTCCCCCCCCCCTTCCCCTGCGTTAATATTGCCTACCAAGAATCATAAATTCATTAAGTTTTTCACTAAGCAAAATCATAATTAAAAAAAAAAAAATTAGAAGTTTAGAAGTTTAACAGTTATGATAGTTTGTAACAGTGGATATGTAAAGGATCGAGCTATAAAAAGATTATATTATACGTAACAAAATATAACGATCTCGGGGAAGAAAGTGTACTTAGAATAATAAAAAGTATCCGTAATAGGAACTTTTTCGAATTTTTACTTTAGAAATGCATTCTAAACAGTAAAAAAAAAAAAAAAAAAAAAAAAAAAAAGTAAAAGGATTGGGAAAAAAAGGAGAAAAAAAAAAGAGATTTATATATACTATATATATATATTTGCTATTTACAAACAAACATTTCACAATTCTTCTTACTAATGTAGAAAAAAAAAAAGTCCTTCCGGCTTATTCGGAAGGGTAGGTTGATTTCTTTTTCCTTATCAAGTAGCCGTCATTTTGTTTCAAAATGGCGGCTGCAAATTATTAACGAATTAGTAGAAATATTGATGTAGGCTATCTACATATGGAGTTTTAAGCAAATCGGTTCATAAATACCTTTGTTATATGACTTTAAAATTTTCAAGTGGCCGTCGCTTGGAAACAAGATGGTGGGCCAAGTTGACAAATGTATCAAATGCATTTGTGAGATAAGACTACTGTACAAATATAGTTGGAATTATTTCAGAATATCAAAAGTCATCGTGTTGAAAAATTGAGTGGCTGCCACTGGATCAAAATGACAGAGAAAGTTGCTCAGTGAACTAATCAATCTAAGATATTGTTGCAAATTTGAATTTTTTTTTCTTTTGTAGAAATTCTTTCAAAGAGGCTTAAGTAAGTTGATTAAATATTACTTTTCTGTATTTCTAGTTTCTTTTAATGTTAAAATAGCCTAATTTCCCCTTAAAAACTCATTAAAAAGCTCCAATATGACAGGTAATGGATTTGGCGCCAAATTTGGCGACTTTTCCACTTGTCGACTTTTTTGGCGACTTTTGGCGAGAAAATCCATAGTTCATTAATAAACTTCATTGAGACACTTATATAATCTATGTATACATCAAAATACAAACCAATTCGGAATACGCTTTTTAAAATTTGAATTTGAAATTTTCAAGTGGTCTCAACTTGAAAACAAAATGGTGCAGCAACTTGGTTAAGAAACTCATCCAAGATATCCATAACACAAGTTAAGGCGCTGTCCAAATTTGGTTCGATTTGGAGTATTATTTCGGAAGTTATCGTGATTTTAAATTTTCAAGTGGTAGCCTGATTTCAAGTGCCCCCACTTGAGATATCTGCCAATTTATTAAAAATGGCTGATAAATTTCATTAATAAAGTTCATGTAGACTCTTATGTAGTCTAGATTTACATAAATTCAAGCAAATCTTGCTTTAAATACGCATTTTAGAATGTGGGTTAGAAATATTCAAGTGGCTGCCACTTGAAAAGAAAGAGTCGGAACAACTTGGTTAGCAAACTCATCCAAGAAACTGATCCAAGAGATTTATAAGATAAGTTAAGACACTTTTCAAATTTGGTTCCATTTGGAGTATTATTTCTCAAGTTATTATGGTTTTAAATTTTCAAGTGGTAGCCTGATTTCAAGTGGTCCCGCTTAACTTAAGATATCCGCCACTTTATTAAAAATGGCGGATATACTTCATTAATAAAGTTCTTTGAAACACTTGTATAAACTATGAAAATATCAAAATTCAAACAAATTCGGAATACGCTTTTTACAATTTGAATTTGAAAATTCCAAGTGGTCTCCACTTGAAAACAAAATGGTGCAGCAACTTGGTTAAGAAACTCATCCAAGATATCCATAACACAAGTTAAGGCGCTGTCCAAATTTGGTTCAATTTGGAGAATTATTTCGGAAGTTATCGTGATTTTAAATTTTCAAGTGGTAGCCTGATTTCAAGTGGCCCCACTTGAGATATCTGCCAATTTATTAAAAATGGCTGATAAATTTCATTAATAAAGTTCATGTAGACTCTTATGTAGTCTAGATTTACATAAAATTCAAGCAAATCTTGCTTTAAATACGCATTTTAGAATGTGGGTTAGAAATATTCAAGTGGCTGCCACTTGAAAAGAAAGAGTCGGAACAACTTGGTTAGCAAACTCATCCAAGAAACTGATCCAAGAGATTTATAAGATAAGTTAAGACACTTTTCAAATTTGGTTCCATTTGGAGTATTATTTCTCAAGTTATTATGGTTTTAAATTTTCAAGTGGTAGCCTGATTTCAAGTGGTCCCGCTTAACTTAAGATATCCGCCACTTTATTAAAAATGGCGGATATACTTCATTAATAAAGTTCTTTGAAACACTTGTATAAACTATGAAAATATCAAAATTCAAACAAATTCGGAATACGCTTTTTACAATTTGAATTTGAAAATTCCAAGTGGTCTCCACTTGAAAACAAAATGGTGGAGCAACTTGGTTAAGAAACTCATCTAAGAAATTCATGACACAAGTTAAGACGCTGTCCAAATTTGGTTCGATTTGGAGTATTATTTCGGAAGTTATCGTGATTTAAAATTTTCAAGTGGTAGCCTGATTTCAAGTGGCCCCACTTAACTCAAGATATCTGTCACTTTATTAAAAATAGCAGATAAATTTCATTAATAAAGTTCATTTAGACTCTTATGTAGTCACTTATGTATGCCACTTGAAAACAAAAAGTCGGAGCAACTTGGTTAACGAACTCATCCAAGATATTTGTAAGATCAGTCCACTGTCCAAATTTGGTTCCATTTCGAGAATTATTTCGGGAGTTATCGTGATGACAAAATTTTCATTATATATATATATATATAGATAAACGAAGTGATTGCAATAGGTCGATTTCTAAAGAAATCAACCTAAAATCCGAGTAACAGATATATCTGACGAAAAGGTGGAGGGATTAATGTAAAACATTTTTATCACTTTTTCTTCGATTGCTGCAAAATTAATGAAGCTGTATTTTGGGAAAATTTTGGGGAGAAAAATAGATGCTAACCGCCTTCGAGGCAAGGGGTGGCTGTGAATAAAAAATGGAGATGGTTATATATATATATATATGTGTGTGTGTGTGTGTGTGTGTAACTATTATTTATTTTTTTATTTTATTTTTTTAAGCACAACTAAGTACTCTTATTCAATACTTATTTCTTAGATATTCTTGGGAAGCAGAAAGGAGAACGGAGGGGGGGGGGATGGTTTCAGAAAGTAAAAATACGTTTATAAGCATAAATCGGCTCTCAAATTACTTCACGGTGAAGAAATTGCAGATGGGGAGACTAGACTTGAGTACTAAAAAGTCATTTTCTGCGATTCTGGAAATTTGAATTTTTAAAGGGGAAGGGAGAAAAACAATTTCTATGGGAAATGTGGCAAAATCCTGATTTTTGAGTAGAACTCGTCCTATAATAGTGCAAAAATATTTACAACAGCCGTTCGTCTTGTTGAGGATATTTCCAAAAACCTATATATATATATATATATATATCTTGCGATTTTCGATTTTGGTGGGAAGGGGAAGTTTAAGGGAGGAAATTCGAGACCCTCCTTTCCTAGCACAATACAGCTCGTGGTGATTCTGTGGGATATAAAGACACAAATTTTGGTGCGTAGATTAGTTTACGGCCCCTGACTTCCACAAGAACGGTATTTTTACTAAATCCCCCCCCCCCCTGTTTTGCGAAAACGGAGACAAATACACGTTTGTAAGCATAACTCGACTTCAAATTACTTCACGGTGAAAGAATTGCACATGGGGAGACTAGACTTGAGCACAAAAAACTGTTTTCTGCGATTTTGGAATTTTAAAAGAGGGAGGGAGAGAAAACGATTTTCTGGTGAAAATTTCACAAAATCTGGTTTTACGAGTAGAACTCTATAAATAATGCTACAAAGATGTTTAAAATAGGCGTACGTTTTCTTGGAGATATTATTTCCAGAAATCCATTTTAGGTTGATTTCTTTAGAAATCGACCTATTGCAATCACTTCGTTTATCTATATATATATATATATATACATATCTATCTATCTATCTATCTATCTATAATGAAAATTTTGTCATCACGATAACTTCCGAAATAATACTGCAAATCGAACCAAATTTGGACAGTGAACTAATCTTATAAATATCTTGGACGAGTTCGTTAACCAAGTTGCTCCGACTTTTTGTTTTCAAGTGGCAGCAACTTGAAAATATCAAACCGACTTTGTAAAAAGCATATTTAAAGCAAGATTTGCTTGAATTTTCATGTAAATACAGGCCACATAAGGGTCTCAATGAAGTTTATTAATGAAGTTTATCCGCCATTTTTAATAAAGTGGCAGATATTTTAAGTTAAGCGGGACCACTTGAAATCGGGCTACCACTTGAAAATTTAAAATCACTATAACTTCCGAAATAATACTCCAAATCGAACCAAATTTAGACAGTGCCTTAACTTATCTTATAAATATCTTAGATGAGTTTATTAACCAAGTTGCTCCGCCATTTTGTTTTCAAGTTGAGACCACTTGAAAATTTCAAATTCAAATCGTAAAAAGCGTATTCCGAATTTGTTTGTAATTTGATGTAAATATAAACCACATATGGGTCTCAATGATTTTTATTAATGAAATTTATCCGTCATTTTTAATAAAGGGGTAGATATCTTAAGTTAAGCGGGGCCACTTGAAATCACGCTACCACTTGAAAATTTAAAATCACAATAACTTCTGAAATAATACTCCAAATCGAACCAAATTTGGACAGTGTCTTAACTTATCTTATAAATAACTTGGATGAATTTGTTAACCAAGTTGCTCTGACATTTTGTTTTCAAGTGGAGACCACTTGAAAATTTCAAATTCAAATTGAAAAAACATATTCCGAATTTTTTTTAAATTTTGATGTATACATAGGTTATACAAGTGACTCAAATAACTTTATTAATGAACTTTATCCGCCATTTTAAATAAAGTGGCGGATACCTTAAGTTAAGAGGAACCATTTGAAATCAGGCCACCACTTGAATATTTAAAATCATGATAACTTCCGAAATAATACTCCAAATGGAACCAAATTTGAACAGTGTCTTAACTTATCTTATAAATATCTTAGATAAGTTTGTTAACCAAGTTGCTCCGCCATTTTGTTTTCAAGTGGAACCACTTGAAAATTTGAAATTTAAATTGTAAAAAGCGTATTCCGAAATAGTTTGAATTTTGATGCAAATACAGACCACGTAAGGATCTCAATAAAATTTATTAATAAACTATATCCGCCATTTTTATTGAGTGGCGGCTATCTTAAGTTAAGCGGGGCCACTTGAAATCAGGCTCCCACTTGAAAATTTAAAATCACGATAATTTCTGAAATAGTACACCAAATCGAACCAAATTTGGACAGTGATATTATCTTATAATTATCTTGAATGTTTTCACTGGGCAACTTGTCCCGACATCTTGTTTCTAAGTTCCAGCCACTTAAAATCACACTGCCACTTGAAAATATGCCATCACGATAACTTTCAAAATACTAAACTGATTCAAATAAAAGTTGGATAGTGAACTTACGGTTCAAATATCTAGGATAAGTTCACTTGGTGATTTCATCCGCAATTTTATTTCCAAGTGGCGGCCACTTGAAAATTTGTCATTATGGTAACTTTAGTAATACAGAATCAATCCGCATCAAATTTAGGTAGTGGATTTATCATTCAAATATCTCAGATAAGTTCGCTGGGCATCTCACTCCACTTCTTTTTATAAGTGGTGCCACCTGAAAATTTCTTATGACGATAATTTTTGAAATACTGATTTAATTTAAATTAGAAATGGATAATGAACTTATCATACAAATATACTGGATGATTTCGATGCGCAAGTTATTTTGCCATTTTGTTTCCAAGTCGCAGCCATTTAGACTGCCACTTGAAAATTTGCCATAATAATGACTTTTGAAACACAACACTGATTTAAACCACAGTTGGACAATGAACCTATGCTTCAAATATCTTGGATGTGTTTGCTGGGCAACTTGTTCCACTGTATTGTTTCCAAGTGGCGGCCACTTGAAAATTTGTTATTACGGTAACTTTAGAAATACTTAATCAATTCAAATCAAAGTTGAAAATTGGATTTATCATTCAAACAACAAAAATCTAGAAAATTCACGTAACTCGTGAACCAATCACGTTATTGCGTCCATCTTTGGTATATCGATAATAAGTATTTTCTCGCCAAAAGTCGCCAAAAAAGTCGCCATAGGGGAAAAGTCGTCAAATTTGGCGCCAAATCCATTACCTGCGTTACTGGATCTTTTAATGTGTTTTTAAGGGAAAGTTAGGCTATTTTAATGCTAAAACAAACTAGAAATGCAGAAAACTAACATTTTATCAACTTACTAAGCCTCTTTGAAAGAATTTCTACAAAAAAAAAAAAAAAAAAAAAAATATTGCTTTCAAATTTGCAAGGATATCTTAGATGAGCAACTTTCTCTGCCATTTTGATCGAAGTGTTCGAAACTTAATTTTTCAACACGATGACTTTTGAGATTTTTAATTAATTCGAACTATATGCGTACAGTAGACTTATCTCACACATTTAATATATTTGTCAACTTAACCCGCCATTTTGTTTCCAAGCGCCGGCCACTTGAAATTTTTAAATTCACATAAAAATGTATTTATGAACCGGTTTGCTTAAAACTCCATATGTGCATAGCCTACATTAATATTTCTACCAATTCCATTAATAATTTGTAGCCGCCATTTTGAAACAAAATGACGGCTACTTGATAAGGAAAAAGAAATCAACGTACCCTTCCGAATAAGCCGGAAGGACTTTTTGTTTTTTGAGGGGAGTTACAAGGAAGCGAGTTCGAGACCAAACCCCCCTCCGTTTTATCTACAGGAGCTCAGGTCAAGAATTTTGTTGTGTGGGTTGTTTATTTGTATATCCATAGTAACAACATTTTGCGAAATTTACCCCTTCCCCCTCTCCTTGGAGACAGAGGGGACAATAAACATTTTTTCAAGCATATATAACTTTACTTCAAATTATCTCAGTAAGATTAATTTTATACATGATTTTTTTTTTTTTTTTTTTTTTTTGACGTACCCAACTCGCAATATAAAGTGATTTTGTGAAATTTCTCCTTACCCGCATTTAATAGCAGGAAGGGGGGGGGGGGCAACAAACTTTAAAAGAGTAACTCTGCTCAAAATTATCTCAGAAAAACGATTTTTTTTTATGTGTCGATTGATTATGACCACCCAACACACACTACAAAGGATTTAGCGAAATTCCTCCCTATACACTCTTTGGGGATCGGGAGGCAAAAAACATATTTCCATGCATAAATGTGCTCCAAATAATCTTACAAAGGCGATTTTTTTAATGTGTCTTGGTTATACGTTCCTAAAATATAGTATAAAAATATTTTGGGAAAGTTCACCCCCCCCCCTTAAGGGAGAGGGCAAGAAAATTGTAACTCTGCTCCAAATTATCTCAGGAATGCGATCTTTTACTGAGTCGCTTGGTTATGTGAACCTAACACGCACTCGAAACCATTATGCGAAATTATTCACTCGCTCCCTTGTGGTGGAGAGGCAAAAAACACGTTTTCAAGTTTTACTCTGCCCCAAATTATCTCCGAATGGCAAAATTTAGTGTGTGGGTGCTGGTTAAATGTACGCAATATGCACTTTTCTGGAATTTCGCGAAACTTCTAAGTTTATCCGCGGAGGAAGAAGGAACATATGCATATTGCATATGTTCCTTAAAGCGGCTAAGGCGCTACCGAAGACGGTAGGGACCCGATTCGTCATGCTGCGAGCGTGAAAACCCACTACCGAATGCAATGGTCAATATTTCATATAGGTTTCGATGATTACAATGATATATTTTTTATTTATTATTATTACTATTATTATTTTAATTAATAATGATGTGAAATTGAGAAATCATTTAAATATAGTGACCAAAGAACCGGGCGAAGCCCACTAGTCTGATGTAAAGTACAAAAACGACGAGATAGCATTTGTTAACACAATAAAATGTTTCTGAGCAGATATTTAAGAATCTGCTGTTGATGGGATGCTTAAGATTCACAAAACAAATATTATCTACACATGCAAATTTTTAATTAGAAAATTTATAACTGTAAATGTTAATAAGTGAATAAAAATTTTTTAAATTATTATTATCATTATTGAAAAGAAAAAATTGACATATTTTTCTTTTCTTTTCTTTTCTTTTTTTTTTTAGTTAAAGCTCTTTCGAATATGGTTAATAATGAATATTATCAATGAAACTACAATTTTTTTTACATTAGCTGCATTTTCGCGGAAATAGTTTCAGAACATCAATGAATTCAGCTGCCAAACATTTTGCCCCTCTCCCCTCCCTTCACCATCGCTTGGAGGACAGGTTCTTGAAATTGATTTTAGGTAGGCGTATTTGTTATACTCTAAAACAAGAATGGATATATGCTTTTACTTTCCGAAATAAATATTATTATAAAAAAAAGGGGGGGGGTGATAAAAAAATTCAATTATAAAATTTTAGTGTATCCATACATTAAAGTGTTGTATGTATTTACAGAATTTACATGATAACGTGTAAACGTTCATTCGATTAAACTCAAAGTTTGTGCTGTATATTATAAAACCCCGTAGCGTGATCTATATTGATATTGATGAGTGCAGGGTTTATGCAGGGTTTATAGCTCTTTCCAGGTAGATAAAAAAAAGTATATATCGTTACCATTATGGTTTGTACATTTACGTTATTGCAAGTGCTCTAACGTGTAAATTCTAAATTGAATTACAAATTGGGAAGGCATGTTACAGATCATAGTTATAAGAACTTTATATAAGTGTAGAACTTCTTGTTATTTATTACTTTCATCACCCGACAACCGCAGGTAATGGAAGTATTGTTGTCGGTCAAAAATTTCGATGTCAAATTTTCATCTGATTTACATGTTTTAGAGTCTCCTGAGTCAAAAAAAAAAAAAAAAAAAATGTTTTTCGCAACTGGTCAGTATGTTAGGTAGTGTGCAACTGGTCAGTGTATGTGTGTAGGAAGAGTCGGTAACAAAAGTCTCTGTTCTTAGTCTAAAAACAGGATTCGGCAAGGGTTTATTTAAACCCTTAACGCGCGGTGTCCTCGCCACGAGGACGCAAAATTTAAGATCCAGCTGCAAAAATTCATCCCGGAAATATTTTAGCAAAAATTGACGTTTATAACATATCAGAAAAGGCCAATTTTTAACCCTTAAAATTTAAAAATTTCTTTTAGTTTATTTTAGTTCATGAATTCCGGTGGCAGTATAATTTAAATGTTTCAAATTGTCTTGCGCCGCAAAGGGTTAAGAAAACTGTATTAAGTGTACTTTTTTTACATAGGAATTTTCGCTAGCGTTCGGAGACTTTTGTTACCGACACCTTCTCTATGTGTACGGGGAATATTGTGACATTAAAATCTCCGAAACTAATAAAAATAAAACTACTGAACTTCAGAATTAAGATAAGTTTAGTGTACAGATGATTTTTCCAACTTTTTAATGAAAACTGCATGAGACCGTACATCCGTATCTCAAAAAGAATAACAATTTCTTCAAAACTACTATTTAAACATCGTTTTGGATGTCTTTCCGTATGTGTTAACTGAATAGTTCAGGAAAATTGCTTAACACTGAATAAATAGGTCAATTTTAGATCTCGCGAATGCATTCCATTAAAAACAGCTCTATGTATTCTCTTCAAATTCACCATACTGACTCCTTTATAGACCTTTAAGTATATAATTGTTATTTTGCAGTGAGTTGATGAGTTTGCTCAGTTTTTATGAAAATTGGCAGGGGGATTGAAAGTCGATGTCTCAGAAACAGTTCTAACAATTTTCTTCAAATTTGCTACATAAATTCACTACTTGGTTACTACAAGAAAATTCACGAGCGTCCTGATTAGGCAGGACAGTTAAGGATTTTGGAAATGCGTGCTTTAAAAAACGGCCTCTAATTATTTTTTTTTATTACTATTATTATTTTATTTATTTACTATGTACATTCTCTTTTGTATATCTTCTCGACATATGTATCAGTTTGCTCTTACAGGAAATTTGCTAGGTGTCTAATTTATTGAAACAATTTTGTTTTCTAAATATAATCAATATAATCTTTCCAAAAAGAATGTACAATATGCCTAGTGTTGGACAATGTAAATCGTGTGTTTGTTATACATCAGATTTTTTTTTATTTTGTTTTGGGGGGGGGGGGGGGATTTAAAAAAGGGAATACTTTTGGAATATTCAAAATCAATAAATATTTAATAATTTAAATAATGACTTTCATATATATATATATATATATATTGGTAATTTCAATTAAATTGGTACAACATTCACATAGTATTAATGGAAAATAAGCAGTAAGGATTATATACATCTGCGGGAGGGGTTTCGGGTTAGCGGTAGTTTGAATGAAAATAATTGTTTTTATATCACCTTCTTACCGATTTTAATGAAACTTTGTATAAAAATTATTTATTAATTATGAAAAATTACAGCAAGTGTCACACTTATTTGGAAGGGAGGGAGATAAGTGGGAGGGACAGAGTGAAAGAAAATTATTTTTTATATTATCATGTTGCATATTTATCTTATATAATATATCACTTACTGTTTATTGAAAATTACAATGAATGAGTATTATATATGGTAAGGGGAGGGCGCACGAGGGGTGCATATGGATTATTATTATTTTTTTTTTTTTAATCACACAGTTTAAATGAAGCTTTATATAAATAACACTTACTATTTAAGAAAAATTAAAATGCGTGTTACGTATATCTACAGGAGGGGGCAGAGGGAAAGAAAACTGTTGTTCTTATATTCTCATATCACCGTGTTACCGATTTTGATGAAATTTTGTATAACTGTCACTTATTCTTTATGAAAATGAAAGTGAGTTTTTCATACAGTTGAAGGGGGGAGGAGGGTTAAGGAAGGCAGAGGGGAATAAAATATTTTTTAAACCGACCCCCTTAACGATTGTTTGTTGAAATTTTGTGTAAATATTACTTATTGTTAATGAAAAATTAAAGTGAGTGTTACATATGATTTTTTTTTTTTTTTTTTTTTTTTTTTTTTTTGAGGGGGGAGGGGATGATGTACAGCAGAAGAAAAGAAAGTTGTTTTATATCACTATGATTTTCATCTTAATAAAACTTATTGTAAATACCACCTACTGATTAGGAAAATTTATACTGATCTATACCTGGGGGGAGCAGAAGAGGAAAATGATTGCTTAGGAAAAATCAGAGAGTGCGTTAGATATATCTAGGGGCCAAGGGGAGACAGAGGGAAAGAAAATGATTGTTTTGACGCATCCCTCTTTACATTTATAGGAAACTTTGTACAGATATCACTTATTGTTCATGAAAAATTACAGAGAAGATTATATCCAGGGGATAGGGAACATACGGAAAGAATAGGATATTTTTACACCACGCTGTTGCCGATTTAATAAAACTTTGCTTAACCCTTTGCGGCGCAAGGTAATCGAGATCATTTAGATTGGACTGCCCCCGGAATTCACGAACAAAATTAAAATAGAACAAATTTTAAGTTTGTAAAAACGGCTTTTTTCTGCTACATTATAAAAGAAAATTTTTGATAAAAAAATTTCAGGGATGAGTTTTTGCAGCTGGAGCTCAATAATTGCGTCCTCGCAGCGAGGACAGCGCGCCACAAAGTGTTAAATATTACTGTTTATGAAAAATTTACAATGAGGGTTACGTATCATAGTGTCTTTATCTTCCTAATACTCAAAAATTCAGTGTTTGATTAAAATCTCCGAAAAGGTAATTCAAAAACGAGATTTTTTTCGTTTAATCTGTCCTTTTAGTACCCTATCGCAGGAAACAAAAAATTACGTTCTCGTAGACTTTTAGCATGCATTTTACAAGTGGCAATAAGGAAAAGTGTTCATTTTCCACGATCTGGAAGAAAGAGTGCCGGAGGGCATTTTTAATAAATGCTACTTGTTAAATATATGTGTCCTGAAAAATACTTTGGAGGGCTATAGGGGTGAGAAAAGAAAAAAGATGTTATGATAGAAAAAAAAAAAATCACAACTGTACTTTAACCCCCAATATATTTGCAAGTCCCAAGTTTTTTTTTTCTTTTGCAAGTAGCATTTGTGAAAAGTCTCATTTTTTCCGACGTCCAAAAAATATGGTCGCTTTCCTTAATTATTAATTGTAAAATACATGCTAAACATCAACAAATTTGTAAATATTTTTTTTTTCCCTGGAGAAAAGACAAAGGGGACAGATTAATTAAAAAAAAGAAATGAAGAAGAAGAAAGAGAGAGAGAAAGAAAAAGGTTTTTGTTTTAACTTTTTACAGTTTTTAATCAAAATTTGAAGAAAAATTTGAATACTAATTTAAGAAAAGAAAAATCACTGTGATATGTAGCACTCACTCTCATTTTCCACAAACATGGAGTTATATTTCTAAAAAGTTCAGTTAAAAACGGTAATAAGGCGGTATAAAAAAATCATTTTATTTCAGTGTGTCCCATGCCATCTCTGTATATCTAGCCGTAACAATATTTTTTTTTAAATAGACAATAATCAATATTTAAGCCAAGTTTTCTATGCATATGAAATGATGTAATGTTGAAGAGAACTTTTCTAACTGCTTTTCCCTCTGCTCCCTTTCGCCCCCCCCCCCCAACTATATATAATGCTCACTGTAATTTTTCATGAAGAGTAAGTGATAGTTATACAAAGTTTCATTAAAGTTGGCGACATGGTCGTACAAAAACAATATTTTTCTCCCCCCCCCGCTCTCTTTTACCCCCGACGCTATATGTACAGTCGGTAACAAAAGTATCCGGGCACTAGCAAAAATTCCTATGTAAAAAAAGTACACTTCATACGGTTTTGTTAAATAAATCCTTGTCGAATCTTGTTCTTAGTGTAAGAACATGATTCAATAAGGATTTATTATATTCTACAACCTGTAAAAAAGTAGAATTGTTTGATATCTCTTACTCATATAATTTTTGGATCCCCGCCTTTGCCACCGCTAACGATTTGTGATCACTTGTCCGACAGAAGCCTCATGATTTCCAATCTTTCCCTATCTACATCATAAATGTAAATATTCATTTTAAACTTGTTTTATTAAATTCTAGAATTTATAAAGAAATAAAATTCTTTAATATCTTTCACTCATAATTTTTGATGGCCCTTCTCACTTCCGCTAACAATTGCTGATCACACACTCCACAGAAGTCTTTTAATTGTTCAGCATCTTTCCCTCATGTAATCCCCCCCCCCCCCCCCCACACACACACACACCCGCTCCATTTCCAACAAGCGATAAACGAAGCTCAATCTTTTCCCCTAATTTTCTTCTATGTAAATACAAAGCTGATTGTTTGTTTGCTTGCCCAGACTTTTTGTTCGCTATACAAATCTATACCGTTTAATCGACAGCTGCGAAAAATGCCACATTTATTACTCAGGAAAAAAATCTAGCTAACGCCATTTTTTTTTTTATTATTATTATTACTAGCTTATTCGGTAATTGGATCAAAAGATATTAAATAAAAACAACATTTTAATGGCTCCCTACACTCAGATATATGTAACACTCATTGTGATTTTTTGTTGTTGTTGTTGTTGTTGTTTTAACAGCAAGCGACATTTACTCTAAATTTCACTAAATGGGATACATTGTGGTATAAAACAATCATTTTTTCCCTACTGCTTTCCGTGACTCCCCCCATTCTCAGATATATGTAAACTTTTTGTAAATTAAGTAGTTATTTTCGAAAGATTTCATGAAAATCAGTATTAAGTTACTTTTTATAAGATTATTTTATTTCTGTGCGCTACAGCCCCCCCCCCCCCGTGAACCCCAGAGCTGGATGTAACTCTCGTTGTAATTTTCATAGATAGTAATTGATAGTTTTACAAATTTTCATAAAAATCGATAACAATTTCTTCCCCTCTGCCCCACTAACCTCCCCCTCCCAAGTATGCGTAGCACTCACTGCAAATTTTTAAAAATGGTAAGCGATCGTTATTCAAATTTTCATTAACTCTGAACCGGAAACTTGCCGACTGTGAGGCTGCTGTGTCTACGTACCTACCCTCTACGCAAAAATGAACGTCTCCAGTTTATATCATTCCACTTAATCTTTCACCTAATATGGTGATGTTAATACATTAATATAAAAGAATACGTGTTTAAGTTTACTATTTGTAAACTATTTAAAGTTTTGTTTGTTTTCATTTTTATAGTAAATTTTTGAATGCCAGCAGTCTCACAGACTGCACGGTTCTGTTTTCGTAACAATTTCGCATGTTTCTAGTTAAGGGATATATATACTAACCCGATTAGATTATCATTTTTTTTTTTTCGGCACTTTGTTAGAATACCATGGGTCACTGAAGATCCGAGGCATGTTAGAATACATAATTTTTAAGGAAAAAATCTGATAAAATTTTTGAACACTCTTAAATTCTTCTATTTTAAGGGCAGACAAAGAATATTACAAAAAATAAATAAATAAATAAATAAAAAATAAACAAATATTTTACTTTTCATCGGGAACACACCCACTTCCCAAAACTGAAGGTATTGACAAAAAAAATTCACAACTTTTGAACAAATTAAGGTATTTGAAGCGTTCAAATTGCATAATAAAGCTTAAGAATGGTATATTTACCGAAAAAATCACGGAATTGATGCATAGGTATTCTTTTATATGTCGGCTCTGAGAAATGAGACAAAGAAAAATGACTCGGGTCTCTATGGACCTACGATAACCTCAGCTGGTTAAGGATTTTCTTAAAAATAGTAAGATTACATCTTAAGATATAAAATTGAAATAAATAAAATACCTTTATATATATGTGGAGTTATTTCTTTCTTTCTTTCATTTTTTTAAATGTCAAAAATGAAAAAAAAAAAAAAAAAAACAGAAAGCCTCATTCTGCTTTTAGTTTAATAGAGATACTCCAAGTATATTTAAAATATAAACACATAAAAATCGAAAATGACAAACGACATATTATATTTGTAATGTTTTGATAAATTTTAAAATATTATTTTTTTCCTTTAAAGAAATAAAATGTATTAAATATATGTATATATATATTAAAATTTCATTTCTTTAACTTTATCAGATGATAAATTAGTGCTTCGTTTTTTTAGCTTTTCTAAAAGGCAAATGAAATATAGTTATATGTACATTTATACTATCAGGCGTTGCATGCTTCGCAGGCCACTATGTTTAAATTAAGACTTAATTACATATAAATTATTAAAATCTACCCACCCGCAAATAAAATAAAATAAAATGATTGATTGAAACTTGTCAAAACCTCAGTCTTTTTGCCCCTCCCCACCCCGCCGAAGTGGGGGGGAAATTAAGGTAAGGCACCATGGGGGGTAAGACCCTTTCCCCTTTCAACGGTGCACTCTTTGTCATATTAACAGCAAACCAACTCCAAATTTAAAATTTCGTGAAGTTTGGACCATAATTTTTAGTGATAAGGCACCATGGGGGGTAAGACCCTCCTCTCTTCCAACAGTGTAGTCTTTATTATAGTAACACCAAACCAACTCTAAATTTAAAATTTCGAAAAATTAGAACGGTAACTTTCCGAGATAAGGCACCGTGGGAAGTAAGACCCCTTCTTCAAACAGTCTTTGTTAAACTAATACCCAACCAATTCTAAATTTAAAATTTCGTGAAGTTTCGACCATAGTTTTTCGTGATAAGGCGCTATGAGGGGGGAGTCCCTGTCCCCTTCCAACAGTATTCTTCATCAAAGTAACACGAAACCAATTCCGAATTTAAAATTTCGAAAAAATGGAATAGTAACTTTCCGAGATAAGGCACCATGGGGTGTAAGACCCCACTTCAAACAATGCAGTCTTTGTTAACATAACATCCAACCACATCCAAATTTAAAATTTTGTAAAGTTTGGTTCATACTTTTTCGAAATAAGACACCGTAGGGGTAGGAGCCTCTCCCTTTCTATCGATGTACTGTTTGTCATATTAACACCAAACGAACTCCAAATTTGCAATTTTGTAAAGTTAGGATAATAAATTTCCTAGATAAGGCACCGAGGGGAGAAAAGAGGTAAGGCCCTTCCTCTTTCGAACGGTGCAATCTTTGTTATAATAATAACCAACTAACACCAAATTTAAAATTTCTTAAAGTTATTAGGACTGTAACTTTTCGAGACACTTTCTCTTTCTAACGGTGCAGTCTTTGTTATAATAGCACCCAAACAACTGAAAGTTTAAAATTTCATAAAGTTCGGACCATTATTTTTCGAGATAATGTTCCGTGGAGTGTAAGACCCTCTCCCCTTCGAACGGTGCAGTCTTTGTCCTACTAGCACCAAACCAACTACAAATTGTAAGTTTCATAAAATTAATGCCGTAACTTTTCGGTCCACCAGCGGCCAAGCGGTTCTACGCTCAAAGCTGGTAGACGTGAAGTGCCGGGTTCGATCCAAGGTCGCGCTCGTCGGCCTAGCCGTTCGGAGTTTTCCGTGGTTATCTCCGAAACTTGTGTAAATACAGGCGTGGATCCCTTAGAAAGACCTCCAAGGAAGGCACTCCCCCCTCTGGCCTAGGACCCAAGAGTACTCAATCGGCCTTATTCCGCAACACCAACATCGTAACTTTTCGAGATAAGGCAACGTGGCGGGTAAGACCCTTCCCCTTCCAACGGTGTAATCTTTGTTATACTAACACTAAACCAACCCTAAATTTAAAATTTCGTAAAGTTTGGAACATATTTTTTCGAGAAAAGGCACTATGGGGGGTAAGACCGTATTCCCTTCCAATGGTGCACTCTTTGTCATAATAACACGAAACCAACTCCAAGTTTAAAATTTCGTAAAGTTAGGACCATAACTTTCCAACATAAGACATGTTGGGGTAAGAACTCCTCCCCCCCCTTCCAACGGTGTAGTCTTTGTTATACTAACACTCAAACAACTCCAAATTTAAAATTTTGTAAAGTTCGGACCATTATTTTTCGAAATAAGGCTCCTTGAGGAGGAGGGGGGGGAGAGGTAAGACCCTCCCCCTTCCAACAGTGCAGCATTTGCCATACTAACACCGACTATCCCAAAATTTAAAATTTCGTAAAATTTGTACCCTAATTTTGGTGAGGTTGAAGGAGATAAAACTCTCCTTCCTTTCAATGGTGCAGTCTTTGTTATACTAACAGCCAACCAACCAGAAATTCAAAATTTTGTAAAGTTTCGACCACAATTTTTCGAGATGAAGTTCCGTGCGACGTAAGATCCTCCCTCCCCTTCCAACGGTTCAATTTTTGTCATACTAACACCAAACTTAAAGTTTCTTAAAAGTTCGGACCATAATTTTTTGAGATAAGGCAAGTTGGGATCAGACCCTCCCCCTTCCAGGAATGCAATGTTTGTCATACTAATACTTAACTCTAAATTCAAAATTTCGTGTGGATCGAATCATAACTTTTCGTCAGAACATCAGCGAAGAAGTTAAATCGATCTCTACCTAAATGTAATTTGAATTCCAAAGTCACAATTACAATATTATAATTATAATTATATCGTCAGTAATTACAATTACATTTCAATTGCGTAAAATAATTAACCATTAAATTTCATATAATTGTAATCGTAAATTTTTAATTATAAGTACAGAAAAGTAATTATAATTATAACGTTTCTAATTACAATTATATTCTAATTCTATAAAATGATTACCCATTAACATTACATATAATTGTAACTGCAAAATTTAATTATAATTACAGGCAGATAATTATAATTATAATGTTTTTAACTGCAATTACATTTCAATTTTATAAAATGATTATTCATTACATTACATGTAATTGTAACTAAATTTTTTCAATTATAATTGCAGTAAAGTAATTATAATTGAAAGCTTTTAGTTACGATTAAAGTAATGATTAATTGCATATGCTCAGTTACAATTACAAGTAATCATAATTGTAATTGCTTCCTGTCAATTGAAATGTAATTCATTACAAATTAATTGAATTACGATTTTGCCCAACTCTGATTGTAGCAGCATCGCATAATTATATACGGCCGCTCTCCAGTCCGGACGATTAACTGTACAAATATAATGTGACCCCATACAAATATAGTTTGAATTCGTGTATTTCAAACCGATATCGAAAACACTGTAACATGTTAAATGGGGTGTGCAAAGTATTTTTATAATCGATGAAACACCCATTCAATTATGAATTTTCAGTTGTCCTCACTCTTTTTAAATTAGTGCTCGCTTTCAAATTTTGGTCGTCCTTCACTGCGTGGTTCAAATTTTAGTCATCTTTAAAACTTCTTAATGCCTTCTAGGCCCGGGCCTCACGGGTCTGAGCCTGAATTTGACACACTGGGCGTTTCTAGAAAAATGCGTAAAATAATTTCGAAAAAATTATAAGAATTAATTTCAAAGCTAATCCATAGATGGCAGCACTATTAAAATAAAACTTTCGTGCACTACTTTAAAATCATATTCTTTTAAAGCATATTATTTGTTAAATTAAAATACCTTGTTTTATAAACATTCATGAATATTAATCAAAGAAAACCACACACACAAAATAAATAAATCTTTCAAGAACGCTTTTACACTAAAGAAAATTTCTAAACTAACAAACAAATACTATTAGCTACTAGTGTGAATTTATAAAGAAGGGAAAACGTTGATAAATATCATTAAATAAATACATTCGGTTTATTTAAAAAGGATCTCTATATTAATAATTCTCAACACGCAGGAGTATGTGTTAATTTCTAAAAATGTTATTGTTAGTTTAAAAATGAACTACTCCACAACGGCGAGAGTCCATTTATCAGTTTATGTATCACAAAAATTACATTTAATACGAGAAGCATAAAAATAAATTTATGTAAAAAGTATGTCGTGTAAAACGTACATAAACTTTTTACACGACTGTTTCGACTGATACTATTATAGGAATATAGTCGTTATTCATTCCTTCTTTTTTCTCAAAGTTTGTTTTGCGAAGTTCATGAATGTATTAGATATAATTATTCCAAATACAAAGATTTGATTTTCCCTAATATTAAGCGACATTCAAAAAAATGTAGCATACTACATATTTATTTAAAATAATGATTTAAGAAACGTACTATCCTAATTATTAACTAAATATGTTAAATATTCGTGTTTATTTTATGTTCATTAATGCTTCGGGAAAAATATGATTGAAAATAATAACAATATGATGTGCATACAAATAATGCGATTAAATAAATTGAAAAAGAAAATTCTTCAGCTTTAGATATAATTTTATTTTATACATTCATACCTTATGGTTATAAATTAAAATAAATAAAAATATTTTAAGTCTTTAAGAATTATACATATGATCAAGAGTTTTATATTTACTATTGGATGAAATAAAAAAAGGATTTAAAAAATTTATTAATTCAATAAAGTATCTCAAATTGTGAATCATTGCTAAGTTTTACATGGTATAAAAAACAATTATACATTTATCATTCATCAAAAGAAAAAAAAAAGAATGATAAAACTTTTTAAACTTACTTATCATTATTTACTGCAAGTTTTAGCACAGTTAAAATTTCTTTTTCAATAACTTCAATTACAGCATTTAGTTCAGCTAAATAACTACTCTAAATTACCTTTTCTCGTGTCCGACTTCCCGATTCCCGAGTAAACAAAAACGCATGGAAAAAGAGAAATAAATAAGTAATACGAAACTATTAAACTTATATGCCAGCGTAATAGCTTCTTTATAATTTGACTGATTTCTGTTTGGCAACCACCTGTGCAGTTGAATTGTTATACAGCCTGAAACGCTCGCTTGCAATCACAGGATCACAAATCTGAAATTTGAGTGAGGTTTACATCACAGTAGAGCTGCACACAAGTTCACAATTCCTACATACAGTCAGTCGCAAAAGTATCCGAACACTAGCGAAAATTCCTATGTAAAAAAAGTATCTTAATACTGTTTTGTTAAATAAATCCTTGTTGAATCATGTTCTTAGTCAGTCTAAGGACGTTATTCGACAAGGATTTATTTAACAAAACTGTATAACGAGTACTTTTTTTTTACATAGGAATTTTTGCTAGGCTCGGATACTTTTGCTGCCGACTGGCAGTGAAAGTCGTAACTAACGCCATCTGCTGGAAGACAAATTTCAAAAAGAAAAACTTTGTATTGAAAAGAAACTAACTCCCACATTCAGATGTCTGCTGTTAAGGATCCTTAACTAAAGATCTTTAAAAAGATGCATTTTCATTGGTCAATCGAAATGTAAACAATCTTTATTTCCGACTTTCCTTAAAATAGAAATTCAGATGTCCGTTTAAAGTCATTAACTTTAAGGATCATTAAATTCTTAAGAGCTCTACACCTCAGTACAATCCTCAGGTACGAAACGGCGTAGTGTAAAATCCGGTCCCAAAACAAACTTTTCGGGACGCATATATCAGAGCTGCTGTCATCTGTTGTCGCAACTAGAAAGTCTTATTTATTTATTTATTTAATTCAGGCATGCGCGCGCACGTACATGGGTGTAAATATTTCGATTTTCGTTTTCATATTTTTAATTTAAAATAGCAATATTGAATATTCTTTTAATAATTTATTTTTTTTAACTCATGTTGTTATAAGGAGAAGAAATTTTGTTGGAATTATTTACCTCCTCCTATTAATTATTCTGCTTATTATATTTGTTAAATAAGATTAAAATATGAATATTTGTGTTTTTAATACAGAATACAAATTAAAATATCTTCTTTTCACGTAAAATTAATTTAACAAAAATTATAATTTATAAGTAACAAAAATTTTTATGCTATATTATTCAAGAGGTTTTTATTATAAAGTTATCTAACAAAAATATCAGTTATTAAAGAAATAAAGTTGTTGTTCTTTTTTTAAGTATTTATCTGTTATGTAAATGTGAAAATATTTTGTTAAAAATTACAGTTATCACAAAAAGATATCGGTTAGGAATAGAATACAGTAAAACCTCTCTAAAAAAAACTACAAACTGTAGCTTTAACTTTTGGACGGTTACATAGGTGGTCATTAAATAGAGGTTCAAAAATTCATAAATGAAAAAAAAAAAAAAAAAAAAAATCTAAAAGACTTTAACTCTATAAATAATTTGTCTGTGTAGCTTTCTGATAATCATTAATATTATTTTAATTTTGAAAGCTTTTATGGATTTTTTTTTTTTTTTTTTTTTAATATTTTATATACCAAACATAACAAATTAGCTTTGTATTATTTCTCTCCTAAGTTATTAATAATGTAAGGTTTTCTGGATTCCTTTTTGAAGTACATATGTTCCACTTAAATGTGAAAATATTTCAATAAAAGTTATAGGTACAGTCGGTAACAGAAGTGTCCAAACACTAGCAAAAATCCCCATGTAAAAAAAGTGCACTTCATACGGTTCTGTTAAATAAATCCTTGTCGAATCCTTTTCTTAGTCAGTGTAAGAACATAATTCGATAAGGATTTATTTAACAAAACCGTATGAAGTGTACTTGTTTTACATAGGAATTTTTGCTAGTGTTCGGACACTTTTGTTACCGACTGTAGGTATGTTATTCGGGTTACGACCAATTGTGTATAGTAGAGAATTCTTTTTAAGAAGATGTCCTATGTGCGGGTGGGGTTTTTATAAGGTGTTATAGCCTGTGTGTACATGAGTTTCGGAGAAAACCGTGGCAAAATTCGAATGGCTATAGGGATAAGCGCAACCTGGAATTGAACCCGGCACTTCCAGTCTTCCAGCTTCAAAAAAAGAACCTCTAAACCACTGGCGGAATGCAAAAATTATTGATTAAAAATGAAATACAGTAAAACCTCTCTAAAAAGGCCGACCCACTGTACCTTTAAATATTAGACCTTTATAGTGGTGGACTTCTACATTTAAAAAAATCTTAATTTAGGAAATAAATTCTAAATGATTTTAACTATAATTAATTTAATTCAAATTTGCATAATTTGTCAATATAGCCTCCTGTTAATCATTAATATTCTTTTAATCTTGAAATCTTTTCAGGAATACTTTTGTTTTTCAAAAAATATTTTATATACCAAAACAACAGTTCAGCTTAGTATTATTTCTATCATAAGATATTGATAACGTAGATTTCTGAATTTATTTTTGAAATGCGAAAATACTCTGATAAAAATTACAAGTATGATATGGTATTTAGATTAAGGAAGACTGTCTATAGTAGGAACCTGGACCTAAGAAAAGATGGCCTCAGTGGGGATCTTTCTAAGGAATTCTAGCTCATATTCATGCAAATTAAAAAAAATAATAATAAAAATTGCAGAAAACTCCGAATCACTAGGTAGACAAGCATGATCTGGGATCAAACCTGGTAATTCTCGTCTTCCAGCTCAAAGAACAGAATCACTGGATCAGCCATTGGTGGGGGCTAAAAATTATAATTATCTGTAGGAAATAGAAGAGAAGGAAATCTCCCCACAAAGGCTATTCACGTGCCTCCAAGTTTTATTAGAATTTTTAAAAAATTTATGTTATTTAAATTTTACAACTTTATTGTAAAATGTTGCCTGTTGAAAGTCGTAGTAAAATTGGTTTCCACACCTAGACAGATAAAATAATTCAAATACATTATGGACTGAGAAAGATATTTCTCTTGATCATATTTCAACACTTTGTTACTTTCAGAAAACTATCAGGAGGAAAGTATTTTAATCATATCAAAAATACGAGTTTGAGATTTTGGTGTTTCTGCACTTTTGTGGTCTCTTGATTTCATGTTTACTATTTTGAAAATGATGTGAGTGAACACAATAGCGTCTAAACGCTCTGTTCAAATGAGCTGAAAATTGGTACACATGTTACAGTTCTTCATAGCACAAAACATTCTAATTTTGGTGAATCTAGTACATAGTTTTTTTTACAGTGACACAAAGAAATATTCTTTGTCATTATAGTCTGTGTGCCCGAATTTTGCAAAGTGTGATAATGTCTAAATGCCTTATTTGTTTGAGATGAAAATTTATGCACATATTATGAGTCACATATATTATGTTATTTAAATTTTTCAGCTTTATTGTAAAATGTTGCCTGTTGAAAGTTGTAGAAAAATTGGTTTCTATACCCAGACAGACAAAATAATTCAAATACATTATGGACTGAGAAAGGTATTTCTCTTGATCATATTTCAACACTTTTTTAATTTCCAAACGCTATAGTGAGGAATGCATTGTAATCATGTAAAAAAAAAAACGAAATTGAGATTTTGGTGTGATCTACACTTTTTGAGATCTCCTGAATTCATATTTTTTTTATGATGTATGTGAGTGAACACGATAGCGTGTAAAGGCTTTGTTTGAATGCGCTGAAAATTGGTACATATGTTATAGGTTCCCATAGCATAAACCCTATTGATTTTGGTGAATTTAGCACTTAAATTTTTTTTTTTTGGGGGGGGGGGACACAAAAATAAACCTTTATCATTATGGTTTATGGGCCCAAATTTTGTAAAGTGTAATAGTATCTAAACTTCTTATTCATTTGAGATGAAAATTTATACACGTATTACGAGTAACCGTCACACGAACTCTATAAATTTTGGTGAATCTAGAGTTTATAGTTTTTTTACAGGGGCACAAAGAATAATTCTTTATGATTATGGTCTATATAAGCCAAAAATTTTTTTATTGCGATAGCATCTAAACAGGGGTCGAAATTAGAATCAGCAAGTTGAATGACAAATGGCAACTAACATTGTTTTCTTAGTTATGCATAAGTTCCAATTATGTTACACTAAGATGTCATTTTAAAATTATTTACACATTGAAACATATGCGTAAATGTTGCACATAGACTGCAATTACTTAAAATGCTGATAGTTTATCTAGTTAGTTTTTTGAATAGTTTTCTAAGTTTCACGTATTTATGTGAGTTTCAGAGAAAACCACGACAAAAACCGAACGGCTAAATGGATGAGCGCTATTTGCTATCAAACCCAGCACTTCCTGTCTTCCATCTTCGAGAGCAGAACCTCTCGACCACTGGTGGGGAGAAAAATTACAGTTATCACAAAAATTATTGATTAGAAATGGAATACAATAAAATGTCTCTAAAAAAGCCACCCATTATACCTTTAAATATTGTACCTATACAGAGGCCTTTTAATATAGGTTCAAAAAATCTTAATTTATAAAACAAATTCTAAATTATTTTAACTATTGAAATTTGCATAATTTTTCTATATATCTGTCTGACAATCATTAATATTAATTTGTTTTAATCATAAAAGCTTTTCAAGAATAATTTTGTTTTTCAAAAAACATTTTTCGTACTAGAACAAATTGTTCAACTTTCAATATTATTTATATCATATTCAGTTTTATTTTCATTTCAGTATTATTTCTATGACAAGTTATTGATAATATATATATATATATATATATATATATATTCCTTTTTGAAGTACTTATGTTTTATTCAAATGTAAAAGCATTTTGATAAAAATTACATGTATGGTATTCGCGTTAAGGCCAGTTGTCTGCACTAGGGACCTGGGCATAAGGGAAGATGCTTTCTGATTGGGGTCTTTTTGTATGGTTCTAGCTCACATTGATGCGAATTTCGAAGAAAACCACGGAAAACTCACAAAGGCTAGGTTGACATATGCTACATGGAATCCAACCTGGTACTTCCCGTTTTCTAGCTTCGATAGCAGCACCGCTCGTGTAAAATTATCACAAAAATTATCGGCAGGCAATAAAATACAGCGAAACCTTCCTAAGAAGGCCACCAGCCGTACTTTGAAATATTGGACCTTTACAAAGGTTATCTCTTAATAGACAAAAATCGGAATTCTGGAAACAAATTCTAAATGATTTTAATTATTCAAATTCATATTGTTTATCAATATAGCATTCTGATAATTATTATTATTAGTGTATGATAATTTTGAAAGCTTTTTAAGCTTTTTAAAAATTTATTTTAAATAAGAGAATAAATCATTTATTTATGTTTAATTTAAATGTGAAAATATTTTGATAAAAATTACAAGTATGGTATAGTATATAGGTTAAGACCTATTGTCTGCACTAGGGACTTGTGCATAAGGGAAGAGGGATGCTGGTGGTGGTCTTTCTAGGTGGTTATCATCCGTGAATTTAGGAGAAAACCACGGAACACTCCGAACGGCTAGATTGGCAAGTGCTACATGAGTAGTAAGATAATGTTCGTTCTACGCCAAGAGGTGGTGAGGTGGGATGTGCTGATGTGCTGATGTGCTGATATGCTAATGGAACGCAACATTCCCATTCACTACTACCATTTCGACAGATATAAGCTTGAAAGTAACCTTCTATAGTATATACCATAGTAATTTTTGATATTGCCTCATATTTTAGTGTTTAAAAATAATTTTTAAAAACTTATTATCAATTAAAAAGTTTGTAATATTTAAATGGAATCATGAAATTACTTTTCCTAATATATTTTCCCGCCAAAATTTTTTACTAAACAATTCCCCCTCGTCTTTCTTTTTATGATATTTCAAAATAATTCACACACATTCTAAAAAAATGGTGACTTTCAAATAAAACAGACACAGTTTACAGTTAATAAAAAAACCTTTATTGCAACAATATTTACAAGTATTTTACATCTAATAAGTATTGTATATAATTTCATCAATATAATTAAGTTTGCAATATTAAATCTTAATCAATTTCGCAATGTTCATATGCTAAACTTGTTATTCCATCTTCAGCAAGGTATCGTTTGTCATCAAAGGGACTGAGACTGATTTTATTTTGACAGATTGTATATACAATTTTTAATAAAATCACACAATAAACTGTGGAAGGAAATCATATTTATTGAAATTTAATTTTTCCGACTGAGTGAAAATAATGCCTGGACCGGGACTCGAACCACGGATCTTTGACTTACAAGGCCAAGGCTCTACCAACTGAGCTATCCAGGCCGACATCCCGGTCAGCATTACTCACTCAGACAACCTTATAGGCTGAAACAATCTGGTCTGTCATTTAGATAGCTCAACAGAAATAAGCCGCAGGAAATGGAAAACACCATTAAACAATGGGAGAAAGAAATACAATTTTTAATAAAATCACACAATAAACTGTGGAAGGAAATCATATTTATTGAAATTTAATTTTTCCGACTGAGTGAAAATAATGCCTGGACTGGGACTCGAACCACGGATCTTTGACTTACAAGGCCAAGGCCAAGCAAAAAATTAAATTTCAATAAATATGATTTCCTCATTGGCTAAATCCGCGGTTCTTTTCGGTCAGTCTCAAATTGTTCCTCTGCCCATTTCTTACTTGAAAAGAATTTTATTGTATAAGGTACTTAGTGACTGGCAGGTTCATTGGAACTTATCAGATACTGGCAGGTGGACTTATGATATTTATCCTAATGTTTCAATGGATTTCAAAATTAAAAATCAAGTATTACTGTATTTTATAACTGGACATGGAAGTTTCCCGAGCTATCTTTTTAGGATTAATAAGCTTGATTCAGACTTGTGTCCTTGTGGCTCCGTGGGTAATGCAATGCATTTCATTAGTACTAAATGTAACTTTTCAAAAGTTTATATTAAAAGATATACCGCAGAGACATTGGAACATTACTTTAACAGAATTGATAATTCTAGATTTCAAATTAAAAAGGTTGCGCAAATATATAATCTGCTAAATAAACACTATTCTCGTACTAAATATAACTTTTAATTCAAGAATTTGCTATGTATACGTGTTTTTATATATAGTATAGTTTTGTTATGTATTGGGTGAATTTATATTGGTCTTTATTCAAACGTAGTTTATTTATTTATTTATTTTATTATTTTTTTTTTCTTCAGTCATTTTGTTGCAACAATGTTTTATAGAGTACATTGATTGTTTGTGTTTATTGTATAATAATTGTACGTGATTAGTTAACAGCTTTAACTTATTACTTATATTGCTTTACTTTGTCAGCATATTTATAGTTTATTGTTCCTTTCTTCTTCTTTTTTTTTTTTTTTTTTTTTTTATAGTTTATCTGCTGCTCTTGAGGGTTGTGGAAATTATTGTGTGTTAGGTTATTGTACAGGGCTAGTTAATTGTTAATTGCTCGTGTTATATAGTTGCATGGATCTTAGGTTTGATCATTAGCTGCTTGTATAACTGATTTATTTTGGTATGAAATTTCTGTAAATTTTGCAAGTTTTTGTATGATTTGTAGTTATTGTATATTCATATTTCTATTAAGGGGTGCAATGTGTTATATTCACGTTTAGCTAGAGGGTAAATTTTAGCTGGATGTACTTATGTTGTAATGAGTAAACTATTGTCTGCATTATACATTTTAGTTATCTAATAATTGGTACATTTTTATGATAACTTTGTTCGCCCGGTTTATTTATGATTCGTTATTGTTTGAGTTGTAGCTTCTTATCTTAGGGTGCACAACGTTACTTTTTGTAAATTCTGTATTGTTTATACTTTTTGTTAATATCTGTATTGTTTTTGTTACTTTATTTTTTCGTGTAACTTTTTTTTTCTTCGCGGCTACATTGGTTCTATCTTTGTAATTTGCTAGTTTGTGACTTTGTAATTGTTTAGTTTCTGTTTATTGCTCGCTGTTCTCCGAGTTCGTTTCGGCGGCTCCGGTCGGCGGGTTGTGGATGGGTTCCTTCACTCCCACCTCCTCCCAGGCTTCGGCCGCCATAAACCTTCGGGTTGGCGGGAGGTTGGGTTGTCCTTGTTAATGGCACGGGACATGTTACATTACCTAGTTTAATGGTATTTTCATACGGTAGGTAGTGAGATACACGCTGAGGATGTTCACTAAAATGTAAATTCAGTTTATAGGCGATTAAACACCAAACGAGGCATTTTTTATCTTCGTTTTTGATATTTAGCACAGTCTTTTTCAAAGCAAGTGTCTGTGGTCGTTTAATATAGCTACTAGCAGCTAACGGATGGTATTTAGCCATTTTTAGTTCCAGATAATGAATTTTCTTAAAAATCCATCCAGATCCTCTTTGGATAAATTCATCTAGGGACTTATTAATCTTTGCATATCCTTCACGAATATGATGTTCAATAGTGGTATCCAAAAGGTCAGTAAAACAGCAACTTCTAAAAAAAGTTTGAATTTCTTCCATTTCATCATTACCTCTTTTACGCTCCAAGGATACTTTCATCACCATATACCATTTCAAAGCATTTTTTCTCGTATCTCATTTAGAAGTTTTTCATATAATGCACCCTGTATATAGGTTTGAAATAGACAGGTGTAGCTATCTTCCGTTTTCCAGTAACAAGTTCGTGGTCTTGTCGCTTATGACATGCTAATTCAGCTTTCATATTAAACATTTTATCACAATCACTGCATGAATATCGTAAACTTTGGTGAAATTTTAAGTGCCTCTGCAAGTTATCCTGACGCGTAAATACTTGCCCACAATGCTGACACTTTATCGGTGTTACTTCATCTTTACTGCGATGTCTTAGCATATGTCGATTCAGCAACCATTTCTGTGAAAATTCTTTTTCACAAAGGGAGCAACTGAAACTTTCTAACACTCTCTTATCACTCGTTTCAGCAGATGAGGATTGATTTTTACGATTATGAATCAGCATATGACGAATCAAGTTCGATTTTAACCCAAAGGCTTTTCCACAGTCATCACACTTGAATAACTTTTCATCCGAATGACTCATCAAATGACGATTCAGTACCCATGTCCTTGAAAATGTCTTCTTACATATTGGACAACTCTGAAAAAATTTAAAAAAGGGTTGCTTTAGAATTTTTATACTCATAAATAGTAATTATAAAAAGTTTTCTTAACCTAATTTTACTAACTTGATTCTACTTTTTTACTAATACAATATAAAAAATCTAGTTACATTAAAAATGCTTACTATCTTAATCAATTTCCTAACATAGTTTTACAAATTTTTACCCATGTAATGTTTAATTCTTTACAAACGTAAAAAAATTTTCTTATCACGAATATTTACTAACATAAAAAATATTATATGCCTAAGAAAAAGTACATATCTCACCTTATTTTTATCACTCAAAGGGCTTAGAAACATGGGATTAACAACACTCACTGCACGAGACTTGTCATTAAACATCTAAAAGAAATAAAACTTGGGTTAAAAGAGATAAAATCTTTAAAATATAATAAAAAAAGTCTTTAAAAAATGTAAAAAGATTAACACACAATTCGGGATGATTCATATTGGATGTTTCACTAAGCATTTTCTTATCCGACTGTTCCATAACTTGATTCATTTTTTAAGAGCAAGAGATAATCCAACCAACATTCATAAAATTTTTCATGCAAATGACTTAAAATTACAATCACCTTCAATTTATAGCATCGGGGTAAATACATACTATTCTCTCATTGGCTAATTAAAGCTTCAGTAAAAATCCTTGCTTCATAATTCGTGTCATAAAATTCGCATAACCTTGAAAATATTTACATCTCCAACGCGCTTAATTTCATAGCGGTAATAGTATGAATTAAAGCTTCAATAAAAATCAGCGTTGTGATTGGTTGCTAAAAATCACATGACCTTAAAAATATTTGCATTCACAAAATTCTTAATTTTATAGTGCTAATACTATTAATTTAATTTTTATGAAATCATTGCTTCTGATTAAGTAAAAAATATCTACATATACAAACACTTTATTTCATAAAGCTAATATTATGAATTCAAATCTTCCGCATGAAAAAAATTTCTAAAATAAAAATAAAATTCATGAAACCTTAAAATATTTGCATCTAAAAACCACTTAATTTTATAAAACTAATATTATGAATTAATCTCTCACGTATAAAAATATTGAAAAATGCTAGTTTTAGGTTTTCATAGGTCATCCCAATGGGCTATTTTTTATAGTTCAACACATATAATGTTATTAAACAGATCTAAAATCATTAGAGCTTTAAACAGGCATTCGAACATGGCACCTAATAACGAAATCATAAGAGGTTGCTTTATAATAAATGTTTCCAATTAATTATAGATTTTTCATTTAATAAATCGTTTTAATAGTAGAGATTCAATGCTATTCTGTTATTATTGAATTACTGTTAGGTTTAAAAATTAGAAGTTTAAGTAATTTCATAATAGAAACACATAATTTTAATCAAAATATTTTTATTTTTCAGTATAAAACTGACTCATAAGAATCTATAGCGTTGCAGATTCATACACTCTAATTAAAAGTATGAAAAGCAAATATCAAGTTTGTCAATATTTCATTACACTTAAGAAAAAAACATTCATTTCATCAAACATATATTAAATTTTCTTAATATTTTAAATTTAGTCTAATTTCATTAATGTTTCATCTTATATGTACCCATTCTCTATACGAGTGTTCGACGTTCAAAGATGGTAGACATTAAAAGTTTTCCAAGGTTTTCTCCAAAACTTGTGTAAATACAAACTTGAATCACTTAGAAGACCCAACTCATCCTCAAATCAAAGATCTCGCACGAGAAAATCATTTATTTTTATCGATTTTATTAATGTGACACACTTTAAACAAAAAATGTTAATAATTTATTTCATTAAATAAATAAAAAAAATACAAATTATCATAATTAATCCTGTTTTATTTAACAATTAACATTCATTGTATACAATTGTGGACTTGTTTTTTCATTAAAATCATTACTTAAACATCTGAAAAATAGTTAATTGCTTTAATCAATTATTTCATTAATTTTTCAAAAATCCTAATTGATATTAATACAGTACTCTAAAATAACTTGCATTTAAAATCAATTTTATCTTAATACCGTACTCAAATTAACTCAATTTATATAAATAAAAAATACATTTATTACAAAATCATAAAATAAATTGCATTTAAAATCAACTAAATAATTACAACTACTAACTAACTTTTAAAAATTAAAAGTTTGAAACAATTAAGTCTCATAAAATCTAAGCAATATTAATGCATCAACAAAAAATAAATAGCGTTTAAAATCCAAGTAGGACTGAATACCATGCTCTAATTAATCAAGAATTATGTTCCTTAGTCTTGTTGGGACAGTGGTCAGAGCATTCGGCTGCTATTCCCTATGTTGTGAGTTCGACTCCCATCATCGACGAATGTTGTAAAACAATTTTTTTTAATACTAATTAATTTCCTTAATTAATTTTAAATATGGCTAATAAACAACAGCTGAAAAATACTTAAACACCTTAATTAAGAAAATAAATAATAATAGAAAAATACAAATTTTTAATCTTTAAAATAAAAAATTTCAAGTTATAGTTCTAAATTCTCCCAATAGAGGGCAGCACATTTTACGAATATTTCACATGAGAGAAAATTTCATTGTTTATTATAGTTTATTTCCCTAATTTACAATCATTTTTTTGCATCAACGAAAAATAAATAGCATTTAAAATAAAATTTAATTCAATTTGTCTTTTTAAAAATTTCAAGATATATATTAATTCCTCAAAAAATCAAATCGGAAAATTAATTTCTCAAAAATCCTAATTGATATTAATACAGTACTCTAAAATAACTTGCATTTAAAATCAATTTTATCTTAATACCGTACTCAAAAATAACTCAATTTTATATAAATAAAAAATACATTTATTACTAAATCATAAAATAAATTGCATTTAAAATCAACTAAATAATTACAAATACTAACCAACTTTTAAAAATTACAAGAGAAAAAAAAATACAAATTTTTAATCTTTAAAAATTTCAAGATATATGTCTAAATTCTCCCAACAGAGGGCAGCACATTTGCGAATATTTCACATTAGAAAAATCTATTTACATTGATTTTCTTAATATTACATCACAAATTACCATTAAAATATTAATTATACACTAAAAATCTTTTTAAAAATTACAATCTCTTTTAAAGAAAAAAATATTTATTATATTATACTTAATCTATCTATCTATGCATATAATAAAATAAGATGTTTGTGTGTGTGTCATTGTGTATGGTTTCCAGAGCTTTTTAAGAAAACGGCTGATGGCTGAGCTACAAAAATTTGCATGGTGGTTCGTAATGACCTCTCCTGATGCACCTCGAAGCCCGATTTTCGAATTTTGTTTTAGTTTTCTTTTAATTAATTAAAATGTTAAAATAAAAACCTTCTAATTACTGATAAATTGGCCATTTAATTTTAATCCTTAATTTAATTGTTGCCAAAAAAAATTATCATTATTTTTTGGACAGAAAAAAAAAAAAAAAAAAAAACGTGAACAATAAAAATTACATTTAAAATATTTAATTTTATTCCTTAATTTAATTGTTGCCAAAAAAATTATCATTATTTTTTCGACAGAAAAAAAAAAAAAAAAAAAAAAAAAAAACGTGAACAATAGAAATTACATTTATTTAAAATGAGGAAAGTAAATTTAAAAAAAATTAGAAATATCAGTCGTATCGTTACAAATAAGATACCAAATGAAAGATGCAATTCTTGTGAATCTAACGGATTAAACAGCTTATCGATCGGACAATTAGATTTTTTAAAATTAACTAATGTATGTATTTTAGGTGGCAAGAGAAGGAGATTGTATGGAAACTGTTTGGAAATTTTTTTTTAAATGTGCTACTAATTAAGTCACATGTTTTTTTTAAAGTGGGATTAAAAATTGCAGTTTTGAAATTTTTTAAAATTTTCTTTCACGAACACAAACATATAGTATACAGCCTGTACAACACTAGACCAAATTGAAGTTCAAATTTCATCAATATTTAAATAAATAAATGAAAATAAAAATATGTTTAATGGGAAATATAACCATTAAAAGTTTAGTTGTCTAAAATATGGCAGAAATAGCGCTCATAGCATATTGTTACAAGGTATTAAGTCTTATTTTTACAAGGGATTAAATCTAAAATGGTGACAAAAATTCAAAAGTCGCCAAAGAGAGCTATATTAAGGCGGTACTATGATCATGAATTATATATAACCACAAAAAATTAATTGTCTCATGCAACAGACGTAGCCGGTCATAGCATATTATAATATTTAGCGTGAAATTGTTATCATTTTTATGGTTGATCGGGGATAAACAAAATAAACATAGGAAATAACGTAAAAGCAAATATTATGTGCACCACCTATAGTGTTGTTCATATGTAACTGGGATTCAAATATAAAGGGGATACTTCATTTGATAAGGGGATACATCATATAAAGGGGATACTTCATTGTTGAAAACTACCACAGAAACTTGCTTTGAAAAAGGCTGTGCTAAATATCAAAAACGAAGATAAAAAATGCCTCGTTTGGTGTTTAATCGCCTATAAACTGAATTTACATTTTAGTGAACATCCTCAGCGTGTATCTCACTACCTACCGTATGAAAATACCATTAAACTAGGTAATGTAACATGTCCCGTGCCATTAACAAAGATACCCCTTATTGAAAAATTAAATGATCTACGGATCAATGTCTTTGGCTTTGAAGACAATGAAGTGTGCCCACTCTATATTTCGCCAAAAAATGATTGTGATGTTATCAACTTATTATTAATTTCTGATGAAGAAAGGCAACATTATTGCCTGATTCGAAACTTTTCGCGTCTACTTGGTGATTTAACCCAACACCATATAAAAGCGCATTACTGTTTCAGATGTCTACACCGATTTACCAGAGAGGATTTATTGAAAACCCACATTCAGTACTGTCAAGAACATGAAGTACAAGTTGTTAAAATGCCTTCTGAGGAAAATAACCTTTTAAAATTTACAGGTACACACTTGCAACATCCTGTCGCTTACTGTATTTATGCTGATTTCGAAAGCCTTCTTGTTCCTGTTACTTCGGCTTCACCGTCATCTGATATTTCACATAGTGAAAAAATTGCATATCATGTACCGTGTGGATATGCATATGTTATTATCGGACCAGATGGACGCTCTGTTAAACCGATTCAAGTATATAGAGGAGAAGACGCTGTGGAACACGTTTTAGAAAAGATGATGACTGAAAAGGAAGAACTCACCAAGATTTTATCACAAGTCAAGCCTATAGTCTTAACGGAAGCACAGGAAAAGGAGTTTCAAGAAGCTGAAGTATGTCATATATGCCATAAACAGTCAGATGAGGATCGTCGAAGAGATCATTGTCACATTTCAGGAGAATTTAGGGGTGCAGCCCATAACACCTGCAACTTAAATTTCAAATTATCTAAAAAAATACCGATTATCCTTCATAATTTAAAAAATTACGATGGACATCAAATCATGACGAAACTAGGCAAGTATAACAATCATCAGATAGAGGTTATTGCTACAAGTTTGGAAAACTATATTACATTCAGATTGAAGAAACCTAAGGATCCTGTACAATTAGTCTTTTTTGACAGCTTTCAATTCCTACCTACATCGCTAGAAAAACTAGTAAAAAATCTTGATTCTTCCCAGTTTAAGTTTTTGAAAGAGAATTTCCCTGCTAATACACCGCTGAATATGCTAACGAGGAAAGGAGTCTATCCCTACGAGTACTTTACCTCATTTGATAAGTTTGAAGAAACCGAACTACCTCCAGCATGCGCCTTTTATAATACATTGAATGATGAAATTATCGATGATGATGATGATTATCAACACGCAAAAACTATCTGGAGCATGTTTAATATGAAGACTTTGGGTGATTACCATAATTTATATGTAAAAACTGACGTTTTGTTACTCGCGGATGTATTTCAAAATTTTAGAACTTTATGTCAGCAATACTACGAAATTGATTGCGCGCATCTTTTTACAACTCCAGGACTTGCATGGCAAGCATGCCTAAAAATGACTGAAACACCTCTAGAGCTCCTAACAGATATTAACATGTTGCTGCTTATAGAAAAAGGGATACGAGGTGGTATTAGCATGATTAACCGAAGACTGGCTAGAGCAAATAACCCCTATATGAATGACTATAACCCGAATGAGCCTAATAGTTATATCATGTACTGGGACGCGAACAACCTTTACGGTTGGGCTATGTCCCAGTACCTACCTTATGGCAACTTTGAATGGGTTGATACACATAATGTTAATGAAGAATGGATTTTATCCCTTGATGATGAATCAGATATAGGGTATATATTTGAAATTGATCTGCATTATCCTAACCACCTTCATACATTACATAACGATTATCCGCTTGCCCCCGAAAGATTAACCTTGAATGAAGAAATGCTATCACATTATGCTAAAAGTATGCTGCAAAACAGAAAATATGTTTGTACACCCAAGTTAATACCTAACTTATGTAATAAAAAGAATTATGTTGTGCATCACAGAAATTTAAAACTTTATCTGCAACTGGGACTAAAAGTTACAGCAGTGCATAAAGCCATTCAATTTAAGCAAGCACCATGGTTGAAAAAGTATATACTATTTAACACCAATAAAAGGAAAGAAGCTGCATCATCCTTTGAAAAAGACTTTTTTAAACTTTTAAACAATAGTGTGTATGGGAAAACCATGGAAAACTTACGAAAGAGACGAAACATCGAACTTTGTAGTAATACCTCTAAGAGAGCATTAAAATTGATAGCATCACCTACTTTTAAATCGTTTAAAACGTATGATGAAGATTTAACCGCTGTAGAAAGACTTAAAACAAGCATTCTGATGAACCGACCCATTTACGTGGGATTTACAATACTCGAATTATCAAAACTACTAATGTATAATTTCCATTATAATTATATAAAACCAATGTATAACAACCAAGCTGTACTGTTATTTACAGATACAGACTCGCTTACATACCATATTACTACCGATGATATATATAAAGACATGAAAAATTATTCATCTGAATTTGACTTTTCTGACTATCCCAAAACTCACCCCCTTTATTCCGATGATAATAAAAAAGTTATAGGGAAATTTAAAGATGAATTGAGTGGCGAAATAGCATTGGAATTTGTAAGACTGAAGGCTAAAATGTACTCTATCAAATCAAGTAAAAGTGAAAAAAAGAGAGCAAAAGGTGTGTCAACCAGGGTTGTTAGACATAAAATTAGTCATGAAGACTATTTACAGTGCTTACTGCAACAGAAAACAAGCATAGAAAAACAATTAAAAATAGGTCAAGAAAAACATAAACTATATACAGTCTGTCAAAATAAAATCAGTCTCAGTCCCTTTGATGACAAACGATAACTTGCTGAAGATGGAATAACAAGTTTAGCATATGAACATTGCGAAATTGATTAAGATTTAATATTGCAAACATAATTATATTGATGAAATTATATACAATACTTATTAGATGTAAAATACTTGTAAATATTGTTGAAATAAAGGTTTTTTTATTAACTGTAAACTGTGTCTGTTTTATTTCAAAGTCACCATTTTTTTAGAATGTGTGTGAATTATTTTGAAATATCATAAAAAGAAAGACGAGGGGGAATTGTTTAGTAAAAAATTTTGCCGGGAAAATATATTAGGAAAAGTAATTTCATGATTCCATTTAAATATTACAAACTTTTTAATTGATAATAAGTTTTTAAAAATTATTTTTAAACACTAAAATATGATGCAATATCAAAAATTACTATGGTATATACTATAGAAGGTTACTTTCAAGCTTATATCTGTCGAAATGGTAGTAGTGAATGGGAATGTTGCGTTCCATTAGCATATCAGCACATCAGCACCTCCCACCTGACCACCTCTTGGCGTAGAACGAACATTATCTTACTACTTACATGGGATCCCACCCGGCACTTCCCGTATTCTAGATTCGAAAGCAAAACTTCTCGGCTATTGGAGGGGAGTATTTTTTTTTTTTTTAAATAGAATATATCACTAAGCAATAAAATACAGCGAAACCTTTCTAAAAAGGACACCAACTATACCTTCAAGTATTAGACTTTTACAAAGTGGCCTTTTAGTAGAAAAAATAGTAGTTCTGGAAAAGAATTCTAAATGATTTTAATTATTCAAATTTACATTGTTTACACATATAGCTTTCTGATAGTAATTATTATTATTTTGTGGTAATTTAAAAAGCATTTTAAGTTATTATTATTATTATTATTATTATTATTATTTAATATATTTTAAATAAGAGAATAAATCGTTTACTTGTGTTTAATATAAATTAAACATGTTTTAAATTAATTTAAATCAAATTAAATTAAAATAATTATGTTTAAAATTAAATAATGTATTAAATTTAAATAATTATTAAAACTTATGTCCACACACATGCACACAAGCAAATTATTAAAAAAAAAAAAAAAAAAAAAAAAACTTTAAATAAAAAATCAGTTAAACAATATTTTATACAATTTTTTTTCCCTTCATAAAACTTTAGTTTTTTTTTCCTTTTTTTAAATATTTTCTATCGGAGTTGAAAAGTGTTTATGACTTGCCTGTCTGCACCTTAACTTCTGTGAATAATATTTTAGCATTTTTGAGCTGATATTACTTTAAAATATTAATTTAATAAGCAAAATAATAAAGATTTCCTATTCAAACAATGTTAAATGGACGCAGGTACCGATACTAGCGTCACGATGCGGCGAAAAGAATTTTAAGACCGGTTTTGATTCTGAAATGCCATAGGAGATATTCCTCCTCTTTCTACCACGGATTAAAAGAGTAAGGGAAAGGAGGGTAAAAGTACGCAGTATGCGCTTAACACAGATTTTGTTCAGAAACTGGCCTCGGCCAGCGTGACTTGGCCACATGAATCACTAAAGGTGCCTTCCATCGAGCTTTAATTTAGGTAGAGAGCGGAATGGCAACCCCTTTGCGTGCCCAACATCATCGAGAAGTGTCACGTGACAATAACTTTGAGATTTCTCCTTTCTCCTGTGCGCGTGAACTACTACGGTATTGTGTTAGCCGAAAGCCGAATCATAGAGGTATTGCGCCCGCGTGGTTTGTGATCTTTCCTCGTAGTGCGTAAGCACATAGCGTCAAGCCACAGTGGGCGCCAAGCGTGAATTCTCGCCAAACTCACTTAGCTCCATAGAGGTCTGCTGCTACAAAGAGACGCTAGAAATAATAATAATAAATACATAACTCTTATAATATATTTGTCAAATAATATCTAATGATGTAAATAATCTTTGGTATTTATAACCTAAAAAAATGTTTTTTATGGGAAAAAAACAACGCCAAGAAAGCGATAAGTAGCGAAAAAAGTTAGCTCAACGAAATAACATGTTGGACACGTTTTCTTCCGTAGAAAAGAATAGGGATTCGCCCTCTACTAGTATATCTGCTCGAAGACCCGGAGCCGTATTCTCCCCAAATCGGAAAACGGAACGTAATCGGAATGGACATCAACCGGAATCGAGTCTAGATCCCGATCCGAATGGAAACTGCTATTCTGCCGACACTGAATTCCGTATGCGAAATCATTCCGAAGCATTCGAGAGGAAGTGACGTTTTTGAGACGCTCAAACCAATCAGCAGTCAGAGAAAAATCATGCTTGTTAGTAAACAAACAATCACTCGATGGTTGTATTTTCTCATAGATATATAAAATCGCTCATATTTAGTTCTGCTTAAACAGATATTTCAAAGTGTGTTTGAAAAGAAAGATACATCTAAAAATTAAAAAAGTGATCGGCCAAAAAATCAGCGTTCCATAAATAATATGATTAATGTAGTAAAATTTTCATAAGATTTATTCACGACATCACATAAATTATTCCTAATACTTATGGGTTCGATTGCTTTATAAATAAAACATGTATATCATCCGAATACAGTATTTGCTGTATAGCATTGCATCTATCATATTACGAGGTTTTATCACACCTAACAATACTTTATCTAATTCTTTCTATTGTTGAATTATTCATTTATTATTGTGTATTTAATTTGTGATTTTTACCAATTATTTACCTTAAAATTTTAAAATTTAACGGGAAATTTTTATAATTTTAAAATTATTGTTTATTTTAATGGAGTTCTTTCTTTTTCTTTTTAATTAAAAATTAGTTAGTTAATTAGTTGATTAATTTGAAATTTATACTCGTTTAAACATGACTGGTTAAATTATTAATATAACAGTTAGCTTATTTTTTATATAATTTTATATTCGAGTAATTTCTTCATCAGAGGTTTTAGTTAATTTGTCATGAAGAAATTTGAAAGAATTTTTTAAAACATATAAGCTGAATTTTTTCAATGCCTTAATTATTCACAGAAAACAGAGTTATTGCTATAGTATGTCATGATTTGTGGAAAAATATTTTTAATTGTAATTTTTCCAGTCAAACCTTATACGTCCTAAATTTGAAATTTTTCTAGCAATTTTTACAAGAACCTATAAAAATATATGTAAGTCTATAAGAGGTATTCTTTTAAAACATATTTTTACTTTCTTCAATATTCATAAAAGAAAGTATTGGATTCGTAAAAATTTTAAACTTCTAGTCTTCGATGGATTTTACATGTTTAAAGATGCTTCACACATGATTTGACCATTCAGAAACTGGCTGTCTGTGTGTTAGACGTCTACTGAAACTTTGTATCTGTGAGAAGAAAAAAATATATCCCCCTCCCCCACACACACACACACATACACTCTATCTACCTCAATTTACTATTAATTTCACCTCTAATATATTACAAAATAACATTTATCTAGACTATAAAATTTTATGCAGTTAGGATTGCCAGAAAAAAATGTTAAATTGTCTTGTATTTTTAACTTAAAAGTAGCCCTGCCATTAGTTATTATTTTTTTTCTTTTTAAGGCTGTTAGTGAAATGTATTAATGTTTTTTAAAAGGTTCGAGATCAGCGGGTCATCAATATTTTAGACTATCTTTCAAAAAATTGATCATGCTGTGTTCAGTAAAAAAGCTGAACGAAATGTCTCTCACTTGATGTGTTCATAAGAGAGAAGGTGCTGGGTTCAATCCTAGGTCAAATTCATCTGAGCAGTTTGGAGTTTTACATGGTTTTCTCTGAAACTTGCATAAATATGGCTTAGAACCCTTGCATAGTCAATCAGTTCCAACCCACACAACACAATCCAGTTTTGCCCTTTACCGTTATTGGATATTATACTGAATGTTCATATCAATTTAAACTTCACAATTTTCTGAATTACCTGTATTTGTACAATCGATTTCATTTAAGAAAATTCTGGAAAGATCCCTCCCCACAACATCACATATAATGGAGGGTGTTGTGTTGTTTAAGGTAAACTGACTATGCGAGGACCTTAGGCCTGGGTGGCGTTCCTTCTGTGGGTCTCTTTCTAAAGAGTCCTTGCTCAAATTCATGCAAGTTTCAGAAAAATCTCTGAACTGCTATGGCTGAAATGCTAGTGCTGAGTTTGAACCCCACATTTAATGGATTCAAAATTATTAACTACGATAGATCAAATTATGAATTACTTCCAAGTTATAATAGATCATGAATGAAAAACAAAAATTAACCAATATATTATTAAAAAACAATCTCAAATGCCATATTCTTCACTATAAGATTTATTTTTGGCTCTCTGTAATGTGTAAGCATCTGTTAAAGTAAAAATGAAAAATTCACAACTTGCAACAACATAAGTGCGATTTTTTTATAAGCAGCTACTTCATAATAAGCGAATCTTTTAAAAGCTTATTTTATTTATTTATTTATTTTTAAAAGCTGCTACTTGATAATAAGCTAATCTTTTAAAAGTTTATTTTCTTTATTAATAAGCCTAATAAACCAAACGTCCAATATTCTGAAAAGTAACAATGTAAACTGGTGCCATTACTAAAACAATTTATTGAAATAAAGAAAATGAAATTCATTCTTTATTTGGAAGAATGAATAAAAATTGGGAAAAAAAAAAAAAGTCACAAATTTGGCCAAGGGAGTCCCATACTAAAGCTGTGCTGTATTTTCAGCAAATCAAAGCCATGGTTAAGTGCTATCATATACAGCTATTAAGAAAATATAAATGATATTCAATTATTTGAGGTTCATTATGTTGATTGGAAACGTGGTCATTTCAAAATAAACTAAAAATGCATTGACATTAAGAAACAGCTTTAGTATAAGGTCTCTTGACGAAATTTGAAAACTGGCTCCTAAATAGCTTGAGCGATTTTCGCAAGTCTTTTATTATGCAATTGCAATAGCCATTTTAATTCATCACCAAAGTGGCAAAAAATAATAAAAGTCGCCAAGGGGATTCTATACTAAAACTGTGCTCATTTTGGTTTGTGGATGATAAAATAAAGGGGAAAAAACCTATAAGACAATTCGATAAATTTAAATAAACATTATAAAAAAAATTAAATCTAAATAAAATTTTAAATCATCTATGACATCTATTTTAGCGTAAACAGGAATAATTTTTAAATTTAACATTCATGTGTAAAAAGGTTTTTCTTTTTTATATTAAAAAAAATAAATGAAAAGTTATAAACGTGTTATATTGTTGGTCTCAGCTTGAAATTACAGCTCAAAGAAGAATGTAGGGGAAAAACACAAAAAATCATATTTTTAAAAATATCGAAAATTTAAAGTATATTGTGAATCTGCACATATTCCTCAATCTAGAGTGCCCACCAGCAGCCGAGCGGTTTTGCGCTCAAAAGCTGGTAAACGTGAGGTGCCGGATTCGATCCCAGGTCGCGCTCGTCAGCCTAGCTGTTCAGAGTTTTCTGTAGTTTTCTCTGAAACTTGTGTAAATATGGGCTAGGACCCCTTAGAAAAACCCCCACGGATGCCATCCCCCCCTCAGACACAGGACCTACAGCAGTCAATCAGCCTTATTCCCAAATTCAATCCTCTATCTAGAAGGAAAAAAAATAATGTGCCATATATATATTTAATCTACATCGCACACAGGCAAAGATACAAATATCGTCTTTTATTAGTATAAAACCAGGCTTTGCCTGTCTCACGGGAAAAAAGAAAGGAAAGAACTTACAAGCCAACTTGATTGATTGAAATCAATATTTCAAAAATAAATAATTAATTCAAATAAAATATTATGATGTCAGTTTCAAATATATATATATATATATATATATATATATATATATATATATATATATATATATATATTATTAAACAATTTAAACATTTAAATAAACGTTAATGATTATTGGTGACTATTTTCAGCACAGCTTTAATATGGAACACGCTTCATTCAATCATTTTGTTTGCCATTTTAGCGGTAAATTGAAATGGTTATTGCAATTGCGTAAGTAAAGACCTTGACATCAATCATCACATAGCAAAAAAAAAAAAAAAAATAATAAAAGTCACCAAAGAGGTTAAAGCTGTGTCGACATTACTTTTGTGAATAACAAAATCAAGGGGGAAAAATTGATTATTTGAAATTAATATTAAAAAAAAAAGCATTATGTCAGTTTTATCAGATACTTTTTTGTGATACAGATTTAAATAAAAATAAATTTATTATTATTTTTAATCACTAGGGGGCTCCGCCCCCTACTCGCTCCGCTCACCAACCCCCCGACTCACTTTACTTATTAACACATGCAGAGCTCTGCCTGCCTATTCGCTGCTTTCTTTCACTGAAAAGGAATATTAATAGTGCATATTACAAGATAAAAACAGAAAATCATTATGGAAATCCTCATAATAGAAAATAATTCATAATATCTAGACCATTTTGCATTGCAGCTTTAATATATGACCCTTTTTATTTCTTTTTTACAACCTTAGATCCAGACCGTAGTACCCCTATCGGTAGAGCGCTGAGCTCGTAATTGGAAGATTACGGGTTCGGTTCTCGAGCCGGCCAAAGACCTTCGTATAATGGTGGCTGGTGCACGTAGAATATGTCGTGGCCGCTAGAGGTCTGCACGGGCCGAATTTTTCAATCCGTTCTTGGGCCGGGCCTAAATTTTTTTTGCAAGTTCGGACTGGGCCAGGCTCGGGCTCAGTTTTTTTTGTGTATACTCGGGCCGGGCAGGGCCTGAATGAAATTTTTTCCGGGCTGTGTCAGCCCGAATCTTTTTCTGGTTTCATCGTTAATCAACGAAAAAGGAAAATGGTAAAATATTTCTTCAGTCATTTATTTCACATAATTTTACAGGCTACTATATCACATAAAATTTTATTTTGTTAAAAAATGTCTGTAACTTCAATTTAATTGCTTATCAGTCTGTCTGTTCGCAATCTGATTTCTCTCGAATATTTTAGCATGTCTCGAAATTAATATATTTTATTTCAAGTAATATTAAATGGTTTCCTATTCAAAATAGTATGCATGTCACTACTAGTTTGCGCACATGTTCAAACGAAAGAAATTAGATATGTTACTGTGTATAAGGCATTGTGTCTTATGGTCAGTAGAGTTTAGGTGGTATGAAGGCTATAAAAATCCTGCCGCTGTAACTTTTTCTCTAAATTCCCTTTTCTTTTCTCCAGTGCATTGAATGAAAGTAGCATAAATTTTAGCATGTACAAAAGCCTCTTTACTATAAAATATAATTGGATTACCATTAAAATTTTGTTTACCGGATCACATGAAAGATTCGTATACATTACGGTACATAAGAGAAAGTGGTTGAACGTGCATTTTTATTAGTAATAACCATTTTAAATACCGTCCTATAGTGTATGATGAGTGCTAATATTTTCAATTTGACTTTTTGTCTGTCTTTGTGCCTTCTGTACGTCTGTAATAATGAACTTTTGTTTATATATAATTATCTTGTAAAAGTTTAGCAATTTTGTTAAAGAAGATTCTATTGCTTCGCTATATAAAACCTCTGCAAAACACATACTAAAAATCTTTTTCATAGAAAGGCATGAATATTTTTAATCTTTCATATTTTTGAATTGGGCCGGGCCTGACTTTATTGTTTTTTGTCCGGGCTGGGCCGGGCCGCACACTGGCAAATAATAAACGGGCCGGGCCGGGCCAAATTGACACCGTTATAGAAACTTTTTACTAGCTACTTTTTGAAGCTTTTTACTTACTAGTTAACATCTATTTCCAGAAGGCTTAAATGCTTAAAAATGAAATTCTTATACCTACTCAGTATTCACAGAGTACATACAGTCGGTAACAAAAGTCTCCGAACACTAGTAAAAATTCCTATATAAAAAAAGAACACTTAATACAGTTTTGTGAAATAAATCCTTGTCGAATCCTGTTCTTAGTCAGTCTAAAAACAGAATTCGACAAGGATTTATTTAACAAAACTGTATTAAGTGTACTTTTTTATATAGGAATTTTTGCTAGTGTTTGGAGACTTTTGTTACCGACTGTACTGAATTCTTGGTGCAGCCCTTCTAAAATATAAAATAATTCTGAAAAAAAAAAAAAAAAAAAACACAGTTGTTTCGGATAAAAATAATAGTACAACATTTCATCAGGCAAAAAACTATGATTTTTTTTTTTTTTTTTTTTTTTTCAATTTATGGTATTTGCTGACAAAGTTTATTTATTGAATTTGAACGACAGATCTTTAGCATATTGAACTGTTAGAATATGTAACCAGACTTGAACAGAAATATAAATTTAACAAATGCCAATGCATGTAGTGCAGTATGCTATACGGTACAAAAAAATGCAGTTTGCTCTCAATATTTTTTACATTGACATTTTTAACATCATGTAAATATTCCTACATTGAACTGTTTTTTAAATTTATAATTAAAAGTAACATAAATTGAGAATCTAAGACTTTTTTTTTCACTACTGTTCGGATACAATTTATAGTCAAACTATCTAATTACAAGTACAGTTTTATTCAAATAGTAATGGAGAAAACAAAAAGATTGCTTTTACTTTGGTGTGTCTCTGTACTGTTGTAATATAATCATCATAACTGAGCTTTGCGAGTCATAACAAAGCTATCTTTTAATCAGGGATGTGATTAGCAAAAAGATAAAGATGAAACTATTATATGCAAAGACAAGACATTGAAATTAAATATTAGAATTTTTATGACAAAATCTATTATATTTGAGCAATAAATATATTTTATAATCTTCAATTTATAAAAAAAAAAGAAATTATTTTATGCTTTAGTATTCAATTAAGTTTTATTTGATTTACCAATTGAACAAATTCACATTCGAAAGACAAAAAAGGTTAAATTTTAATCATCATAAAAGTATGTTATTTTCTTAATAGAAGTAATTTAAAGCAAGGACATAAAGTAAAAATTAATATCAGTAAATAAAATAAAAATTTAAACTTAAGTTGGAAAGAAAATATAAAATTATTACCTGTATAGCAATTCATACTTAGATGTGATGTCGACTTGTTTCCAAAGAATTACCAGGGAAATGTGCCTCAATCGTGCAGCTTTTTAATAAACACTGCACAATTCAGACACTCACCAGGCTTTCAGTTTTCAAGTTCTACATTGTCTTCTACAGGAGGGGTGCCTTAGAGGGTGGTCTGTCAGAGTTCTTCTGTAGGAGGGCTGTCTCAGCTCTCAGCATTCTCTTACTGAGCTCATTTAGGTTCCAAGAGAGAAATCTTTTCTTTTGCTCTATGAATATTAAAGAATTAAGAGATCTAGTACACATTGAAAAATGAGTAAACATTAAATATAAATAAGAAAGCAGGAGGAAAATAATAATAATAATAAATAGAAAAGTTGTGAGGAAATAAGATTGAGTCAATTGCAGGTCACCACAGGTCAGCTTCGGTAAAACATTGTGAGAAATCACTGGAAATTAATTATAATACTTTTATTTTTACTGCTAAAAGTGTTACTATTAAATGTGTTTTCATAATGTGGTGCTTTGTTAACTAAGAGTCAGCAACAAATCATTTGCACCCGACTAATGAAAAAGTACAACATTTTCTTTGCTTACTTAAGTTACCTATGAACTATTATAAAAAATAATAATAATAATCTACAAATTCTTGAATAGGTTTGCCATTACCAATCTGATTTTATAATAAATGAATTTGGATTGTCTTAAAAATATGAATTTATATATATATACAGAAGTTAATCCAGAACAAATTTAGTGCCGCAATGAGGTACTTTCACAAAGTCAACTTTTTGCAATGAGGTACCTTCACAAAATCAACTTTTAGCAAAGAGGCACCTTCACAAAGTCAGTTCTCTTCAATATATCTGCACACTAAAAAATTTTATAAGCTTTGTTACATTGAACGAATACATAAAAATACCTCAGTTTGTATATTTACTGGAGAAAATGGTAAATAAAGTAAACACCTTCTTATCTTACATATAAGAAATAACTCTGCCACATATATATTTATTTTACAACTGTTCCTAAATGTATTTTAAAATTTTAAAAACTGCTTTGCGCATTTCAGCTAATTATTCTGAAGCATTATTTGTTTTCACAAACTTATTTGATGTTTTCACAGATTATTTCATAAATTCACAAATGGGGTACCATTTTTAAAAAGCTGGATTAAACCCTGATATATCTATGTATATACACATACTATGTTAAATAATTTTACTTAATTTTTTGTCAGAAATCTGTAAGAATTTCCTCATACATTAACTATTAACACAAAAATGACATACAGTAGAAGATCTTTATAACGCAATTCTGTATATGCAATTCTCTGTATAACGCAAAATTTCTTGGATATAAACAATGAATTTTGGAGTTAAGAAGTACTTTCTAAAAAACTGTTACTTTGTTGAGAAGTAAGTGTGATACATTTGTTTTTCTTTATCTGTTTAATTCAGAGATTTTTAATGAAAAAATTGCTATCAATTTTTTTTAAGTGAGCAATATAATGAATGATTTTGTACAGGCATATATATGGACTATCTTTATAAAGTAAATTTTAGAATGAAAGTTATTACCCACCCAATTTATGTTCCAATAAATGTAACTTTAAAATGTCCTACTCTGTTTTGATATGTTTCAGACATATTTGGCCATGTTTACAAGGTAAGTTTGACGATGTGTGAAATGTGATCTATATAATGCAAAATTCTATATAACGCAAAACCTTGTGTTTTTAGCTTTGCGTTATAAAGATCTTCAACTGTATTTTTACTATGCAACTTTTCTTCATCCTTTTTTTTTTATTGCAAGAAATATTTTTAACACTAATTACTGCATAAATGACCAAAAGAAATATGGTTCTTGCGCATAATTTATTATTAATAATTTACTTTTTCTGATTAAAGAAAAAACAATTCATTACATGTTACTTTTATCACTCTAATTAACACAATATTTTATTTTCTACACTTAGAAAAGGGTGTAAAACATTTAAAATAATAGAACTACTCAATGGGATAATTGAATTTTCAACTACAACTTATTATTTCATTAAATGTAATAAGTGAGTTGTTAAAAGCATAATTCATTTGGCATGTAAAAATAAATATATTAAATAAATTTACATTGTGTAGAGCACAAATAAAGTACACAACTAAATAATCAAAGTTATATTTAAAAGAAGGATTTCCAAAGCCTGTATTCAATTTAATACATATTGTTTAACAAATTAAGAAAAAGTTGTTTGTACTTAAAAGTGCTGGATATTTCAATCAATTTCTGCAAAGTTTGCATTAGTTTTTAAAGTACAAAAGTTTGTAATTATCAGTTCAAAAATCTTCAATATTTAGAATAAGTAATAACCATGAAATACATACATATTATTTAATAAGCAAGCTGAAAGTTCCTTAAATTACTTAAGCTTTCAAATATAATAAAGCATGACTTTAAAATGAATTATGTCATTTTAATGGAGAAAAGTGCCCAGATTAACATAATGAATGCAACACAAAAAGGTAATATGAAAACAGTGCATCACATAGAGTAAGTTATGTCTCAAAAATTATGGAATACAAGGTAAAAAATGAACGAAATTTTAACGAATGTATAAAGCACTTATTAAATCAAAAACACAAAAAATATTACTTAAATATTCAACCATATAAAACATGGGATATAAGTCGTATTATTGTACTTAACAACCACTGACTTAAACAACTTAATAATAGAAAATATAAAGAAAAAATTTCACTATTACCTTCATTCAGGAGAAAAAGCTTCATAAGACTTCGGTTGCAAAAACTCCGGCAAACTTTCAATTAAAAAGAAAGGTGCTTTTTTCGATAATCTAAAATGTTCAATTAAATTTATGAAATTACGAATGTTCGACCTCTAAAACCACCACAACAATTCTGTCACACACTTCTACTAACAACAAACCGTCCGCCATTTTATCTTTCCACGCACAATATTCCGCTTCGAATGCTATTCCGGCTGCTCTGAGCTGTCGGAACAAGATAGAAGCATATTCCGTATATTCGAAAAACCTGGATCCCGGTTTTTGCTGGGAGAATAACTCTTCTTCGGAATCCCACTCGAAATCTCCCCATTCCGCATGAAATTCCGATTCCGAAGGAGGGGAGAATACGGCCCCCGGTCAGACGACCATCTGGAATGGGGAAAAGGGAAGTAACTGTAAGGCGCTTAGAGCGACCGGCGGCCAAGCAAGAAACCAGTAACAACGTAATCTATACATGTAAAAACGAATGCATGTCTTTCTGTTTGTCCTTTATGCATTACAACACCATTCATCAGATCGTCATGAAACTTTGGGAAATTGTTCAGTACATTCCTTTGAAGGTTTCTGGCATAATTTTTTTTTAATATCAGCCCCCCTAAGGAGCAGGGAGGGGGGGGGCAAGAACGGGATTACAACAAATTTTTCACATTTGCTTTATTTCTCAAGGAAAAAAATAAATATTTAAAAGGTTCCAACTTCAAGATTTTAAAAACAGATATTACAGAATATCTTAAGAAAAAAAAAATCGCCAACAAGGTGGGGAGGGGCAATATATATATATATATATATATATGAGTAAACTCACTGATTCAACACAGCCGCGGGGATTCTACGAGAGATGCAGTCACAAATTTTAGGAAGCAGGTTGGTTTTAAGACCCTGACCCCACTAAAACGGGATTTTGTGATATCCCCCCCCGTTCCCCCTCTTGGGAGGGCAGAAAGCAAAACAACTTTATTAGCATAACTCGGCTTCAAATTACTTCACGGTGAAGAAATTGCAGATCGGGAGACTAGAATCCAGTAGAAAGAAATCATTATCTGCGATTTTGGAATTTTAGATTTTTAAGGGGAGGGGGGAAGATTTTCGGAGGCAAATTTTAGGGGGGGGGGAGAGAGTTACGGGGGGCAAATTCGAGCTTTCTTTTAGCGCTAAATTTGTCAGGGGAAATCTATAGGAGTTAAAGTCAGAAATTTTAGTGTGTGGCTTATTTACATGTTAAATATATTCAGATATCTTTTTATCTTATCCCTTTATTAATTCTACATACATAAGACGAAAGTATTGTTCTGGAGTTCGAAAATTTTTGACCGCCAGTTTTCGATTGATTTACACGTTTTGAGATGTCCCGATCATGGTTTGACCAGTTTTAGAAGATATATGTCTTTCTGTATGCGACGAATTTTGTGAATCCTGTATCTCACGAACCAGTGAACATAATTAGATATTTAATTAGATATTGACTTAAACTGCTGTTGATTACATTTGGGGAAAAATTTCCTCAGCATGGTGGCATTGTAATCCCATTTTTCTCATAATTTTTAATATTTCACAATAGAACAATTAAATATATTTTCAAATTTAATAATTTGAATATGTATATATATATATATATATTAATATTATAAATAATTTAATTTATATAATAAAAATTGCAAATTTAATTTAATTTTTACTTTCTCTAACTCATACAATGATAGAGGAAACATTTTGGGGTCAAATTTTTTATTTTCAGTTTTTGCTACATTTACACATTTTGAGCTTCCCGGTGTTTGTGTTAGCATTATACGGCCAACTGACTGTGCTATGGTTTATGGTTTAGAGAGGGTCCTTTTAAGAGAGGGTCTATCTAAGGGTTTCTAGCCTGCACTTATGCATATTTAGGAGAAAACCATGGAAAAACATTTTTTTTCACAAAGTGCTGTAATTATATTAATTTAAAATAATAATAATAATAATGAAGTCAACTTTAACTCATTCAAAACTACATGCATAAATAACAGTAAATACCAAACTATAGAAATTTGCTCAGTTCAAGATGTTACAGTGAAATTTTCATTAAATAAATTACACGAAACACAATAAAATCAGCAAGTTATTCATTTAATTTTACGTGCCAGAATAGTTCGATAAATTTTTACTCTTCATGAAAATTCTTCATTCTTCATTCTTCATCATTTAGTATTAGCATTTTAAAAACCTTACTGATTATTGACTTGAATTTGACTAGCCAAGCTCTAACTTTTATAAATAGACAAAGTTGTCATGAAATTTGAAAGTGTTATTGTAATGCACAATTGAAAATGCAATATGTAGCATTCAAAGTTTTTTTACATAGTACAGTGTAAAAGAACTTATTACCATTGCAGGTATCTGAAAAATTTGTTTTATATGCATCTTGATTATGTCATTCAGTAGCAAACTCAATAAAGCTTATACAAAATAAATCTCATAGTCACTGACCAGGTATTTAAACAAGTAGATTAATATAAATACTTTTATTTAGTAAATTATTTACTGTATAATTCAAAAAATTTCGAAAAATTTGCAGCCCCTCCCCCCTTTTGAATACAACCTTGATAAGACCTATGAAACACACAAAAACTGAAGGCTCATTGCACCCTCATTGTTCCTTTTAACGCGTAATCATTCAATATATACACCTTGTAGCAGAATTTATGTGACATAGTAACATTGTCGCAGAAAAGTTTGCCCGTAAAAATAAGATATTTCTAAATTTCAGCAGAAAATGGAAACTCCTGTCTTATATTTAAGATTTCGCCAACAGTTTACTAATAATATCGATTTCTGTATAATTATACGCACATATTATGTGTGAATAAGAAAATATGTTAATATTGTCTTATTGAAAAGATTTACCCGAACAAGGTTTGACGCAGAAAACTTAAAAATATTCTGTGGCAGTGATTCCTAGTTTTTGCTTGTACTAATATGGCGGCTCGGTTACAGTTGAGGCTTCACTTTTAGAACCGCATTGCCGGGTCTAGTGATTCCTTAGTCTGTGGACTTGGCTGATCGCTGCCACGTTATCGGTGCCACTGAATGTAATAGTTAAAAGAAAAAAATATATTTTTCTTTACTTTTAGAAAGTAAAACTGTTTTAACAAGAAATTAAAAAACCCTGAAATAGAACACCTAAGAAAATTTTTTATGTGGCTGGTCGAAAGAGCCCAAGGTTCCAGAGATTTTCCAGACCGTAAACACCTTGACCATTTTCAGAGAAAAATAAATTATTTTTTATTTTCCTATTTCTGAAATACATAATAAAAGGCTTGGTTCATTTGGATGTTTCTCTTTTTCTTTCTCCTCTTTCTTTTTGGATGAAGTAAGTACTGGTTTTAAATAAGAATATTTTTAAAGTCATGGAAGAAGAAAACAAAAATCAAAATGATTCCAGATTTTGGAATTCCAGATAATCGATACTATATTGTATTTTAAAATTTATTCAAAATTTTAAATTTTAAATTTATTATTTTATTTATTTTCATGAAATAACATTTGCTTATACTGCAAATTCTGATCAGATTGATTCTTCTAACTAAACAAACAAATCTCCCCCCCCCCTCAAAAAAAATATTGTAACTGTAGTCTATTCTCACTTTATGCCAATGCCGGATTTTGGTCACTTTGCACATGCTCCGTCAGACAGAAGACAGAATGTGCAAAACAAGGGAGAAAAGTGGGTTATACTCCCGTTTCGCAGACACGAAAATTTCCTACCCCCTTTCGTTGACGAATTCCCCAAAGAAGGGAAAATCGACAATATCGGTTTAACACTTGTTTCGCCGACAGTGAATGTTCACCCCCATTTTGTCGGTGAAATGGGGGTATAACATACATTTTTCAAACTCATTTAAGACTAGTTGTGTAGTTTGAAGGCAATAATCCTAAAAAACTTAGAAGCTAAGATGCAGAAAAACTTGGGAAATAAATACGAGAGTTAGAAATAAAGCCCAGAGTTAGAAATTAGAACGTGAAAAACAGGCGTCAATGGCACTTAATTATTTTTTCTTAGTTGCCAAAATGGTCTGCTCAGGCATAATTGTTATTTTTTTTTAATAAGATGTTTATTATTATTATTTACTTAAATAATAAATACAAGCACAAAAGTTTAATATGAATATATTTATATTTAAAAAAATAAAATAAAACAAAAACTCCCGTAAAACAGAATAAACAGTAGAATTTCTTTTTTAATAACCTGCTGCCCAACTCATTTTTAAATTTAGTCGAATTCCAAATATTACATCTTCAAACAAAATGAGAACTATTAGAAAGCATTCATTTAAACTTTTTTTTTCATTTTGGTTGTTTTAATTATTAACTTTTACTTTCAGTTTTATAAGCCCAAAGTTTGTTAGTCAATTCAGTATTTCAGAAATTATCATGATAAACATTTTTTGGCGATGTATTAATAAACTGAGAAATAACAGTTGGTAGTAGGAATATGTACACTGTTAAAAAAAATGCAGAAAAAATACAGAAATTCTCTGTAATTTCAGAAAAAAAGTCGTAAAATACGTTTTGTCTACGTAATTTTTCCGTAATTTACGCCTTTTTTTCTGAAATTACAGAGAATTTCTGTATTTTTCTGCATTTTTTTAACAGTGTATATATATATATATATATATTAAATAAATTGAAATATTATGTTTATTTATTTTCTTTTTTTAACAGCATTTATGTGATTTTTTACTTGCTGGTTTTTATTGAGCTTATTTATCGATGTGTTAAACTGAAAATATAAGATTTTTTTTTTTTAAAGATAATAATAAACAAGGATTTTGAAAATTTCAGTAGACTTCAGAAATCTGCTGATCACGACCAATTTAAACATTGAAATTTATGATAAAGTTCAAAGAAGAAAATCATGATAGAACTTAATTCAATGGTGTTATTTTAGAAATGGAGTCTAATGAGATAAGAAAAGTTAATTTTAAACAAGGTCTAGGTCTTGAAGATAAGTACCTAAATTCTTTTAACTCGATAATATTTGTGCTTAAGAGCGGACAATACCTAATCTCGCAAATAGCCTTTCCCCATGTTATTCTACGGGAAAATTTGTAACTATAATTACTCATTATCTAATTTATTTTTTTTCAATTCTGTTTTCACAAGCAGAAAATTCCCAACCATTAAAATAGTACTAACTTTTCAAAAATTAGTTTTTTTAATTTTTAATATTTCATTTTTAAGCTCAAATGTACGAAAAATACACTTGCGTTGCTTTATTACCGTCTAACTTATCAACGAATTGTGGAATCTAAAATCTGTAAAGTAACTTTCTCCAAAAAATTTTGCTTTTTATAAATACATTTTATTAATTACATTTTATTGTTTTTTTTTTTTTTTAATATATATTAAAAAAAATTGTTTGAAATTTAATTTTCAAATCGAAGAAACCCAATTTCAGCTCTATTCTCCTCCCATATCGGAAACGCCTCCAAAGGAAGTCATTAAGGTTGATTGATGATGCTTCTAATTTTCGAAGAAGGTCTTCAAAAGAAACTTGTCTGGTTTTATCTTCCAGTCTGCTTGAATACGTAAGTGTATTTCGAAGTTGAAATAGCGGAAAAGAAATATCTTCTTCCCAAAATAAAAATTTAGAATTTTGTATATAATGTATCATGTAAATGGGAAAAATTAAAGAAATATTCAATTATGAAAGTGTGCGACATTTTTTTTTTTTTTAAATCAGTTTTAATCTTTTTTTTTTTTTTTTTTTTTTTTTAAAGAACCAATTACTTTTCCTCACTTTAATTTGGATATATTTCAATCAACAGGTGGCTCTGTTTTTATTCACTTTCTGTAACTTTTCTGATGGCTATATCAAAGCATGTATTGTTAAAATTGCACGAAACTGCATCATTGAAATCCTTTTTGTGAGAATCTGTGCCGAGGAAATTTCTGTTCAAGTTAACAGATGCGGGCAGTTATTTTTAAGATTGATATAGAAGAATTTTTGAGATAGCCACAGCATGCTAGTTTAATAAGTGACTGAGATTGTAGTTTTAAATTTTCTTGTTTGTTTTAAATGAAATTTTATAAAGCTATTTCTCTTCAGCAGCAACACTGTTAAAAACTTTAATAGGAAACTACTGGTAATAATATATTTTAAGTTATGTAAAATTACAGGGAAAATAGACGGAGATGTTAAAAAATCTATTTTATACATGCATTTTAATGACCAATATTAATTTAATGTATTGCTAGCGAGAATATATATGTGATCTAGAAAGCTTTTCTAAGGTAGAAACATTTCTCATATTGATAAATTAAATAATTAAAATAGGCAAAAATACAGAATAAAGATTGAGAATCTTGATTACATACTTTAAAAAAAGAATTATTGTAAATTTACAGAGACATTGCATAAACATTTCAGTAAATTTTCAGAAGTTTTTTACAGTGAAACCTCATTGCACAGACCATAATGAAAGATATGACTTCTAACATTTTAATCCGTAGCTTCAGCATAATTCCCATTGTAACTATTCGCATATTTTTAACACTTTCCAACAAGGTTGAAAAGTGTTTATGACTTCGGTTTGTCTGTCTGTCTGTCTGTCCGTCTGTCTGTCTGTCCGCGCTCTAACTCCCGTAAATATTTATGGAATTTCTTGAAACTGATATATGTTATTCAAGTTCACTATCGGATGTTTCCTATTAAAAATGGAGTTTATACCTCTAATGGTTTGTGTACAGGGACCCCCGAAAATATTTCAAAGCATTGTGTTCTATGAGAGGCATTTCTATAAACCATATTTTCATACCTTACTGTACAAAAATCTTAATGAAATTGAAACATGTTATACAAGTTCACTATCGGATGTTCCCTGTTGAAAATGGAGTTTATACCTCTACTGGTTTGTGTACAGGGACCCCTAAAATATTTCAAAGCATTGTGTTCTATAAGAGGCATTTCTATAAACCATATTTCCATACCCTTACTGTACACAAATCTTAATGAAATTTAAATATGTTATTCAAGTTCACTATCGGATGTTTCCTGTAAAAAAGGGAGTAAATACCACCACTGATTTGTGTACAGGGACACAAAAAAGTATTTTAAAGCAATGTGTTCTATGAGAGGCATTTTTATAAACCATATTTTCATACCCTTACTGCACAAAAATCTAAATGAAATTGACATATGTTATTCAAGTTCACTATCGGATGTTCCCTATTGAAAATGGAGTTTATACCTCTACTGGTTTGTGTACAGGGACACCCGAAAGTATTTCAAAGCATTGTGTTCTATGAGAGGTATTCCTATAAACCATAGTTTCATAACCTTACTGTACACAAATCTTAATGAAATTGAAATATGTCATTCAAGTTCACTATCGGATGTTTCTTGTATAAAATGGAGTAAATACCACCCCTGATTTCTGTACAGGGACACACAAAAGTATTTCAAAGCATTGTGTTGTATGAGAGGCATTTCTATAAACCATATTTCCATACCCTTACTGTACACAAATCTTAATGAAATTTAAATATGTTATTCAAGTTCACTATCGGATGTTTCCTGTAAAAAAGGGAGTAAATACCACCACTGATTTGTGTACAGGGACACAAAAAAGTATTTTAAAGCAATGTGTTCTATGAGAGGCATTTTTATAAACCATATTTTCATACCCTTACTGTATAAAAATCTTAATGAAATTAAAAATATGTTATTCAAGTTCACTATCGGATGTTCCCTATTGAAAATGGAGTTTATACCTCTACTGGTTTGTGTACAGGGACACCCGAAAGTATTTCAAAGCATTGTGTTCTATGAGAGGTATTCCTAGAAACCATAGTTTCATAACCTTACTGTACACAAATCTTAATGAAATTGAAATATGTCATTCAAGTTCCCTATCGGATGTTTCTTGTATAAAATGGAGTAAATACCACCCCTGATTTCTGTACAGGGACACACAAAAGTATTTCAAAGCATTGTGTTGTATGAGAGGCATTTCTATAAACAATATTTTCATACCCTTGCTGTACAAAAGTCTTAAAGAAATTGAAATATCATATACAAGTTCACTATCGGATGTTCCCTGTTGAAAATGGAGTTTATACCTCTACTGGTTTCTGTACAGGGACCCCCGAAAATATTTCAAAGCATTGTGCTCTATGAGAGGCATTTCTATAAACCATATTTTCAAACCTTACTGTACAAAAATCTTAATGAAATTGAAATATGTTATACAAGTTCACTATCGGATGTTCCCTGTTGAAAATGGAGTTTATACCTCTACTGGTTTGTGTACAGGGACCCCTAAAATATTTCAAAGCATTGTGTTCTATAAGAGGCATTTCTATAAACCATATTTCCATACCCTTACTGTACACAAATCTTAATGAAATTTAAATATGTTATTCAAGTTCACTATCGGATGTTTTCTGTAAAAAAGGGAGTAAATACCACCACTGATTTGTGTACAGGGACACAAAAAAGTATTTTAAAGCAATGTGTTCTATGAGAGGCATTTCTATAAACCATATTTTCATACCCTTACTGTATAAAAATCTTAATGAAATTAAAAATATGTTATTCAAGTTCACTATCGGATGTTCCCTATTAAAAATGGAGTTTATACCTCTAATGGTTTGTGTACAGGGACACCCGAAAATATTTCAAAGCATTGTGTTCTGTGAGAGGCATTTCTATAAACCATATTTTCATAGCCTTACTGTACACAAATCTTAATGAAATTCAAATATGTTATTCAAGTTCACTATCGGCTGTTTCCTGTATAAAATGGAGTAAATACCACCACTGATTTGTGTAAAGGGACACACAAAAGTATTTCAAAGCATTGCGTTTTATGAGAGATATTTCTATAAACTAAATTTTAATAACTTTACTTTGCACGAAGATTTATGAAATTGAAATCTGTTATTTATAAGCACAAAAGAAAATGCTTTGCATAGAACATAGCATGATTAGCATTAGATTTACAGGGTGACACAAAAATATTCAGTTATATAAAGAGCTATTAATAAATATTTGCTAAAAGTGTACTTTCGTTTACATTAAGCGTTTTTAACACTTTCTAACTTTTTTAACACTTCCCAAAAAGGTTGAAAAGTGTTAATGACTTCTGTTTGTCTGTCTGTCTGTCTGTCTCTCCGAGCTCTAATTCCCGTAAATATTTGTGGAATTTCTTGAAACTGATATATGTTATTCAAGTTCACTATCGGACGTTCCCTTTTGAAAATGGAGTTTATAACTTTACCGGTTTGCATACAGGGACACCCGAAATTATTTCAAAGCATTGTGTTCTATGAGAGGTATTTCTATAAATCATATTTTCAATCCTTTACTGTACACATGTCTTAATGAAATTGAAATATGTTATTCCAGTTCCCTATAGGATGTTCCCTGTTGAAAATGGAGTTTTTACCTCTACTAATTTGTGTACAGGGGAACCCAAAAGTATTTCAAAGCATTGTGTTCTATGAGAGGTATTTCTACAAATCATATTTTCATACCTTTACTGTACATATATCGTAATGAAATTGAAATATATTATTCAAGTTCACTATTGGATGTTTCCTGTATAAAATGGATTAAATACTAATACTGTTTTATATATAAGGACACTCAAAAGTATTCTAAAGCACTGCGTTCTATGAGAGATATTTCTATAAATGAAATTTTAATAACTTTACACACACACACTCACACACAGGGAAAAAAAAAATTATCCATAGACTGAAAATATAAATAAATAAATTATTTATCTTTACCTATATTTCTAAACTGTAATAAAAGTCGGAAATTTATTATACAATTATTCTTATACTAGCAGGCTATGCTTAATTCCTTTTAAAAAGAATTCCTTTTGAAAATAATTTATTAAAAAATAATGATAATAAAAAGTTGCTATATTATAAATATTGTTATACTATAAATTTTATATGTGCGTTTTTATTACATTATTTATACTCTTTATTTGCCTTCATCTATACATTTCATATATCTTATGTAATGACAATCATTTTCATTGCATTATAATATCAAAATTCTAATTTTAAAATGAAAAAAAAAAAAAAAAAAATTTAAATTCGCGCAGTCTCTGGTCTCAGGCTGTATGAATTTTTGAGAGTGCACTGTAAAAAGAGAAATAATTTTATGACAGTAACGTGGTCATAAATTAGGCGTAAAAAATGACAAGTGAAAATTGTAATTCACCATGGGTTTGTGCACCTGAGCTGAGACTGTGAGTTGTATCAAATGATAAAAAGGGGTGAACTGGACACTAATCTCCTTACGTAACTAGTATCCGCCATTTCATTGTATTGAAATTTCCTTTCTACTTGTTTTCCCCATGATTATAGGACAAATCCCTAAATAGCTGGAAAGGGAAGGTTGAATGGGAAAAACAGGGGGTAGGAAATTTTTTGTCGGCGAAACGGGGTTACACCAAAAAGTGGCATCATCTTTTAATGAGTGGAACAGATGCAGCCATTGGCGATTAGTTTGCTTTTGAAGGGGGAAACAAGAATCTTTCTCCTATTCTTGTAAATTTAGAGCTAAATGGCACAGTAAAATAAATTGCTTTGAAATGATGATACAAAAAAAAAAAAAAAAAAAAAAAAAAAAAAAGAAAATTACTATTTTAAAATAAAGGATATTTTTGAAAAAATAAAATAAAAATGCGAATCTTTGGGACCCGCAATTTTAAAAATTCTGCATCTCTTTCATTAAAATTGGAGACAATGGTGTGCTAGAGCACTCCCTGATTTTATAAGCTATATGAATTTGCTATTTATGTTTCATCTTAAAAACATTCATATGAAATTTTGAATGACACTTTATTAATTTAAAAAAAGATATCTTCTTTTATTTCAGCATTTGCTTTTTTGTTCTGTTTTTATTTACAGTGTGAATATTAATTTTAACATGAAAAGATATGTAAAATGTACTTATTGATGCTTTTTCGTACATAACTCTCATAAACTCAAAATATGGGTTTTAAAAGAAATAATATAAAAATTCCTATGACACTTTGGTGTTACTTTAAAAGATTTGTTTTTAAACTCCATTGTAATTACTTTTGCTTAGTTTAATAAAGTACATTTACACACTCAATACTTTTACTTTTCAAATTACACAGTTAAATAAACATAGGTGCCAAGTCTCAGTTATTTTCAATGGAGATTTGATACTAGAAAGTTTTTATAAATGATTTCAGTTTATTTATTTGTCAAAAATATATGTACATATATTTTTCTAAACTGGCGTTAAAATTTTATTTAAAAATTATTAATGTAAATCACATTTTTACTGAGTTTGTATCATATATTGAAATGTATGTATTTCAATAAATTGATTTATCTTTTGCATCGCACAATCTAAAACAGTACCTAAAGCATGAGGAAATTTTTATTTTGGGTCATAGTATCCAAACTAAGTAAACATGTATGCAAATAAATAAATAATGGTAATGCAAAGTAAACATTTCTGCAAATTTTACTTGCATTTTTGGATGACACAAAATATAAATTAATTTACTAAAATAAAAACATTTCAGTTCACAGTACACACTAAGTGCAATATGTTTGACAGTGTATTTGAAGATTGAAAGCATTGTTTCAATGTGTAAATAAACTTTATTGGACAAAACATAAATGATTGTAATGGAATTTAAAAACATATCGTTTAAAGTAACACCAAGGTGTCTCCTATATATTTCTTAAAGTTCATATTTTCAATTTATAAGAAATTTTAACAGAAAGCATCAGTAAATAAATAGTATATATTATTTCATGTTACAAATAATATTTATACACAGTGAATATAAACAGAACAAAAAAGAAATAAGTGAAAAAAAAAATCCATATTTTAATTAATAGCTTAGCATTACTCAAAATTTGATATTTTTAAGAACCAACCTGTTAAGGATTTTTATATTTACTTGATCATTCATACACAATTTTTAAACTTATAGAAATTATATAGTATTTATAATTAATAAGAAAATACAGTTTCAATATTATAATTAAACACTAACAATAAACATCACATTTTATAATGGAATAATGGGTATAATGGAATAATTGTACATTCAAAAAGGAAATAAACAACACATGTATGCATATAAATTTAAGTAAATAAATTCATATTTACATATTTTATTTCAGCTATACTTTTAAATAAAATATTTTAATATACTTATTATTAAGTTATATAACAGTTCTTCAAAGTTTATTTACTTATTTTCGAAATGGAATTTTAACATGAAAAAATTTTATTTTCTAAACTAGAAACCAAACCTAAGCACTTATTTAAAATCTTGAAAATTTTAAATCAGTAATACAACACATTATTAAAAAAAAAAAAAATTCATAGCTAAAGTTTTTCTAAATGCAACTAACAATCAAATGCAAACGTTATTTGGGAACACAACCCATTAATTATTAATATATAACAGTAGGGGAAAGGGGGGCACCTTTGAACAGTTTTTTAAAAAATCAACATATCTTTTTATTTAGATGATAATTATTAATTTTAATTGTTGCACAAGAAAAAGTAGGAATTTCTTCATCATGTGAGCTAAAAATTAAATAAAATAAATATGTTATAAGACTTTAAAAATTGTTAATATTTCTGTTCAAACCTGCCCCATGTAGGGGTACCTTTGAACAAGCTAGGGGCACCTTTGAACAAACATAAACAAAGAGAAATTATACAGAGTTTTTATCAAATGCTGAATATTTTTAAGGATTATAAAATAATAAGAATAAAATTAAACATATACATTTACTAAAATTACTAAATTTTTATTATTTAACTAAATTTATATCCATCAAAATTGACATCAAAACTCATTGCTGAAACAGCGCGTAGGGTTTATCCAGTAATGTTTGGTTGGGGCAGTTTTTTTACAATATCGTTGAAATCCACCAAACTGATATCTGCTGCTTCCGGAAAATAAAATTTATATTTTCTTTTTTACAGAGAAACTTACCATTAAACTCTGTTTTATCCTGTAATTGCAATTCAATCTGACCAACATAGTGAAGAATAGTTTTTTTTGTAGCAAATTTTACTAAAATAAAATCATTCACATTCAAATCTTCTAAAACAAGAGTTTTTCCTTCTTCATCCTCCATAACGGTAATAGTGTCTTCAAAGTCAGTTTCATCATGCACAGAAAATGTGCCATCTTCATCGCTGCTTGAATCAACAAATGTATGCAGTCTCTTCTTAGTTGTTTTTTCAAAAGCAGAGTTGCACTATTTAGATTTTTTTCTCTTGTTCTGACGTGCTTTGTTTTCAGCTTCAATTGCATTTTTCTCAGGAGTCAAAGTCAGTATCCTGGATCGTCCTTTCTTACGTCCACTAAGTATGATGGTAGATGACCATAATCAAAATAAATTTTTTCACTATAAATATTTTTAACTTTTTGCAAAGGAAGCAAACTTTTCTGTAGGAAACATGACAACATGCAAGATTGAAAATAACAATAGTAGTAATCAAAAGTGATGTTCACATGCATATAAGTAGAACTTTAATATTAAGTAAACAATAAACCAGCTCTTAAATAATTTGTATGTCTTCATTGTCGCATTTATTTTTTAAATCCAAAATAAAATAATAGTATTGAGATTGATTTATAACTCTTTTCTTCAAAGTTTTGTTTGTTCAATGGTGCCCCAACATTTTTGTTCAAAGGTGCCCCATCATATGGAGTTTGGCATTAGAATAATTTACTCACAAGCAAACATTCATTTTGGGAGGATGGAGTTGCAGGATGGGGGTGGGTTCATTCGAAAGAAGAACAAAAGGTGATTATCTTGTATAAATCTTAGCTGCAATGGGCCATCAGTTCAAAAGTTAGAAGGCTCCAAATAGTTAGGTTAGGTTAGGTTAATATGGAGCAGGGAGACGAAATTCGGAAAATATTAGTAGAAATTCTTAAAAAAAGTGGAGAAAATCCATGAAAAATGAGATAATGAGAGAAATGAAGACAATACTTTGAATAAAAAGTTTTTATTTAAGTTATACTAAGCAGAAGTACAATCGAGATGAATCTCATTAACAAATGCATGCAGTGCACAAAGGCTCTTTTCACAATGTGCGCACTTAACAAAACTCATCTCATTACATTTCAAGCATTTGTGAAACATATTTGCATCGAAACAAAAGTCCATGGGTGAAATCCAGGGTTCAGGTTCTTCATCCAAGTATCCACTTTTGTAGAATGCATACTTAATCATGCTCCTGAATCTCGGGGCGCTGAATTGATAAATAGCAAATCCTTGTATTTGTAGAAAATTCTTTCTTTGCCACAGTTGTATCGCGGAATTGGCAATAAGAGTATCAGTGATATATCTAATTAATGCTTTATATGGTCTGAAAAAGTAAACATCCAGTGGTTGTATTAATCCTGTACATCCGCCAGGGATAAACTGCTTTATTAAATGTCTACCAATAGGACATGTTCCACTTGAAAGAGAATCATCGCGATTTGCACGCCACGAGTCCAGGAGCAACAAGATTTTGTCACGATCAGAGGGAATAGTTTTCCAGAAGGCTTCATTGTAAAATCGCTTGAGATCCTCCTTGTTCATGTTTGCTGTTCGACCAGCAAATGAAACAATGTTTGGAGGATCATGTTCTTTAGAATTTGGAAATTTCCCGTTTGGTTCAGCAACAAGAACATACACCGGTCTCATGATCTCTCCATCCATTGAAATTACGGGCATAATCATGTAAGAATGAGTTGTTGCGCTCCGCGACCCAACAACAGTTTGAACTCTTTTGTTCCTACTTGTCTTAATGTCCGATAAGAATGTAATTCCTTCTCAAATCGACTTTGATCAGTGTTAAAGATATTTTTCGCATCTAATCCTTCATGCTGAATAAGTGACTTCACAGAGATTACGAAATCATTGGCTAGCTGATGTGTTTCTCGTTCGTTTTCCTTCCAGTTCTTTCTCACCTTGAGTGATCGCTCGACTAACAATATTGTTTTTCTTTTTAAATCGAAGAACCCATGAGGCAGATGCTTTGAAGTTATTAAGATGTAGATGTTGAGGATCCATATTTTCTTTAATCTGCAAGGCCCAAAGACGAAGGTTGCGATCATGAATGACAGCACATTCTTGAACGTTTTCTCTAAATATGTTGAGTACTGCATCATTGACCTTCTTCATCATTGGCTTGTCTCTAGACTTTCCATACTTATAAAGAATGTTCATGTTTTTAATTCTTCGGAACCGATTCATAACCGTACTGGCCTTTCTATTAACGTTGCGTAGAGTGCCATCATCGTTTTCAGTAAGGAATTTCCAAGCAGCATCCTTGTAATCATCATCCAAAATATTTCTTTTTTTAACAGGAGATCCGTCATAATCTGAATCTGATGTTGATGCTTGTGATGAATGAAGCACTTCTGGTGTAGTTGCAACCAGTCCTTCCTCTTCCTCTTCTTCTTCGATCTCCGTATCCGAATCGTCTTCATCGCCAAAGTTCATTTCCATGTCACTCCCATCATCACCACCAAAGCGAAGCGTTTTTACCTCTTCGATTATTTCTAATCGATTCTCAATGATACCAACGATATAATCAAACAATGCGTTCTCTTCAACATTCATGTCCTTCTCTGCTGAACCATACTTCAGTTTTAGGGCATGAACGACGCTGCGAGCATCCATAACTGCCAGGGGTCGAAGTGTCCTATGTTTTTAATTCACTATCCGTCACCATTCGTAAGCTAACACATTCCTTATATTTTTGTTCCCCAGATTTTCAAGAAAGTTATCAAGTTTATATCTTAAGAATAGTGGTGGGAGAGTGATTTTAAATATCGGGCACTTTGACGTCTGTGACTACAGGAAAAAGAAAAATAATTTGTTTTGAAGAGGTCCTGTTCCTCTCCCAGTGGGCCATAGCAGGTAAAATTTGTACAGTATACTCTTCTCAACATCCTCTTTCAAATGACTCCTCTCCTGACCTGCAACTCCATCCTCCCCAAATGAATGTTTGCTTGTCAGTTAGGTTTAAGAATTTGAGTAAAACAAAACTTATAAGCTAAAGCTAAAATCTTCATTTCAACATTGAAACATCAATTAAAATTATAGGTATACAAGATTATCAATAAAAAGCTTACAACTTTATTTTGTACAGTTTAGATTCAGGAAAGAGAAAAATACATACCTTGCTTAGACAGCAGTGTGCATGTAAAATGGTAAAGCTTTGGCTAGTTTGTTGCATTGAAACAATAGTAATATGCTGCCATCATATTAAAAAAATAACATAATTTTCTAGGAAAATATTTAGATTGTTCAAAGATGCCCCCAGTTCAAAGGTGCCCCCCTCTCCCCTACATCAAAGTCTAATTTTTTCTAAATGCAACAATTAGTCATATCTACCCAATTTTTATAGTAAAATTTTCTTATATAAAGGGTCATTCCATGGTAATTGGGCTGTTTTGGAGGGGACATTTTTTATATGTTTTTCTGCCCAATTTAAACAGTTTAATGAATGTTGAAAACATTTAAAATGCTTTTGAAATTATTATCATAAGCTTAAATATTGGCAATATACCAGCGAGCTTTATTTATATAAATTAATTTAACATAAAATAAAAACAAACTGTTGCGGAGGGGACAGGAAAACTTAGCTTTCTAAAGTTGCTTTTTTTTTAGCTAAGAATTTCTGCTCTACCTCTAAAGTCAGATTTGTGAAACATTTTTTATTTAGAAAAGTAAGTATTTGGCTGCTTAGAAACATAATATTTGTAACATTTGAAACAGAACTTACTTGGATACAATTTTTTTTAAACAATGTGTTCATGTTGCGGAGGGGACTGTTGTGGAGGAGACATAATGGTCATCTAATTCAAAACATGCAAAATATTTTAAAAATAATAAAATTGACTGATTTAAATGCAAATTTGTAATGAATATATTTATTTATAAATATTTGCAATACATTGTGAGAATTTGTAATTAAATCTCTTCTCATCAAATACAGGTTCTGGTAAGACTTTTATAATTTTCAAGAGACAAATACAGCCCCTGTTTTCTTTTTCAGGGAAAGTGAATGTAGTCCCTAAATTGTTACATTTTCTCAAAAACTTAACTTCGATATTATCATTTTCAATTACAGTTATTTGTCATACAAATAATCTGTCTTTATTGCGTTCACTTTTAATTTCAACCTATTCACAACAAAATTTTCACAACAAAATTTCCTACTGAAACTGTGTTATTACATTTGGCATTCTGTTGCACATTACAGCTTGTCTTTTCATCTGACGTTTCAGGATAAACCTGGTGAATTCTATGAATGTTGTATTTTTCTTCTGCTGTTAATGAAAAAGGTGAATTTGTAAATATTTTCAACTTATTTTCACCAAAAGGCTCTGCGCAGTGCAGCATTCGAGGCACAGATTTCTCCATCATTGTCCACCTGCTTTTAAGTTGCTCCCGTTGATGATTATTTTCTTTTTCTGAGGAAAATAATACATTAATTTTTTTGATATGATTTTTTGCCACTTCATAAAACCCAGCAGCATCATTTATAATGACTTTGTTTTGCAAAATCCTTGAATTCACGTATCGTTTCAATTCTGCTCCTACTCCATCAGCAGGGCCTTTTCCATGTGACGTTTCGAAAAATGACCAGTCTGCTGAACAACCAAAATCAGACTCGTGGTGGACAAGATTTCCCAATGTAAATCGATTTTTAAATTGACTGGACGGGCCATCGCTGCAGTAGTGAACATTTTGGATCGGTATTGTTAACTTTGTAAGCCCTCAAAGATTAAGGTATTATATACATAGATTGTATATAATACCTTGCCTGATAGACTCCTGCTCTTTCAATAATTTTAACTTTTTCTTTCTCCAGTTTGCTTTTCTCAATCTCTCTTTTTCTTTTTGAATGGATAACTCTAGCTTTGTCTTTTTTTATTTATTTATTTATTTTTTTTTTAATCCTTTTCAGATCTCTCTTTCCATCTTAAACGTTCCTTGGCTTTTATCTGTAAATGCAGATCAGGATTAAGTCTTACACTATCTCTGTATTCACGAGATCTTTCAGTAGCTGTTTTCCCCATATCAAAAAATATTCACTAACTAGCGAGCTTCGCCCGCTAGCGGGTCAGTATTTTCAAATGAATCAATAAAATTAATGAATCACTAACAGTAACTTTTAGTGTTAAGAAAAGAAATTAAAAATATATATATCATTTATGATTGGGTAAAAAAGTCCGCCCGGGTCCTCACTGCCTTCCGCAGCGCAGTCCCGTGCGCGCTGCGCGCGCGTATTCCTTCCCTGACCCTTCGTGCCCCCTAAAAAAAAATCATTTTTGATCTGGTAAAAACGCGCACCGGGTCCCCACTGCCTTCGGCAGCGCAGCCCCATGCGCGCTGCGCGCACATATTCCTTCACAAGTCAAATTTTTATTCTTAAGAAAAGAAAATTTAAAAAATCATTTCTCATTGGGCACAAAGTCGGCCCGGGTCCCTACTGCCTTCGGCAGCGCAGTCCCGTGCGCACTGCGCGCGCGTATTCCTTCCCTGACCCTTCGTGCCCCCTAAAAAAAAAAAATTCTGATCGGGTAAAAACTCGCACCGGGTCCCCACTGCCTTCGGCAGCGCAGACCCATGTGCGCTGCGCGCACATATTCCTTCTCAAGTCAAATATTTATTCTTAAGAAAAGAAAATTTTAAAAATCATTTCTCATTGGGTACAAAGTCGGCCCGGGCCGCCACTGGCTTCGGCAACGCAGTCCCGTGCTCGCTGCTCGCGCGTATTCCTTCCCTGACGCTTTGTGCCCCCTAAAAAAAAATTCTGATCGGGTAAAAACTCGCACCGTGTCCCCACTGCCTTCGGCAGCGCAGACCCATGCGTGCTGCGCGCGCACGTGTGGAGGTATACGTGCGCTGCGCGCACATATTCCTTCTCAAGTCAAATTTTTATTCTTAAGAAAAGAAAATTTAAAAAATCATTTCTCAGCGGGTACAAAGTCGGACCGGGTCCCCACTGCTTTCGGCATCGCAGTAAATAACTTTCAAATATCTTTCGAATGATGTATTAAAAATAATTTAATCATAATTAGAAATTGAAATATTGAAATTTGAAAATATTACAGCGGCATCTTGCGGTAGAAATTTCTGTATTCCACTGTTCGATTCCAATTCAAAAAAGCTTTCTAATCATGTATTACTTATGAAATTATTTTAATTAGTAGCTGAGATACAAAAGAAAACTAATTCAGGACACCTCAAAACGTGTAAATCTGGTGAAAACTTTCGATAATATAAAAGAACTTTAAAATATCTTTCGAATGATGTATTAAAAAAAAATTAATCATAATGTTGCGTACTTGAGGGTTCGTGAGTTGTCCGGGAATGAAAGGCCAAACTTACAAAAATTCAGTAATTTATTCACAGAAAGTTCCAGAAAAATACAGGTCAATAAACCAATTATCAGCTTCAGTTCAAGCAGTAACCACAGCTTAAACAACAGCTGTCAATAGCAAATCCACAGTACAAACTGTATAGCAATAACACTTGAAGCAAGTCTCTCTCAAAGAGGCTCAAGAGCAATGCAAGCACTAGCGAAGCTGGCTGAGATCTGAACTGAACTGACTGCCTTGGCGAGGAAGCGCTCCTTATATGCTGTTCCATGGAACCCAGATTTTTCGAGAAAACTCTAGAAAGTGGTCAACTAATCAACTTACAGCTTCCATATTTGGTATATCCCATATAAGGATTTTCTCGCCAAGGTCGCCAAAAAAATCGCCAAGGTGGGAAAAAGTCGCCAAATTTGGCGCCAAATCCATTACCTGCATTACTGGGGCTTTTTAATGCGTTTTCAAGGGAAAATAAGGCTGTTTCAACGCTAAAACGACTAGAAATGCACAAAATTAGCACTTTATCAACTTACTAAGCCTCTTTGAAAGAATTTATACAAAAATAAACACAATTATTTACAATTTCGTAACACTGCCCCCCTCCCAAGAACTGCATGTCTCGGGCAGTGCAACCCTTGGTCAAGAGGTGAAACTAAACAAATTTACACAATCTAAAACACAAAAACTAAGTTGCATATAACGATAAAATACAAATACAAATCAAGTGAGAAATATTTACAAAATTCACAAATATGTTCAAATATTTATATACAAATATTTACAAAATTCACAACTATGTACAAATATTTATATACAAATATTTACATTACGCATGCGCAAATTTTACCAGTATTTACATTTTTAATTTTTAATATTACCGTTACTTGTGGTACTTGGCTAGCCTATTATAGTGCACCACCTTCGGTTTTGAGGAAGGTGTTTTAGTGATCCGCACCACTACATCATTCAGCCTTTTTAAGACTGTGTATGGTCCGTCCCAGTTGCACTGTAACTTGGGAGAGAGTCCTTTGCGTCAAACAGGATTCCACAACCAGACCTTCTCTCCTTCCTGAAACTCATGTTGCGTAGCCTTTAGATCGTACCTTGTCTTCATTTTCTCCGATGCAATGTGAATCCGCTCCCGAGCAAAGTTGTGTACGTCCTCAAATCGTGCCTGGAGATCTTGGATGTACTCCTCGGGCGATGAAGGCGCATCGGGTGGACAACCAAACAGGAGATCACAAGGGAGACGAAGTTCACGTCCGAACAGCATCTGGGCTGGAGTATAGCCAGTGGTTTCATGGACAGCAGTTCGATAAGCCAGCAGGAACAATGGCAACTTCAAGTTCCAATCTTGCTGGTTCCTTGATACTAGAAGGGAGAGGTTATTCAGGATGGTACGATTGAACCTCTCGACCATGCCGTCCGACTGGGGATGTAAGGGTGTAGTCCGGGTTTTGTCTATGCCGAGTAGTTGACACAGTCCTTTGAAAACATCAGAGGTAAAGTTCCTACCTTGGTCGATATGAAGTTGTAGGGGCGTGCCGTACCTTGACGAATGGGATAGGCCTCAGGCCAGTTGGTGAAATAGTCCATCACGACGAGGATGTATTTATTTCCACTGGAGGTCCGTGGCAAAGGACCCAAGATGTCGAGTGCAATCCGTTCAAATGGTGCTCCCACGTTATACCGCTGCAGTCTTCCTCGACTTCGTTTCTGCGGGCCTTTACGTGCCGCACAAGCATCACAGGATTTACACCATTTCTCCACATCCTCCTTTGCCTTGCACCAGTAAAAGCGTTCCCGAACTTTCTGCAGAGTCTTCATTATCCCAAAATGGCCTCCAGTAGAGCTACTATGCAGTTGTTCTAAAACAGCTGGAATTTTTGATCTTGGTAATAAAATCTGCCATCTGAAGCTTTTCCCATCATCAGATTCCCACTTTCGGTATAATACGCCGTTTCTGATATGAAGAGAGTCCCAAAGTGCCCAATAACTTTTCGTAATGGGACTAAATCTGGAAATGTCCTGCCAGATAGGTCTGTTGCTGGTCGTCTCCTTCAGCTGTAATATTGGCTTTATGTCAGGATCTTCCAACTGGGCTTTTCTAAGTTCTTCGTCACTCCATAGATCGGGATCTTGATCTGATGGTGTTGAGACAGTAACTTGGCAGGCAACCGGATTTATCGGCAGGTATTTCTGTTCGGCTCTAGAGCAGCACTTGCAGCTTTCCGAGCAGGGCTTCCGTGACAAGGCATCTGCATTACCATGTAGAGTCCCTTTACGATGACGTATCTCGAAATCATATTCCTGCAGGCGTTGTATCCACCTGGCAATCTGTCCTTCCGGGTTCTTGAACTGGAGCAACCACGTTAAAGATGGATGGTCAGTCCGGAGCAGAAATCTTCTGCCATAGAGGTAATGATGGAAATGTTCTATGGCTTTTACGATGGCGAGTAGCTCTTTCCTGGTGGTACAGTAATTTCGCTCCGGTTTAGACAGGCATTTACTCCAATAGGCAATGACATGTTCTTGACCATCAATTTCCTGCGACAGAACAGCACCGACACTCTCATGGCTGGCATCTGTATCAAGTATGAACTGTCTGTCGGGCTGTGGATATGTCAAGATAGGCGATGATGTTAAGGCCTCTTTAAGTCGCTTGAACGCTTTTTCACATTCATCTGTCCACAGGAACTTCCGTTTGGCTTCCGTCAGCTTGTGCAGTGGTCTGGCAATATTTGAGAAACCCTTGACAAACTTCCTGTAGTAAGTGCATAACCCCAGGAAACTTCGTAGTTGGTGTACATTTTCAGGGCGACTCCAGTTCTCGACTGCAGAGATCTTCTCAGGATCAGTTCTCACACCTTCGGCAGAGATGATATGGCCGAGGTAGCTCACTTCACGACGGAACAAGTTACACTTGCCTGGATTCAATTTGAGGTTAGCCATTCTGAGTTTCTCCAGCACCTTTCGGATGTTTCGTAGATGGTCTTCAAAGGTGCGCCCCACAATGATAATATCATCCAAATACACCAGACAGGCTTCATAGGAAAGTCCTTTTAGCACTGTCTCCATCAGGCGTTCAAAGGTGGCAGGAGCATTACATAATCCGAACGGCATAACTTTAAATTGCCACAGTCCTTGTCCCGTGGTGAATGCAGTCTTCTCACGATCATCAGGATGTAATTCTACTTGCCAGTAACCGCTCTTCAGATCCAACGTCGAGAACCATTTATTGCCAGCAAGTGTGTCTAATGTGTCGTCAATTCTGGGAAGAGGGTAACTGTCTTTCTTCGTGATGTCATTCAAACGACGATAATCCACACAAAATCTTGTTGAACCATCCTTTTTCCGCACCAGTACTATGGGAGAGGCCCAAGGACTCGTTGATGGCTCGATGACATCATTGTGCTGCATTTCACTTAGAAGTTCAGTGACCTCTTCCTGTTTAGCAAAGGGAAGTCTTCTTGGATGTTGTTTGATTGGAGGATGATTTCCTGTATCAATTCTGTGCTGGGTGATGTTCGTTCTCCCGACGTCTTCAGGTGTTCGAGAAAAAAGGTCTTTAAATTATTGGAGTAGCTTCTCCGCAGCACATCTCTGTTCCTTTCCTAACTCTGCATTCTTGAGTAATTCCGTTATTAATTGTTCAGAAGACTTGGATTCAGTTGATTGCGTGGGGCGGTTGATGCATGTTACAGGAGTGCAGGCTGCTAACACCTCATCCTTCTTCACTGTTCGGACCTTATCGCTGATGTTTGCGACTCTCACAGGAATAGTACTCTTTGAGAGATCAACTAGAGATGAAGCTACCAGAACTCCTCTTGGGCTATTGTCTGTATTCGGGTATTCAATCAGTCCATAGCGGAAGTATTGCTTTGTAGGTGGTGTTCCTGAAACTATTGTCTCTGTGTGTGGAGGGATGGAAATTTCAGACTTGGCTGTTATCTGGCAAATTGTCTGAATGTCTTGATTTTCAGTGTTGAACACAGCGATGTCTTCCGAACTCGAATGTACTTCATTATTCTTGAAGTCCAATTGAAAGTTAAATTTTCTCAGGAAATCAATTCCAATGATTAAAGGATCTCTTATATCAGCCACATATGCCATATGATGGTAACTGGCATTCCCAAAAGTGATGGTCAAGTTCATTTTCCCATATATCTTGATTTCGTCACCGGTCACAGTCTGGAGTTTAACACAGGGCGGCGTCCAGATGATCTTATCTTTTAGTTCTTGAGCCAAATCCGCTCTAATGATGGTCACGTTGGCTCCCGTGTCCAGAATCATCCGGCAGGAGGCGTTGTTGACTTGGCCATAGACGTGAAGTCCATTATCGCCGCCACTCATCGATGAAACATGAAATACTGTAAATTAGGGCTCTTTAATTTTAGGCAACCTCCGCCCCGCGAGATGGCCTCCTCTTAGTTTCCCTGCAGTGATGGTGAAGCCGGGTGATTTCCTATAGTTGGTCGTACAGGGCAGTTCCTCTTCACATGACCATCCCGTCCACAGCCCCAGCACTTTATCTTCCGGTCCTTTATTTCCTTATTATTCTCCAGGCTGCGCAATCTTTTTAAGATCTCTTCGATATTTCTTTTCATTTCATTTTCACCAGCAGGCGTATCGTTCAATGAGACTGCTCTTATGGTATGGCGGTCTTTACGGGAGGCTTGTTGGGCTGCCTCTATTCTAAGTGCATAGCCTAAAGCTGATTCTACGTCTCTCACTGATGATAGTTCTTTCTTCATCTCTTCTTGATTAGATTTAATTTCTTCACCCAAACTGTCTTTCATTTCCTTCATTTCTTCAGTTAAGCCGTCTTTCAGTTCTTTTTGTCCGGTTTCCATACTTTCTGTCATCTCTCTTTGTCCTTCTTTCATTTCATTCATCTGGGTAGCTAAGCTTTCTAGAAGTTTCTTCATCTGTTCCTCCATAGCTCTAATTATAACCATTCACAGACAACCCCACTCCTGACACCAGAAATGTTGCGTACTTGAGGGTTCGTGAGTTGTCCGGGAATGAAAGGCCAAACTTACAAAAATTCAGTAATTTATTCACAGAAAGTTCCAGAAAAATACAGGTCAATAAACCAATTATCAGCTTCAGTTCAAGCAGTAACCACAGCTTAAACAACAGCTGTCAATAGCAAATCCACAGTACAAACTGTATAGCAATAACACTTGAAGCAAGTCTCTCTCAAAGAGGCTCAAGAGCAATGCAAGCACTAGCGAATCTGGCTGAAGACTGAACTGAACTGACTGCCTTGGCGAGGAAGCGCTCCTTATATGCTGTTCCATGGAACCCAGATTTTTCGAGAAAACTCTAGAAAGTGGTCAACCAATCAACTTACAGCTTCCATATTTGGTATATCCCATATAAGGATTTTCTCGCCAAGGTCGCCAAAATTCGCCAAAGTGGGAAAAAGTCGCCAAATTTGCTCCAAATCCATTACCTGCATTACTGGGGCCTTTTAATGCGTTTTCAAGGGAAAATAAGGCTGTTTCAACGCTAAAACGACTAGAAATGCACAAAATTAGCACTTTATCAACTTACTAAGCCTCTTTGAAAGAATTTATACAAAAATAAACACAATTATTTACAATTTCGTAACAATAATTAGAAATTGAAATACTGAAATTTGAAAATATTACAGCGCCATAAAAGAAAACTGATTCAGGACACCTCAAACCGTGTAAATCTAGTGAAAACTTTCGATAATTTAAAAGAACTTTAAAATATCTTTCGAATGATGTATTAAAAATAATTTAATCATAATTAGAAATTGAAATATTGAAATTTGAAAATATTACAGCGCCATCTGGCGGTACGATTTTCTGTATTCCACTGTTCGATTCCAAATCAAAAAAGCGTTCTAATGATGTATTACTTATGAAAGTATTTTAATTAGTAGCTGAGATACAAAAGAAAACCTAATCAGGAGACCTCAAAACGTGTAAATCGGGTGAAATCTCGCGCGCATCGCGCGCAGTAAACACCTATTTCTTCCCCACCCTTTCAGCCCCTCCTAATTAACCTACGTATACCAATTTTAAACGGTCTAACTCAATTAGCTGAGATGCAAAAGAAAACCTAATCAAGAGACCTCAAAACGTGTAAATCAGGTGAAAACTTTCGATAATTTTAAAGAACATTAAAATATCTTTCAAATGATGTATTAAAAAAAATTTAATCATAATTAGAAATTGAAATTTTAAAATATTAAATAATATTTTAAAATTTAAAGAAATTTTAAAATATTATTGCGGTAGAAATTTCTGTAATGTACAGTTCGATTCCAAATCAACAAAGCTTTCTAATGATGTATTACTTATGAAATTATTTTAATTAGTAGCTGAGATACAAAGGAAAACTAATTCGGGACACCTCAAAACGTGTAAATCTGGTGAAAACTTTCGATAATATAAAAGAACTTTAAAATATCTTTCGAATGATGTATTAAAAATAATTTAATCATAATTAGAAATTGAAATACGCGTATTAGAATAAAATTTAATTTGCAATTAAAATGTAAACCTTTTGTTTATTGACGAAAATCGATGAAATTTGAACTGCAAGTTTATTTTGTGGTAAGATTGTATACCAAGTGTCTTGGGCGAATTCGAAAAATTGAAGAAAATAGAAAATTGCAATTTTTTATCCCACTTAAAATACATCTGATTATCAACTGAATCAGTCGCAGGTGTTTTTTTTCCCCTCTTCCTTGAAGTGGTTCCCATGGTAACGACAAAGAACACATTATACAATCTCATCAAAGGAAGGTCGCCTATTCAATTCAATGGGTTTAAAGCCTAAAATTAAAAAAATATATAACTCATTCAGTTTTTAAAATTTTCTCTCAATCTTTTGGAAATTGAATTATGGAAGCGAGATCTATATACAAAAAAAAAAAAAAAAAAAAAAAAAAAAAAGATTTATCTCTAAACGCTTTTGAGTTATAAAATGTTTTGTGAAAAAATCGGTGTTTCGTAAAATCTAAAAATATGGATCGCTAATCCGTATTTGTAAAAATGTTTATATGGTTCGAAAGAGGATTAAATGACCTTTCCTTATATACCAGTTGTTAAGAAATGGAACAGTTACTCGGTCGTACAGGGCGTTTCAAAAAAGACGATCGCGAAAAAGAGAAATTTTCAACCCTTTTTAAAACTTTTTTTAAAAATATAAAAAATCCGTATTTAAAAAAAAGTATATATACCGTAAGAATCGGTAATAAATGCTCTTTCTGTTGGTGGATGTGTATTTCGATATCTCGAACCGTTCGAGCAGGATCGCTTTACAAAAACCCACGAAATTTTCTCTCTTTGCTTTTTCTTTTGAGGTAGGCTGTTCTGTAAGAAAATGGCGGTCGGCTGCGATTTTGAATCGTTTTTTGATTTGACATATGTCGACATTTTAATTAATATCTCCGCTAATTAGGGTCGCATCGTTTAGTAAATTAGATAACGTACATCTGCGATAAATTCTCTGTCCGATGGTACCTGTTCGAAGTCCGTGCGACCATTAGCGGCGGAGCCCTAGCTGTTTCAAGCCGTTTCTCACAGACAGACAGACAGACACACACACACGCACACAGACACACGCGTACAGATTTTAATAATATAGGAGATAACATAAGTTTCTTGAAGGTATTAACTTAATTTGTAAATGAATTAATTCATTAAGCAAAAACTAGATAAAATAATTCATGAAAAGAAATCATTGAAACTCAAATATTCAACTGAATCTGACTACCATGTGCTCTCTCTCACCCACCAACTACTAATGCACCAACTGCTAACTGGAGTCTACAAATTTAAGCAAGGTTTTCCCCCTTGGTAATACACGGTGCTGCCATCTATTGAAGATACTGAACATTAAAAAATTGTATCAGATAATTTCAGAAAAAAAAATGCAACTCACAAACTAAAAATGTCCCCTCCAAAACAAATTTTGATAATTAATATTTAATTACATAATGTTTCTTTTTTAACCAGTAATTAGTTTAACAAAGCTGCTGATATCATTTTAAAAGAAGAATAAAAATATTTTGAGATTATTTCTTTTTTTTCACCTTTAAAAATAAACATTATTAAAAACTGTTTTGGAGGGGACATCATATTTTTTTTTACATTTATTTATTTACATATTTCACAGAATTTAATAGCAATTTTTTAATTTAAATATGTATTTAGTCATAAGTAAATAAATCCACCTTCAGTTTAGCTTTAAATCTTTATGCTTAATATTATAAAAAATAAAAATAAGCATTTATTACTGTCCCCTCCGCAACAACAAAATATGAAATTTGTACATTTGACACTAAAAAAAAAAAGTGTAAAAATTTTTTCTTTGAAAAAAAAAACATCCATATCATAAAAATTTAACTCATAATGAATCAGATGACACATTGTTTGTTATTCTGCTTAAAAGAATATTTTTTAGACAGTCAGAACTTAAATAGCATGGAATGACTCTAAAGTTTATAGATTCAAGATGAATGAGAGAATAAAAAATCTACCTGTACTAAATTCTTGAAAATCATTTTAATTGGGAACGAAATTACACTTTTATAAATCCTCTTTTAAGCCACCTGAGAAAATTAAAATATGCGCTAGCAAGCATGCACTTTCAAAACACAATTAATATTTAGTGCCTTGAGAAATGCAGCCAGCTGGCAAAAGAAAAGAAGAGTAGTTTACATTCAAATCTGACCTAGGAAAGAAGATTATATAATAAGTATTGCATACAAATAAATAAGGAAAGAATGAATAAAACATCTCATACCTTTTTAAAAAATATATTAGGTTTATTAAAACTAACAAAAGAAATGAAGCACCAGTATATGATAAAGTTTCAGTGAGTATGGATATTTTTTTATTTAATTGCTCTAGCAATGTGAAAGAATACTGAATATTGAACAGAACATTAAAAAATACCGTCAACAGGGGGTTACTTAGGCCGGCAGGGTAACAAAAGCCATTTTAATAAGTAAATTCTGAATGCTGGTTTGGTATTACTGTGTAGATGTCTTAAAGTTTATTTTGATGCTATTGTTTGCATTATTTAACAGAGTTTTCACTAGTCTACAAACAGTTATTTAAGTTTTTAAAGGTAAGTTTACATAAATATTTTTGTTTTGGTGTTAATTTTAGTGAAATCTTATAACCTACATAACTTCACTGATCCCAATAATATTTTTAATAGAATTTAGTAACAAATGTTATTCAACCTAACCTCAAACAATACTTTTTCATCTTTGCCATTTCACAGGATGTATTTCCATTTAGTTTTATATAATATATATAAAAAACTAAAGCTGTTAAACAAACGGGGTAACAAAAGCCAGTGGCTTTTGTTACTCCATACTACATTATACTATATAAAATGAAAAAAAAAAGTACTGGTTATCAACTAATTACAGTAATTATTAAATACATGATTTTCATGCTTTCCCGTGTTTCAGGACACAATATGCCTCGAAAGTATCAAAGGCCTGTTGGTGCCCGAAAATACAAAGATTACTCAGTACAAATACAGGATCTTACACGAAATGTATACATTATTGTTGAACTTATATTTAATGAAAATACAAAAAAAAGAAGTGAAAAACAATTCTATGCTATTGTTTAAGAAACTAAACCCGAGGAAGAAACAGCAAAGGTAAAATTTTTTTAGGAAAAGCTCCAAATCACTGGGAAATGATTATGTGTCTCCAAATGTTGATGATGAGATGGACATTAAGATCACAGACATTATCACAATTGTTAAGCCTGTTAAAGTTAACAGAGGACGTCATACTTTCCTTTTTGCAGTTAATAATTAAATGTTAGATTAAGTTAATATTAGTGCCATTATTGTATAATTTTTTACTAGTACATCAAATGTAAAATATTATAAATAAATTTATTTTGGCATTTTATGTGGATTTTCCCTTAGTGAATAATCTTTCTAATATACCTAGCTATCGGACCACCACCCCTTAGTGAATAATTGAAGTTAAACATTGATTTACAACCACTGGTTTTTGTTACCCCATATCAGTGGCACACCCAGAATTTCTGTCTGGAGGGGGGCTGAAGAATAATTGGGTCATGTAGTACAGTAAATAGGTTTATGGGCATATACGCATGCATACATATAGTAAAGAATCTGCTTTAAATATTTCTTTTGAAATAAGTAAACTAATGAATGAAATTGAATTTAAGTTGAATAGCGCAATCAAGAAATTTATATCAGTATATAACAAGCTAAGTTACACTAGTTCGGTCAGTTGGAATTGGCACTGAGCTTGTAAACATAAAGTTGTCTGTTCATCTAGGATTAAATATAGATATATATTATATATCTATATATATATATATATATATATATATATCGTGTACAATATGACAAGCTAGTGAACACAAAATTCATCCGAAATGAAATGCCTTCCCCAATATTTCCATTTAAAATAAAATTTGATCAAATTTAATACTCTTTTGCGCTGCTTTACATGCATATTAGACACGTAAATAATTAAGAAATTATAATTATTTCCAAATAAAAGCTACAGTTGTAATATATAGGAATTATAACAGAATTTCAGTGTAAATTTTTACATTGCTATTTTCATGTAATTATCTGGAGTATTGGGGTGATGCTTCTAGGTTTGGTTAACAGAAGCAAGTCGGACGTGTATTCTTCGTGGGTGTTAGTCAACACAGCAAGCAGGGTGCAGAACCTCTTAATATCTGAAAACATTAATTCCATTCTAATATATAATATATTAATTAGAATTTTAATTTTTTCAGTTAGCAAATATTTCAAGCGTTACCTTTCTGAGTTCATTACAGGATATTGTATTCTAGTATAATATTTATGTATATTGTGAAGTTTGAATTTTTATAACAGGAAAAAATTGCATTATCCAAAAATGAAGCTTAGATCTCAGTGACATGAGAGGCAAAAATGAAAACTGTGCATGGACCCTACTGTATGTTCTACTAACCGTTATTAAAAATAAATAAGTGACCCCATCCTCAGAAGCATCTGTAAAATATCTTAACATATTGCTATCCGGGTATTTTCCTATTTTGAACAGTAAATTATACCTTTTGGCATTCTTCTAAATCGTTATATTTTTAGAGAAATAATTTTGCGTATTTGAGATTAAACCAATTAAATTTTATCTTCAATTGATGTGAAATTTCACTAGCATGTATATGTGCTAGTGGCATATAAAAGATTTAACGAAAATGCAAATTTCATTTTTAATTTAAAATATTGTTTTAGAGGAACAACTAAGAGCTGGGCTGATCTTTATTTTATATCAAACGAGAATTTTCATTTGCCGATGTGAATGTGTTAATTTTTCCAAGGACAAAACAAACTTTCACAAAGATGCTATAAAAATTCACGAATTAAAATATAAAATTTTATGAGCCTGGTATCCCATTTTTCTGACAAATACATTACCTGCTTACTTCCACATCAGATTGCTTCTTCTGCCTGACTTTTTCGGTACTCCCACGATTTCATAACAACAGTATATGCTTTAGGGCCTTAAAGCCGATTCCTAAAAATGGCAATGGAATGTCTAGGGTATCTTTCAACTAAAAAACTAAGAACTAGTTCACTGTTTTTGTGTTTGAATGTAAGAATTTCAAAAATTCCTAAAATTTAATGTATAATTTATAAACTTTATTTTTGCTTACAATATCTGTGTTTGAATAATATTTTTTCATGCATGTTTTTTACCATGTCATCTGGTTCTGGAGGTGGAGGCCCCCTAAGCCCCTCCGTGGGTGCGCCACTGCCCCATATCACGGGGTAACTAAAACCACCAAGTTTTTATTTTCTTATAATTAACATGCATGTTTCAAAAAATTTTCTTATATGTAATAATGAAGTAGAGTAACACACCCAAGTTTTCCACAAATTAGTTAATCTCTAACATAAGTAGCTTTTGAGTGATAGGTGTTTGAAGTTGAAAAGTGGTCTAAGTAACCCCGGTTTACGGTAATAAAACAGTAATGTAGATAAATGAAAGATTCGTGAAATTATTCTTACTCTGATACTTTTGAAGAAACTTAAAATAAGAATGAAAAATTGTTTTTGTTTGCCAAAATTTTATATAGTCACGTTTAGTTCGAAATGAATTTTATTTTCCCAATAAATAATTAGCAATGAGTATTGTAATTATTCATTATTCTTAAAACCTCCGTAATAAATAAAAAACCGTTTATACTATTCGGGGTTCGCGCTAGAGCGCGGGATCGCGCAATATTAAAAAAAAAAAAAAAAAAAACACTTAAAAAATTTTCATATGCGCGCTTTTCCCGCACTTATTTTCCCGCGATTTTCCACGATTTTTTTTTTTATTTTTTTTTTTTATCTAATTCATTGAACTCCGAGAATTTATTTTTTCCGTTTTTAAAAAAATCGCGAATATCGTTCGTTAAAAAATATATAAATAAATAAAAATGGAACAATCGGCGATCAAATGTTCTACGAAAGCTTCCGATTCCTAATCTTTCTCCATCCACAACATAAATGTCAATATCCATTTCAAACTTGCTTTATGAGATTCTAGAAACTATAAAGAAATACGATTGTTAAATATTTCTTGCTCATGTAATTATTTTTTTTCCCACCTCCCCCTTTATTTATTTCTATCTAGTGATCAGCAATCAAATTTTCTGCAGAAGTCTTGTTTCCCAATTTTTACCCATCTGCAATATATTTATAATATTCATTTTAAACTTGCTTTATTAGATTCTAGAAGTAGAATTGAAAGAGTTTAATATTTCTTACTCTGCAATTATTTTTTTAATCCCCCCTCCCCCCTCATCTCCGGAATCTAGATTGTGATCGATGATCAATTCTAGAAACAATAAAGCAATAGAAGTGCTCAATATTTCTGTTATATGTAATTATTTTTAAACCTTTAGTGCTGAATTTAATGAATCTATTTATTTTTTCTCAATTTAATTAAATCTTTATGGGGTACCAAAATTTATACCAAATTTGTAAACATGGAGGAAATCAAGAATAGATTTTTCAGGTAAGAAATTTTTTTCCAAATCAATTTAAGAAAATTAATACTCAGTTGTTTTTATGCACGTTTGAAACTAATATTAGCTACTGCTACTTTTATATGAATGATTAATGTACATACATAAAAATCATATTCTATATTTGTTTGAAAAATTTGTTTTTCTCTTGGTATGATATTTGAATAAGATTTTATGTGGATATAAAAGTTAATGCAGGTATATTGAAGAATTTTTTTACGCTAATGAAAAAATCCTGAAAATGCTTAATGTAGATAAAAACTATATATATAAATGTTTATGTTATCAGTTTATTGAAAGTGACATTATCAATATTCAACTAATCATCCAATCAATCATATTAGCAAAAAAATTTCAGCTAATTTCTAATTTCAGCAATCCCATGTCTGTAATTTGCATATTTCTTGAAAATACTTTTTTTCTGTAAAATGTAATTACTGACTTAAATTTCAAAAATCCCACTTAAATTTTGAAAATCCCACTTAATTTTTTTGTTAGAGTGGGAGAATCCCACTTATATTTTTTCCTTAGTGCGAGCCCTGTGAAGCGAGGTGTTGTTTCAATAAATGAAGATGACGCTTCTCTGACTCCTTTAGAATTGATAATTTACTATTTACACTCAATTAACGACAATAAAATACAATATTTCGTACATTTTCTGGATCACAAACAAAATAGCGACATTGTTGTCATTGTTCGAAAAGTTCTATCGTTGCCATACAGTTCTGACAAACTTAAACCGAAACTTGAAGTCCGATACGATTAATCGATGCGACACTACATATTGACTGGTAGGCGTTGCAACCACAATGTTTTCAGAAAAGTGACAGTCACTTTGTCACCGGCCAAATTGCGCATATCGCAAAGCAACTGTAACGGCTTTTTATCTCCTAATTCAAGTTCACTCAGTAATTTTTGAGTTTTCTGAGTCTCTGAGTCAGCATACAAGGAAATTAGCCTGTCCTTTATAGCCTGGTATTTATCCAGTTGAGGTGGGGTAAGCAGTATATCGGATACTTGCGACAAAATATCCGGTTCAATGGAACTAATAACATAATCATATTTCAAGTCAACGATGTGCTTCGGAGTACCTGCATTTGGTCGCAACCAATGCTTACCTCCAACGAAAAATGCGAAAAACATAAAAATAATTTTCCATAAAATAATTAAAAGCCAAATGGGTGAATTTAGAATTTTGATCTCTGAATAAATCTCCGCGTGAGCAGAGACCAATCAGAGTGAAGCACCAGGAGTTTAAAAAGAAAAAAAAAAAAAAAAATAAATAAATAAATAAATAAATAAATAATAATAAATAATAATAAAATAAATAATAAATAAATAATAAAATAAATAATAAATAAATAACTCCTTGAAAAAACCTAAGTGTAACAGTGAAACTGTTACGTGCGTTGACGAGACGGTCTGGACGGCGAAAAGGAATTAAGAGTTGAGCAGGGCGCCCCAAGGGGCACAGGAAATCGCTCGGAGTCCCGCAATTAATAAAAAAAAAAGGGGGCCATACAATTTTTTTTTTTTTTTCCTATCATAATTAAAATTCAGGAGGATTAAAGTGAAGTGCATGCATGAATCCTATGAAAGTCTCAGTGTCCAGCCAGAAACTAAGTTCTGAGCTGGATCTGCGGACCTCTCAGAGACACACATAGCACTCACAATCCTCACTGAAAGTAAAACGAGCAAAATCGCAGAGGATTTCGACCTGAAACTGAAAGCCAATCAGAGGCCAGGAAATCGGCCAATGAGAGGAGACCTCAGATCCCTACACTAAAAGACAATAAAATTAATAAAAAATTAAAAAATAAGCCAAATAATAAAAAAATATACAGCAATTAGGAAATTTTGATAAAAAATAATTAAAAAATAAGTAACATTTTCACTAGAAAGAAGGTTCAAAGCTCGCGACTGACAAAGTTCAGTAGATAAGCCTGATACTAGGGTTAGCCAAAGCTAGATGAACATTTCGTTCAATCTAGGGGAGATAGAATTTTGGATGGAAATACTAAGTTAGGTGACTCCGGAAGTTATACTCCTACGCTTTTTAGAGACGGGGAGAAAATCATCCCCTCTGACTAAAATAGCCAGAGGCCGTTTTTTACCACGACCGACTCTAGCGTCGTATCTGTGAATAGAGTCCAACAGAGGATTTCCAACATTAGGAATGGATCTGTGAAACTTCAATGCAAGTTTCCGAAATTGAGCATAAATAGGCTTAATTCGGAGATCCCGATGAATAGTATCATTGCGGACGTAGCGAGTAGCTTTCAAAAACCTGCGCAATAGCTTGTTTTGAAACTTTTGAATTTTATCCAAGTTGGTTTTCGAAGCAGATCCGTATATCATACACCCGTAGGTTAAGATAGGACGGATCATGGATTTATATAGTAATAATTTATTTTTGATGGACAGGCGGCTATTAAAAGCTAAGAGAGAATGAAGGGAATGCGTGGCTCGTTTGGCTTTACCCAGAGTTTCTGAGATGTGACGAGACCACGTTAATTTGGAATCAATATAAACTCCTAAGTATTTATAACATGTCTCCCAGGGTATGGGTTCATTATTTAAGAGAAAGTTAGTGGAGGTGTCATAGTTTTTATTGGTGAAAAATATGGCGGCACTTTTGGAACTGTTTACTTTGATTCTCCATTTCCGTAACCAGATCGAATATTTATTTAGATAATTTTGAAGTACTTCAAACGCAGCGTTTGGAGTGTTTCGTTTACAGCAAATGGCAGTGTCGTCAGCGAAAGTCGCTAAAGTGACGTCAACATCACGCGGAAGATCATTGGCGTAGATGTTGAAGAGGAAGGGCCCCAGCAGAGAACCTTGAGGGACAGAACTTAAAATGGGTGAAGGGTTAGAGATAGAGTTTCCGACTTTAACGGAAAAAGATCTATTGCTAAGATAGTCATAAATAATTTTAGTTAGTTGGTCGGGAAGACCAATAGATATTAGTTTATGAATAAGGCCAGCATGCCAGACCTTATCGAAAGCTTTTTGAACATCTAGAAATATAACCCCCGTTACACCTCCAGATTGGAAGCCGTCGTGAAGAATTTCACAAACTCTCCACAACTGTTGTTGTGTTGAATGACGTGGACGAAACCCGAATTGTTCAGGCATAATCACATCATGAGAGTTTGTAAAATCATTCAGACGATTAACGAGAATATATTCATAGATTTTAGACATGCAAGAGAGAAGAGAAATAGGTCTATAGCTTTGAGGAAGGTGCGGATCAGTGTCGCCACCTTTCGGCAGAGAAACGATTAAACTCTTTTTCCAACAATCTGGAAAAATATTGAGTATTAGCATGCGATTAATAATTAAAGTGATATAAAAAATAAAGTTGGTAGGAAGGTTAATAAGCATGTTAGTTGTTATTCGGTCCTCGCCAGGGGATTTATTTTTTTTCAGTTTAGAAATATAATCCACTACCTCAGAGGGAGTGGCCAAGTTAAGAGTATTAATGGAATTTTTGCTTAATAAATTTTGAACACTGTTATTAACAATTGAAGTGATTCTAGGATTAAAAACATCATTGTGAGGTGTGAACTGACTTCTAAGACTGTGAGCGAGAGCTTCAGCCTTTTCAGAGTTTGTCACTGCCATTCCAGTTGGGCTATTTAGAGCCGGAATGTTTGTTTTTGGCCTACGAATACGTGAAGTAGCCTTCCAAATGGTGTTGTCAGTCGTCGATAAACTCTCGACAAAGTTGTTGAAATGCGTTTTTGGGTACTCATGAATTGCAGCTTTAGCCCTCCTTGCAAGTACATTGTACAAGCGTTTGAAATGGGGGAGCCTATGAACCTGCCAATTCCTGCGAGCATGATTTCTTTCTCTGATCAAATGCCTGATTTCATCTGGTAATCGGAAGAATAGACTAGTCCTCTTTCTCGGAGCCGAGCTTTGCTGAAAGGCATCTTGAATGTAATTTTCAAGCATGCTGATTGATCTCTCGGCTTCGAGTTTGTTAGATGGAAGAGGTGAAGGAAGCTCAGATTCGGCTAGAATCTCCGTAAAGTGTCTCCACCTGGTGGTGAAGGCCGCCGGCAAATCTAAATTGTAGTTATTCGTCCGAAAACAGATTTCCACAGGAAGGTGATCAGAGGTAAGATCATTCAGCGTTTGAATGCTGTAACTATATGGAAAATTGCGGGTGATAGCAAAATCTAAAATATTATTACTTCTAGTGAAGGTGGGTTCAGGGGGAGCAAGAATTTGTGCATGATTTTGATCCACCCATCTCCTGATGATATTCCCTCTAGCATCATTAGAGGGGCAGTTCCAAGACAAGTGTTTGGCATTAAAATCACCCGCAATAATAAAATTTGAATAAATATTAGTGAGCCGGGATAGATCTCGCATGAGCAGGTTATTCCTTTCACTTTGAGGAGGGATATAAACTGCTGCAACAAGTAATTTTTGAATAGTGGGGAATTCCAAAACAATTGGCGTGACTTCAATGGAATTTAGATTTTGGACTTTAATGAGAGTAGCATTGAAGCCGTACTTTAAATAAATAGCAGTGCCGCCGGAAGAGGTGCCATTATATGGCCTGTCAACATTGAATAACATATAATTGGCCACCTTAACAGTAGAACCCTGGGAGAATTTGGTCTCACAGACAAAGATAATATCTAAATTATTACTATAAACCCAATCGCGGAACTCAGCCGCTTTACAATGGAGGCCATTGGCGTTCCATATACCAACAGAGAAAGAATTCAACGTTCTACTAGGGTCGAATGTTAAAGTTAAGCCTAAATAAAGGGTGGAAATTCCCTAACAAAATTACTCGAGAGATATTAAACTCTCGTATAAGATGAAAGATCGATCTAAGTTCGTGGACGCCGCACGAATTTGTGGAAGTGCCATTTTCCAGGCTTTTACTATGTTTTTTTTGTCATGATTCTTTTCCAAGACCATGACGTAGTTTAGGAACTCGGTAGCCGAACTGGCGTCTTCTGGGACCGAGGAATTTATATAAGGAGTTTTGGAAGGGGGAGGAGCTTCGGGCTCGCTACGACCAATAGCAATTCCCGCAAAAGATTGGGAAGGTTGAACCTTCTTACTCGTGAAGTTTTTGGCTATGGGAGCCCCTGTGACCTGTTGCTGGGGCTTACGCTTGGGTTTAGCGTTTTTTTTCGTGTTTTGAACTGGGAATTTCGGACACAGCCGATAGTTTGCCGGGTGGGCGCCTCCACAGTGCACACACCTGCAAGGATCACCAAAATCCTTTCTGCAATTCTTGCTCAAGTGTTCCCCAGCGCATTTAACGCACCGGGGCGGCAAATTGCAAGATCTTGCAGAGTGGAAGTAGCCCTGACAGTTGAAGCACTGCGAGGGTCCTTTGTGTCCCCGGTAAGCTTCAACCGTGACGTCAGTTCCCATCAGTTGAGTGATCGAAAATATGGCATCTAATTCAACCTCAACTTGAGCTTTTGGCACTGCCACATGAAACAGTGGCATAAGAACTTTTTTGGACACAGGTCCTCTGAACATCTGAGTCACAGTGACTCCCATAAAACCTTCAATCTCTAAATTTTGAACAATGTCTGAAGGACGAGTGTTGATGGGGAGTCCCCGAATCACCGCCTTCAGACTTTTTTCGGAATCCAATAAGAAAGATTTGAAACTGATTTTTTCCTGAATGAGATAGGCCTGAATTTTTCGGTACTCGTCCTCATTCTCGACTTTAAGTTTTAAGAAACGCCCCTGGGCTTTGCTGGCCAGCTTCGGAACTAAGTTCCTCATGCCAGACAGCAGGATCTGCCAATGGGGCGGCGGTAAGATGTAGAAGGCAGGAATTCTGCTGGATTTAGTTTTATTATCATTATTGGCGTTACTATTTACTGAGTTAGAGGTGCTAGCCTGAGTATTCGTATTTATAATTGATTTAGCCTTCTTCTTCCTATAATTGACCTTTTCCCAATTCCCCTCCTCATCGGAATCAGGGTTGCTGCCAACCTGTTGTGAGTGTGAGCGCTTGACCTGGATAGCGTTTTCGACGACTTCCATGTCGGAAGATGGCGCCACGTTACCAGGACTTACGCCCACGGAATTTTCCTCAAAGTTTAAGTCGAAACTGATTTTAGCATTACTATCACTATCCTTATTGCCCTTTTTGCAATTATCAATAGGAGGAGGTGGTGGTGGTGGTGGGGTAAAGTATAAACTGATGCCGCTCACCTGAGACAGAAGTGTAGCGGCTTGCCAGGCAAGGGATCTTTCTTGCACGTGAGCGGAGAGCTTGGCTGTAGCAGCATCATCCAGCTCTTTTCGTCTATATTTATGAATGGCTGCGTCTGCATGCTATGACAGCCCGCAGCTTAACCATCTCTGCCTCTGCTCCATCAGTAGACAGGCTCCTAAGATCCACATCTCTGAAGTAGGGGCACGTGATTGGTTTGTCGATCGTAATGGATGTTTGGCTATTTTCAGCCATTTTAAGTAAAAGTACTATGTTTTACTAAAATACAATGAAATGTGAAGCACGAATAAAAAACTTTTCTTCTCGAGTGAAGACTACTGATCCCCTCGGATATTAGCCTTGAAAAAGGCTCTTTAGGTCACAGTAGCACTTGCACTCTGGTAGAAACTGTTTATGCTTACGCCGCTAGATGGCGCAGCGCGGAGCTCAGGAAAAGACGTCTGTTCACAACGGAGGTTGGAACAGGACCCAGCGAATCTCAGCGAATCTCATAATCATATTTAGTTTGATCAGCAGTTATGTTCGCATTTTGAAACTGAGCTTCCAGTTGGAGGAACCATATCTTCGGATCCGGCTTCCAGAAAGTAGGAATTTTGACGCTAACTCTAGCGACCGCAGCCTTTGTTGCAGTTTCGTTTTCTTTGTTCTTCTCGTCGTCTGACATATCACGTCCGGGTCACCAGATGAAGCGAGGTGTTGTTTCAATAAATGAAGATGACGCGTCTCTGACTCCTTTAGAATTGATAATTTACTATTTACACTCAATTAACGACAATAAAATACAATATTTTGTACATTTTCTGGATCACAAACAAAATAGCGACATTGTTGTCATTGTTCGAAAAGTTCTATCGTTGCCATACAGTTTTGACAAACTTAAACCGAAACTTGAAGTCCGATACGATTAATCGATGCGACACTACACCTGCTATTCACATAATTTATACTTGTCGAATGTTGTTCGAAACAGTTTTAAGTTTAAAGAAATTTTACAGCATCAAGACTCCCGAAAAATAATTTACGAAAGACATCTTCTACATTGTGCATGCTCAATAATAATCATTATTAAATAGTTATAAACAATATATGATACAAATATATATTTATTCAATGAAAAGGCACTACAATTATTAGTCTATATGTTACTATACTATTTATTACTCACCTCACAGAAAACATGATGATAAGAAATTAATAAACATTCAAATCAATTAAGCATAATTTCACAAGAAATTAAATTATTTTCTCATACTCACGATAACAAACAGCATGAGCGCACGCGCACTATGCCACAATCCAACAAGAAGACTCGTTACCATATTTTGTAATTCATCAGCTATGCTTCAAGGCATTTTTCGCCAAAATTTGGCTTGATTTGGTCCATTCGAGCACAATAGGGCAGTTCCTTGTTTGTAAACAAACATCTCAACTCTCGCAAGTGGTTGGCAGAAAGCACTCGTTCCCACCATTGACAACAATGGCTGTCTTTGCTTGTAGATATTTAAAATCGTTTATATTTCGTTCTGCTTATGCAGATGTTTCAGAATGAGTTTGAAAAGAAAGTTACATTTAAAAATTAAACTGGATGAAGCCGATATAAAGAGATATATTATCATATAGACCCATATTTCTTACGAAAATGTGATCGGCCCTTCGGCCAAAAAATCAAAGTTCCATCGATGGTGATTCGTTCGGAAAAAATCGTGTGATTAATGTCGTACAATTTTTATAAGATTTATTCACGATATGACACAATTTATTCCTAATACTTTTAACTTATGGATTCTATTAGTTTATAACTAACATGAATATTATCCGAATACAGTGTTTGCTGTATAGCAAGCACTGCATTTTACATCTATCGTATTACAAGATTTTATCACACCTAATAACACTTTATCTAATTCTTTCTATTGTTGAATTATTCATTTAATGTGTATTCCATTCTAATTCTGTACTTAATTTGTGAATTTTACCAATAATTTGCCTTAAAATGTTAAAATTTAACGGGAAATTTTTATTAATTTAATGGGCGTTTTTTTTTTTTTTTTTTTTTTTTTTTTTATTAGACTAAATTAGTTAGTCAATTGAATAATTTGAAATTTATACTTGTTTAAATATGGTAACTGGTTAAATTATTATTATAACGATTAGTTTTTTTTTTTTTTTTTTTTTACATTCGAGTAATTTCTTCATCAGAAGTTTTAGTTAATTTGTCATGAAACTTGTATTTGAAAGAATTTTTTTAATGTCTTAATTATTCATAGAGAATTGAGCAGAAAAATATTTTTATTTTTAATTGTAATTTTTCCAGTCGAAAGTCAAACCTTATACATCCTAAATTTAAAATATTTTCTTGCCTTTTTTACGAGAATCTCTAAAAATATGTGAAAGTCCATAAGAAATATTCTTTTAAAACATATTTTTACTTTCTGCAATATTTATAAAAGAAAGTATTGGATTCGTAAAAACTTTCAACTTCTAATCTTCAGTGGATTTGCATATTTTTTAAAAATGTTCCAAATATGATTTGACCATTCAAAAACTGATTATCTGTGTGTGTGTGTGTGTGTGTGTGTGTGTGTAAGTGTGTTAGACGTGTGCTGAAGCTCTGTGCCTGTGAGGAGAAAAAAAAAAAAAAAATCCCCCTCCAATACATACTCTCTTCTACCTCAATTTACTATCAATTTCACCTCTAATGTGTTGTTTCAAAACATTATTTTAGACTATTAAATATTAAGCATTAGCACTGTCGGAAAAAAAATAGTCTTCTATTTTTAACTAAAAAAGAAAGCAGTCATTATTATTATTATTTTTTTTTTAAGGCTGTTAGTGAAATGTGTATTAATGGTTTTTAAAAGATTCGAGATCAGCGTGTCATCAACTTTTTAGACTGTCTTTCAGAAGAATTTATCATGCTGTGTTTAGTAAAAAAGCTGAGCGAAATCTCTCATGTGATATGGCCATAAGGGAGAAGGTGCTGGGTTCTATCCTAAACCACATTCATCTTAGCTGCTTGGAGTTTTACAGGGTTTTCCCTGAAACTTGCATAAACATGGCCTTGAACCCTTGCATAGTCCCAACTTATATAACACAATCCAGTTTTGTCCTTTACCATTATTGGATATTACACTGGTTGTTTATGTCAATTTAAACCTCACAATTTCCTGAATTACTCGCCATTTGTACACAAGATTTCATTAAAGAAAATCCTTAAAAGATCATCCCCCCCCCCCACACATCATCACATATAATGGAGGGTGTGTTGTTTAAGGTAAATTGACTATGAGAGAACCCTAGGCATGGGTGGTGGCCTTTCCGTGGGTCTCTTTTTAAAGAGTCCTAGCTTACATTCATGCAGGTTTGAGAAAAATCTCTGAACTGCCAGGCTGACAAGCTAGTCCTGAGTTCGAACCTCACATTTAATGGATTCAAAATTATTAACCACAATAGATCAAATTATGGATCACTCTGAAGTTATAATTGATCATGAATGAAAAACAAAAACAATATATTATTAAAAAACAATCTGAAAGCTATATTCCTCTCCATAAGATTAATTTTTGGCTCTCTGTAAAATGTAAGTTAGAGTAAAAATCAGTGAAAAATTCACAATTTGCAACAACCTAAGTGTGATTCTTTATTTATTCATTTTTTTTTTTTTTTTTCATTTTTTTTTAATCTTATAAACAGCTTCTTAATAATAAGCTAATCTTTCAAAAGCTTATTTTCTTTATTAATAAGCCTAATAAACAAAATGCCCGAAAAGTAACACTGTAAACTGTTATCATTGCTAAAACACTTTATTGAAATAAAGAAACAAAAATTTATTCTTTATTTGGAAGATTGAATAAAAAATGGATTTTTTTTTTTTTTTTTTTTTTTTTTTTTTTTTTTTTTGCCAAGAGAGTCCCATACTAAAGCTGTGCCCTATTTTCAGCAAATGAAAGTCATGGTTAACGGCCCCCTTCATTTACCGTCGCCGGAAGCCCGGGCCAATGTTATTCTATGGGTATTTTTTTTTTTACAAATAACTTATTAACTAATACATATTTTTAAATTCTGTTTTTACATTCAGAAAATTCCCAATTGTTAAATTGATGGACCTTTTTTAAAAATGTACTTTTTTTTATTTTTAATATTTTATTTTGAAATTGCAAAATGAAAAAAATCTCATATATTGAAAATTCGTATTTTGCAGCTTCAAAATAAAATATAAAAAATTAAAAAAAAATATTTTTTAAAAAGGTCCGTCAATTTAACAGCTGGGAATTTTCAGAGTGTGAAAACAGAATTTAAAAATATGTATTAGTCAATAAGTTATTCGTAAAGAAAAATTTCCCATAGAATAACATTAGCTTCGGCTTCCGGCGGCGGTGAGTGAAGCAGGCCCTTAAGTACCATCATATACAGCTGTTAAGAAAATATAAATGACATTCAACTATTTGAGGTTCATTATGTTGATTAGAAACACGGTTACTTTAAAAGAAGTAATATAAAAAGAAAATTTTTTAAGTCAATTCCTACTTAGAAACACTATCGAAAAAGTTTTTTTTAAGGGGGTATTCTGGTTTAGAAATTGAAAAAAATCGATTTTTTTTTTTTTTTTTTTTTTTTTTTTTTGTTACTTATTTTCATAGTATAACCCTTTAAAAATATGTTCCTAAAAGGATTTTTCGAAATTCGAATTATTTTCGGAGTTACAGCTCATTTTGTGACGCGCCGACAAAGCCGGTCGGCAGCGCGGCCAGAGCGTCAGCGAACAATAGACGGTCGGCAGGGACCGATTTACACACTTGGAGGCCCAGGGCACTCATGTTCGATGGGCCCCTTTTCCTCGTACTTTAATATTACAACAAACAAAACAAACTGCATATTTTTGATTCATGCATCTAAGAATTCACTTCACTTCACTTTTCATTTTATTGGTAAGAGTAAGGCTTAACTAGATTCGATGCTTGTCTATCAGATCAATGTTCATCGCGCTTGTGCAGCAGCTGCTCTGCAGTACGTGCCTTGGATTTAGTTAGCCTTAGTAAGAGTTTGAAATGCAGTATCGGTAGTATACAGTTGTATTTGCGTTTAGTGAAAATATTGCAATTTTTTGGATGAGCTGATAGTTTCCTTGAAAGATCATACAGCCAATTTATAAAACAAGCGCAGTGATACCTCCATCCATTGATGAAAAAACAAAAAAAAATAACGATTATTATAACAAATTTGGAAATTTTTCATTTTAACTATGTTTTTTAAATGTATGATGAGAATTTCTTGGAGGCCCCTTCAGTACGAGGGCCCAGGGCACATGCCCCGAATGCCCTGCCTTAAATCAGGCACTGACGGTCGGTACACTCTGACTACCAGAAGAGAATCAGAATCACAAAAAATCTTTTGTACTCGAAGTTTATTTCTCGAAAGTAACTACTCGGGACCTGGATAATGTTTCTTACGGATTTTGTTTAAATAAATTCATACTACGTGTTCTAGTTTAGTTTCAATCATCACACCGTACAGACGTAAGTTCTCTATAAATAGTGAAGTGAAAAAATATATTTCTAGTGTAAAATTAAATTAATCAGTGCAAAATGGATAGAAAATATAGTCGACGTACAAGTTTTCGTGCCTGTAGAACGAGAAAAAGGAAACTTCCACCTAATCGGGGTCCCAGGAAGTCGGATAGTAGTTTTACGAGTGCTTCTGCAGCTAAACTACACAAGTCGACAACAGAAGATGTTATTATTGAAAAATCTTATGGTTATTGTATCTTAGAATTTTTTTTTCAGTTTTCGCGGCTTTATCTTCAGTAATTGTGTGTGTGACATGTAAAAAAAGTATAAAATTTTCGCGAACTGCACCTCGTGGAGTAGGATTCAAGATCACATTGAAGTGTAGTTGTCCAGATGTACATTATATTGACTCTTCACCATTTTTAAATAAAGCTTATGAAATAAACCGTAGACTAGTTGTTGTAATGAGACTTTTAGGTGTTAGGAGAGAAGGTATAATTAACAGGTCCAAGGTACGAGCTTCTGAGGCTTCCAAGGACGCTAGAACTGCTAGATCATCTGAAAGGTCGTCTTTAAATATGACATTTGAAGTGGAGGATGGTACTTTGTATGGAGCAGGAATCGCTGATTAAAAAAAAAGTAAGTATAACAAGCCGTTAAGCGACTCCGGTTGCGCGCGACTTGTCCTCAAACTTTAAACGCGTTTTTCTCGGAACTACATTTTCAGAAACGGTGTGCATGATATCTCAAGTTCTACTCAACCGATTCACTTGAAATTTAATACAAATCTTCTTTATACATTATAGTATTGCACTACCAAGAGTTTTTTAAAAAAAATTTCTTTTTTATATTTTTAAAAATTTCCGAACGGCCGAAAAACAGGGAAAAAACGAAAGGTATTTTTCAAAACGCCGCCATTTTGTGAGATTTTTTTTTTTTTTTTTTTTTATCTTCTCGTAGTGCGATAACTATATCCTTCCTCTTCAAGGATTATTAATGGTTTTTCATTTCAGGTCACTGGAAGGACTAATATCCTGCACACCAGGACACGCCATTTTTTTCAACAATCCCCACTTTGCCGGCCTGCAGTTTTTTGAAATTTGATTTTTTTTTTAATATTATGCATGTTTTGTATTCTTTAAATATCATTAAAAACTTATAAAAAAATGGATAGTAAAAATATTTATTGTTTTTTTTTTTTTTTTTTATCGCCTCCAGAAAAACACCTAAAATTTGAGATTCTAAAGCAGAATACCCCCTTAATAATTTTGAATTAGGATATAAAAACCGTGCATGAAAAATGAAATAAAAATAATTATAAGATTTAAAAAAAACTTTTTATATACCATGTTTTAAATTTTCTGATGAATCATAGAGCTCTTATCAATGTGCATAAAATTTTTAAAGTGATAATGACGTCAATTTTTGTGAGATGCATAATTTAACTTTTTATAATTTTTTAATGTTCACGTTTAATTAAATGTATTTATTTTTATGTCGAAAGAAAATTAACTCGTAATTTTTTTTTTTTTTTGGCAACAATTAAATTATAGCTAATATTTTAATGGTTATTGAAACGCTATTAGGATGTTATTATTTTCATATTTTAATTAATTACAAGAAAACTAATCGAAAATTCGAAAATCGGACTTCGAAGTATTGTGTTGCCACCGTGTTCTGAGCAATCCTGAAAGTTTCAAATTTCTAGCTAGTCGGGAAGTTAATTAAAAAACGATTGCAAGATTTGTACAAGATATAGGGAAAGTGTGAACTAATAATAGGAATTGAATAAACTAAAAATGCATTGACATTAAGGAACAGCTTTAGTATAGGACCACTTAACGAAATTTGAAAACTGGCTCCTAAGTTGCTCGGGCGATTTTTGCAAAGGTTTTTTTTTTTATTATTCAATTGCAATCGCCATTTTAATTCATCACCAAACTGGCAAAAGATAATAAAAGTCGCCAAGGGGATTCTTTACTAAAATTGTGCCTACTTTAGTTTGTGGATGTAAAATCAAGGGGAAAACCTATAAGACAATTCGATTAATTTAAATGAATTAAATAAAATTTTAAAGCTATTATGACATTAGTTTTATCATATATTTTTGTTTAAACAGGTATAAATTTAAATTTAATGTTCATGTGTAAGGAAGTTTTTTTTTTTTTTTCTTTTTTAATTTTGAAGTGAAAATTGGGTTTTTATTTAATGTCTTGCAAACTAATTATCCTATTGATTTAAAAGTTACAGCGCTAGATAGATTTTTGTCTGGTTAATAAATATACCAATTTTTGTAGAGATCAGTGAACTGTTTACTTTGTATAACGAAATAGAATCTAATATAACACATCCTGCAATTTATCAAAATAAAATCACCGTCCAGAAATTTTTTTTTGGAGTGGTTTTACCTAACGCCGTTCTACAAGCTTTTTGCTTAATAGTTTGATTTATTAATAAAGATCTGTCTTCCAAAAGGCTTAAAAATGAAATTCTTGTACATACTCAGTATTCACCGACACCGAGTACATACTGAGTTCTTGGTGCAGCACTTGTAAAGTGTAAAATTTTAAAGGATTGTCTTTTGAAGTGTGTTAATTTTTCCGTACATGAAAAACTTTGTAATGAAACACAAATTATGAAATAAAAAAATACTCCTACTGTTTTAGATAAAAATAATAGTACAACATTTCATCAGGCAAAAAAGCAGACATAAGTGGCATTTTCATGCACTCTTGCATAACTTTTTTTTTTTTTTTTTTTTTTTTTTTTTGCCTGATGAAGGGTTAAGAATGTTTACCTAACAAGGAAACATTCAAAAGGTGTCGTCTTCAAAAAATATTGAAAAAAATATGTGATTCTACTTTTTATAAAACACCAGGAAGGGGAAAAAGTATCGGCTGAAATGAATTACAGCGACCACAAAAAATTATCAAAATTAAGCCTATTTGGCGATTTACCGCTGTTAGGCGTTCAGTTCGCTAGCACCGAGATTGCCATGTACGAACAGAACCGCGTTTTGTTTCTCCGCCGAGTACTCAAAATCAATCGCCAAATATACTTAATTTTGATAATTTTTTGTGGTCACTGTAATTCATTTCAGCCGATAATGTTTTCCTTTTCTCGTGTTTTAGGAAAAGTAGAATCACATACATTTTTTTCAATATTTTTTGAAAACGATACCTTTTGAATGTTTCCTTGTAAGATGAATTTTTTTTTTTTTCAATTTATTGTATCTGCTGACAAAGTTTATTTATTAAATTTGAACAACAGATTTTTAGCACATTGAACTGTTAGAATATGTAATAATACTTGATATTAAACAGAAATATAACATTGAAAATGCCAACATATTTAGTGCTGTATGCTATATGGTACGAAAACTGCAGTTTGCTCTTAATATTTTTTACATTGGCATTTTTAATGTTGTGTAAATATTTATACATTGAACTGTTATTTAAATTTATAATTAAAATTAACATAAATTGAGAAACTGACACGAAGTCCTTTTTTTTTCACTACTGTTTGGATACAGTTTATTACCATCTAATTACAAGTACAGTTATATTCAAATAGTAGTAGAGAAAACAAGAAGTTCCCTTTTACTTTGGTGCGTCTCTGTACTACTGTAATATAGTCATCACAATTGAGCTTAGCGAGTCATAACAAAACTATCTTTTGATCAGGGATGTGATTATCAAAAAGACGAAGATGAAACTGTATTACTATATGCCAAGATAAGACATTGAAATTAAATACATAACAAAATTTATTGTATTAGAGTAAGAAATATATTTTATAATCTTCAATTTTTAAAGAAGAAATGATTTTATGATTTAGTATTCAATTAAGTTTTATTTGATTAGCTGATTGAACAAATTCACACACAAAAGACAAAAAAGTTAATAAAATAACATTTTTATGACAACTAATATTTAATAGAAGTAATTTAAAGCAACAACATAAAATCAAGTAAAAATTAATTTCAGTTAAAAAGAAAAAAAATCAATTTAAACTTAAGTGAAAAAGAAAATATAAAATTACCTGTATATAGCGTTTCTTAGATGTGATCGATATCCACTCATTTATTGCCAGGGAGAAGTGCCTCAATCGTGCAGCTTTTTAATACACACCGCACAATTTAGACACTCACCAGGCTTTTGACTTTAGTTACGTTGTCCTCTGCAGAAGGGGTGCCTTAGAGGGGGGTCATGAGGGTTATTCACCGTTGGCAACCTTTGTGCGGAAGTCACGTGACGGTGGTATTCCATGATTTGTTTACGCTGCAAAGCGAAGTAAAAGAAAGCAACATATCAAAAAACTGTACATATTTTAGATCCACAAATAATTCAAGCAAAGAAACATGCAAGCAGAAACGTGTAAGTTTTCATGCATTTCCTTTAGGGCGTGTTCAGTAGAGCGCCCGATCCACGACCGGTCGAAAGATTCCGAGCCAAAGCGTTCAGTGGTGTCGACCGATCCAGAGTCACATCGTTCAGTGAAATGGACCGATCTCGACCGGTCGTGGATCAGCAAGCCCAGAAAAATTTCTTGATCCATTGGGTCACGTGATGGATCAAATGCGCAGTAGGATAAAAATCAGGCTCTGACTGACACTACGCAGTAAGAATCTCAACAATGAACATCTGTTTTTGACAATGATTGTTTATTTGCTTAATTAGCTGAGGATTAATACAGATGTACCTATTTATATGCATTGTTTGTGCTGTAGAAAATAAGGTAAGTAATTCCATGAAATGCTAAACTATATTATGTTTATTTATTTATTTTGTAAAAAAGATTTTTTACGTAATAGCGATTTTCGATACGTAATTTCTTTTATTGATGAACGTAACATTTAAACAAAAATTTACACAATTTTAATTGAAACAAAAATACTTTTTTTTTTTAATTCGGACGCTATCATATTTTGTTAATTTAATATATAAAAATAAGCTGGGAAAAATTAATTATTTCATTTTTTTTTTTTTTTTTCAGACAAAGCTTTTCATTCATTCGATTGTTTTTTTGTTTACAAATAGAAAAGTTTGTAAACGATTGTATTTTTTACCTTTAAAACAATAAGTTAACTATAAGTAAATAAATTAAAATCCTTCCACATATTTTTAATTTTGGTAAAAATAAGTTTAAGATGTCAATTATTAAATTTAATAAACAGAACAGTCTGTAAAAAAAGTAGCTAGAAAATTATGCAGTGTTTACATTGCTAGTTTATTTTAATATTCAGTCGGTAATAAGAGAAAAAGCTCTTTATATTGATTCATAAATCGAAGAAGAAAGTAAGATTATTTTTTATATAAATCCATTATATTGACTAAACAGCATATTCCATATTTTATATAATTTATTTATTTATTATTTTTTTCAAAAACGTTTTTGTTGTACATTTCTGTTCATAATAAAATTCGAAGAGAAAGAAAGGTGTTTTCTTATATCAAGAAGTGCTCATTTAAGATAAATCCACTCTGCTCTTTTAAAATAAATGTAACGTAACATTCTTAACATTTTCATGATTAAAATTTATATGGAATTTAGAAAAATCATAACCAAAGTAATGTATATTAGTAATTTATCAGTACAATCAATTAATAGCTTTTTTTTTTTTGTTAGCAGAATACAGAATTCTACATTAATAAGAAAGAAGTAAAATTGTTATTACATAAAAGATCTTTCTTTCTTTTTTTTTTTTTTAAGAAAAAGCGTAATATAGTTTAGCATTTTATGGAATTACGCATTAAAAGTCCAGACAAAATAAACAACAGAAATACAATAAATAACTTGCTAATGCAGGTCAAATTAGATAGATGGCGCTGCTCCAATTACGTCAGAATTGTTCCAAATCGTTCAGTAGACGCCTGGCCCGATCCAAGACCGATCCAGGATCAGTGACGTCATCGCCCGGTCGCATTGATCCATCTCGGGCGCTCTTCTGAACACGCTCCTAAATTCGTCTGGTTTATTAAAAGAATGGCTTATCAAACTGAAATGAGAAAATTTTACACCATCTGAACATAGCGTATTATGTTCAGAGCATTTTACCGAAAATGACTTTACTTACCCAAATTTTACAGATAGAAGATTTCTGAAAAGTGATGCTGTACCGTCTATATTTAGTTTTAAGTCAGTTACACCACACTTTTTAAAAAACATAATTCAATTTTCATTTGAAGAAAGAAAATAAAAAAGTTTCACGACATAGAATTCATGTCGAAAGAGCTATTGGGCGCATTAAATTACTTGAACTTTTAGACTGCACCATACCATATACTATGTTACCCTCCATTAGTCAATTAATTTATATATCAGCATTTTTAGTTAATTTTGGAACCCGTATTTTATAATTTAAATTTTAATGAAAAAATAAGAAAATAGGGAATTTTCTACTTTATTTCTTACAATAAATCTCCTATATGCTTCAATGTTACTGCAAAATTAATGTTATACTTTTCTTTCTTTTTTCCCCCATTTTGTGCATACCATACCAGATACAGTAAGGTTATTCCACCTTATACTTAAGGTTAAATTTTTATAATTTTGCTTATCCTAAAGATTTGTTGTTGTACATACATATTTTTTTTAATTCTTTCAGTTTTATTCTAATTTATCGTAGACTCCTAGAAATCTGAGTAACACAACCAATCTAAACAATGAAGTTTATTGTAAAGTTTAACAGCAAAAAATCAGGGTAGCACTTATTTTTTTTTATGCTGGTTTTTTAAAAACTGAATTTAATGAGATAAAGAAAGGTACTTTTAATTGAGGTCCAAGTCTTGGGGATAAACTGAAATAATTTATGTTGTTCCTGACTGTTAAATTATCCGAATTGTTCACGTTTAACATAGACACAATTTTAAATTTAATTTTTATCACCCAGTATATGTAGTATCATACGGAATGCATAGAAAAATCATTAATCAATTTAAACCATTGTTCTTTGCTAAAACCAGTAGAAGATTTTTTTTTTTTTTTTTAATGCTTATTTGAATCATTTATATACACACATGTGTACACTTTGTTTAAAACATTTGTTTTTAATTTTTTTCTTCATTCCAGTTTGTTCACATTTTATGTATTATGCGTTGCATACTCATGTAATTTATGTCGACTAAGATTTTTAAATTTTCATATTGTTCACATTTTTGTAGAACAAAGACAATAAAATCATTTCATCTTGGGTAACTATGCATTATGATTTCATTTTTTCTCAATTTACATTTGCTCATATTCCTATATTACTTATACTCAAATAACTTTTTCTTCTACATATATTATTTTCTAAACTGATAGCAGTGTAATTATCAGACACAGCAAAATTACTTTATGTGTTAATCATCACTTTTCAGAAACCTTTTTATTTTTAAGTATATACCTTTTTTTATTTTAAGAATTCATGAATAAAACTTTTTTTATTTTGTAAAATTATGGTAAGCAAAGTCATATTCTGTGAAATAATCTGAATATAATATGCTGCATTTTGTTAAAATTATCTCTTTCCTGTTTTATTTGTCATTCTTTTAATAAAGCAGTTGTATTTGAAGGAAATTCATGAAAATTTATCCGCTTCTGCTTGCATGTCTCTTTACTTGATGTATTTATCCATATAAGCATTGTACTGTTATATTGTAGTACTCAAATAAGATTATGTACCATAGTGCTATTATAGTACCCTTATAAACGATTTAAGGACCAGGGGATTCATCAGTATCATTAAGGATTATCTAAATTTTGTGTGTGTGTGTGTGTGTGTGTGTGTATAGTGTTTGAGTGGTATGTCTTGTGTATAGTGCTTGTAGGTACACCAAAGAATTTGGTGCCATTACAGTCTACAAACTAGGGATGCACCGAATATTCAGTTTGGCCGAATCTAAAACTATTCGGCTAGGCCGAATATCAAATTATTCGGCTAGTTGAACATATAGAGACTGAATTTTTAAAAAAATATTTAATCATTTGGAAAAAATTCTGTTATTTTTAATTATCATTAAATTAAGATTTTTCAGAGTAATTAAGAAGTAGATTTTATTTAAATCAAAACAATTGTGTTATTTAGTTTCAAGTAACATTAAAGAAAATTAATTATTAGTAGTGCTGCACCGAGTAGCACTTTGGCCGAATACCGAGTACTCGGTCTTTTACTACTCGGCTGAGTACCGAGTAGTTGTAAGAAAGAATAATTGATGCATGTATGAAGAAATTTGCACATCTTAAAATTAAAGAAAAAGTCTTTTGAACATAAAATTTAATTAAATGGTAATGGTAAACAGCATGCTTTCATGCAAAACTTTTGTAGGGCATATACATAATTAGGTTCAGTGCTATATTTTGATACTTTCAGCATAGTGGATTACTAAAACCATAACTGATAACTTTATTCTTAACATCTTTTTTAGATGCGAAGTTATCATCCTCAGATAATTCTTAGATAATATAAAAGTTACTAGCACTAAGGCTCAATTTAAGATACATGAAATTCACATATAAAAGGAGAACATTAAAATATTTTATAATTTCAAACATGATAGGCTTCATTAATCTTCAGATCATAGAAATGTAAAATGACAGGTGGTTTTGGGCCATAATTTGCAAAACAACAGATTTGATTATGAAAATAAGTTTTAAATAACGTTTTAGTGTATTTACCTTTTTTTATACAGGGTGGCTACAAAAATTCAGAAAAAAAGTTCTCTGATTTCCCTAATTAATTTTGACAGATTTTCGTGATTTCCGTTACCTATATACATTCCATAATTTTGTGCATATTGCACTCTTGTGCAACATGTTTTCTAAACCAATTTAATTAAAAAAACTATACTGATTAACAAAACTATATCAATCCTTTTATTTTTTTTTATGTGTTCACTTACAAAAAGGAAAATAAAAAAATTGAGAGAAATTAACAAAATTATAAAAATCTGAATTATTTTAATTGCTCAGCATATTCACATCAGAACATAATTTTTTCCACAAATTGCACTAAAATTATTATTATTATTTTAATAACTTGATTAGATTTAGCTAGAAAGTGTTGTTTTTTTTAAAATATTAAATAAACGCACCTTTTACTCAACGGTAAACTGTATCCGAATTGGTGATAGTTTTTTACATTATTTTATAGTATAAAATTCAAAATCAATCTTTTTCTTACCGATTTGAAAGTGTCTTACTTTTATTTGCACAAATGAATAACGAAAATTTTGTGTTAATATTACATAGAGGTTCTTTTTTTTTTTTTTTATCTAAAATATTTTATTTTTGTCTGATTTATAAATACAATTTCATGTACTAAGTTTTTATAAAATAATGCATATTACATTCATACAAGATAGTTATAATTAAAAGCTCATATCATGAATCATCTCTATACTAAGTTTGATAACAGCCCGTTTTAACTGCAGAAAGCTGTTATAGCAAAAATTTTAATTATAATGACTCTGTATTTATATTTCCATATTTTTTTAGTTTAGTTATAAAATAAATATCTTTCAATAATGCATAAAAATAGTGAAATTCCCACAACTACTCGGTATTGGCCGAATACATAGCCTAAATTTGGCGGAGTACCAAGTATTCGGCAAATAGGTCGAGTGCCGAGTATATACCGAGTACTCGGTACAGCTCTAATTATTAGTTACATTAATCGGTACTTTTCCTTTATCCGGGCGTATGGAAAAATTTGCAAAATACTATTAAGGGCTTGGCGACTTGACTCGCGTAGAAAAATCGCCAAATAATGTAGAATTCCACCAAAATTTCTTACAGCCCTAATGTGAATGTTTGTATGGGGTCAGGGCTTGGTTTAGCGAAAAATGATTTGGGCTTGGCGACTACTAGTGAATGTTCGTATGGGGCCATGACTTGGCTCACTTCGAAAAATCACCAAATAATGTAGAATTTCACCAAAATTTCTTACAACCGTAATGTGATTTTTTGTATGGGGCCATGGCTTGGTTTCTTATAACCCTAAATTTCTTACAACCCTAATGTAACATTTCGACTTTTATTCCGTAAACTATTCTTACATTCGCTTTGCTTGGCAACTTGGCTCGCATTTGGTGATTTCCATGAGCCTGGATAAAGGAGAAGAACCCATTAATCATAACAATATCTAAAAAAAAAGTTTTCTTCATCAATAACAGTATAACGATATCTATACTAATATATAAATGCGAAAGTTTGGATGGATGGATGTTTGTTACTCAATCACGGCTAAACTGATCTGGATGAAATTTGGTACAGAGATAGAGAATAGTCTGGAATAGAACATAGGCTACAATTTATACCGGAAATTTAATTAGATTTTTTTAAATTAATTAAAATATGAAAATAATAAACTGGTAATTGACTTAATATAAGGCATTTAAATTTTTAATTGTTACCAAAAAAGTTAACAAGGTATTTTTTATTAGTTATTTATTTATTTCAACATAAAATGAAATATGCTTTCACGCGAAAAATAAAAACATTACTAAATGTTAAATTGGTCGATGGGAAAATGACACTTTATAACTTTAAAATAAAATAGTAATATTACAAATCTAACATATTTCTTCTGAATTTTATTTCTTAGCATTTTTTACATACCTCAACTTCAGATTTTTTTTTTTTTTTTTTTTTTAAGTATGGCGGATGAAACACGCTTGGCATAAAAGCTAATTCAGCATTATATTAAAGTTATTTTCTTATTGATAATTCTGGACAAATATTTTAATTTTGATGCGGAAGTAGATCGGACATTTTTCGCCAAGGAAAAGATAAAAAGAAATACGCAAGCGAAGTGATGACGTCACTGGCCGTTCATGGATGCAAGAAAAATATTTCCTATGTTAAACGCCATTGGATTTTTTGTAAAAAATTATTAAAAATCGAGGAAAACTATTTCCCGATTTTAATCTCCATATTTAGGTATGGATATGTATTAGTTATCATGTCCATGCGTTAGATTAAGTTATTTTTGTTGTAAAATTGACAACATTTGAATTTTTAATTTCAAAACTCTAGAAAAAAAAAACGGCAAACTTCCATATTCGATTGAAAACATAAACATTTCATTTCAAAGGATGATATTAACACAATAAATATCCAACTAATATGCTAATTAAAAGGAAAATGATAAATATTCTATCATAATTTGAAGTAAAATTTGTTTTCAAATGTCTAAATAAAGTATCTGATATAAGATACTAATATGTTGCAGCGGAATAGATTTGATATCGGTCATCCTTGGCAGAAAAAAAAATATCGCCAAATTATTTGGCGAACATAATTTAATTCCTTTCAAAAATCATGGTTATTTAACAACTTATATTAAGAGAGTAATGAATAATATAAAACAATATTTCGTACAATGCATATTACGAAAATATACATCTGGCATGTATATTTTCGTATTACGTTTTTGATCACCGAATACAATAAGCGCCAAAAACGACAGAGTTTTGAAATTTAAAATTTTGTCAATTTGACAGCAAAATAACTCAACCTAACACATGTACATGATAACTAATACATATATATACCCAAATATGGGGATTAAAATCGGGAAATAATTATCTTCGATTTTTAATAATTTTTTACAAAAAATCCAATGGGCGATTAACATAGGAAATCATTTTCTTGCATCCAGGGATGGTCAATGACGTCACACCTCGCTTGCGTATAGGAACAATAATCGCATAAATTATATTTTGGTCTAAAACGGCAACAAAAATTCAAAAGTCGCCAAGGGCATTAAGGATCAAGTTTACATATTAATCTATTTATTTTTCTATATACCAACTACTATTAACTAAGCATGAAGTATATATAACCACAAAATAATAATAATTATAAAAATATTTTTCTCATGCGATAGAAGTAGCCGATCATAGCATATTGTAATATTATAGGTGGCTTGAAATTGCTGTCATTCTATGATTGATCGGTTAAATCAAATAAATATAGGAAGTAACTTGAGAGCAAATATTATGTACATCACGTATAATGTTGTTCATATGTAACTGGGATTCAGATATAAAAGAGCAACTTCAAATTTTTCGATACTGTCCGTATCGAAACTGTCATATATGATAAGCACCCAAATGGAAGCCCATGGGTAATCTATTGTCGCAGGCAATAGGGACAGGCACCGGAGATTGCAAGGAGAAACAAGTCGCTGCCAAAGGCAGCGGGAACCCAAAGCGAGCTATTGACCGATTTCAGTTTTTTTTTTTTTTTTTTTTATAAAGCTATATAGAAAAGAGTTTGCCAACGAAGCGGGCAAAGCCGTCCAAAATTGTTTAAGAACAAAAATATTATTCAACAATTCGCCGGGAGATGAAAAAAAAAATCATTTCTTTGTAAAAAAAAAATTAAATATTTGAAACTCATAAATATTATACGAATTTCACCACAAAATTAAAATTTTAATTCACCAGTCACCAAATTATTATTAAAACCAGATTAATATTGTGCAGTAGTGAACTAAAATCATACAAAGAAAGGTTTCGAAATAAAATTCATAATTGACGACCCAGTTTTTATACTTCCGCAACGCAGTACTGTTTTAGTACAGGATCCCTATGAACGAATATTTAATTTTAATCGCCATGTTGGCGATAACTTTTTATTTATTTATTTTCGCATAATAAATCATATTCTGTATATATATTTAAAGTATTGCTAGATTTCAAAAAACGCTTGCAAAGATTCTTAAGATTCAACTTTTAAAAATATATTATTTCCAAATATTGCAATTTCCATCTAAATTGGCTTTTACAATGACGATCAACAAATCCCAGGGCCAAACCTTAAAAGTGACAGGCATTCATTTAGGAACTCCATGCTTCTCACACGGTCAATTATATGTTGGTTGTTCCCGTGTTTCAAGTGCCCAGAACTTGCATGTGCTGACGGAAAATAAGTCATTTAATGTTGCATACAGATCGGTGTTAGAATAAAAATAAATTGTATTTTTTCCCCGTAGATCTTTCAATGAGTTACAAAATTTTTTTAGTATACTTTATCAGACTCTGTTTTGCACAGCACCACAATGATAAGGTTTCATTACATTACATATTATGATCAAACCGTCAGTTCCCACACATACACATCAAAATTTCCATGTGAACGAAGTCGCGGGTAACAGCTAGTATGATTATAAAGTTGAGTTAAGAAAGAATGCATATAATTCACATGATGTTGCCATCTAGGAAACTTCAAGAGATCAAACAAAAATCATACTCAAATCTGGCAAAAAAAATAACACAAGTGATATAATAGCAATTTTGAATTAGTCATTGAAAAATGCATATGAAATAAAGTCTGAACTCACATGCGGCTCAACAGGCAGTAAATCACAATAAACTTGATTCCTGGAAATTCCCAAGAAAATTAATTCCTGGGTCATGCCTTTGTTTTATAAAAATAATGAAATTACGGTACAATTAAGTATGTACAATTTCAGATTATGTACTGATGATGACGGCATCGGTATATTGTGTCCGAAATGAATGTTGTACATAGGCAGGCATTTTTAATCTAAAGGTACTGGCAATAACTTTGAAAATTTTGGCTTTCGATTTTTTTTTTTTCGATTAAGGAAAATGAGTGCAAACTCAGAGCAAATACTTAAAAAGATACTAGACAAAACAATGGGTCGTCCAGTTGAACCGGACAAACCGCACTATGGGGATACCGGTGATTCAATAAATTACGAAGCGCTTCCTAATATTTCAGATAATTCTTTATTGAGAGATGACGATTTAAATAAAAGAAAATTGGATTGCGACCATCATTGCAACAAAAAACACAAACATGAAGAAGGCGATCAGAAATCGGGATAATTTCCCTTGATTTTTAATAATTTTTTTACAAAAAATACAATGGGCGATTAACATAGGCAATATTTTTCTTGCATCCACAGATGGTCAGTGACGTCACACTTCACTTGCGTATACACACGTTCCGGAAAATGCACAGGGTCCTGATCTTTCATATAATAACAATCATTATTTTAAATATAAGTGTTTAAATAAATAAGTATTGTCATACAATTCTGTTTTTTTTTTTTTTTTTTTTATTTACATGAAATAAAATTAAAAAAAAAACTAAAAAAAAAAAAAAAAAAATTAAATTATTACCTCCATATCCTTTGATGAAGCGATGTGCATTTCTTCTCTGTGTTACCAGGGAGAGTTATCTTAGTCGTGCAGTGATTTTAATAAACACCACACAACTTAAGACACTCACCAGGCTTTTGCCGTTATTTACATCCTTTCTACAAATATTTACAAGCTCTCTGTGTCGGCTGTCGTGGGGTGCCTCAGGTTAATGGCTTTCTCCAGTGGGATGTCTCAGGTTGTGGACTTGCTGGCTTTAGATATTGAATAATCTTCATCTGATGAAACTTCTTTAAGATGGCACGTTTCTTTGCGGTTGCTAGTCGAAGTCGCCTCTCCTTTTTTCGCTTTATGGTCTGGGTCTGCTGTATCTCGTGTTTCAGAAGTAGTCGGAAGTTCAGGCTCACCTTGGTTACCCATCTCTCTTTGTTAAAAAAAAGAATAACAAACAAAAATAACTAACTAATAAAATTGTTTTATAAAAAATGAAAAGTCTGAACTTGCACACAATACAAATTTATCACAATAAAATGCAAAAATATGTATTTCTAGAATTAAGACACAAAAGTGTACAATTGTTAACTTACAGTAAACAAATCAATTAGTAAAATCATTGAAGTTGGCAGAAAAAAAGAAAAAATTGACAGCAAAAATTACCCCTAACTTAAGCATTTAATTTAGGTGTAAATAAATGTAATTTCTTTTTAACAGTAGTGAAATAAACCCATAATTCCCTAATCAACTGCGAAAATATTGCACGTTTCATAAATTTGCTACCAAAAAAGCAAATATATAATATTACACTAAAATAATCTTTTATTTCTGGAATTAACTTTGAAAATAGTACAAAATTTTATCATATTTAACAGCAAAATAATCATGTTATTTCAAAAATTTGCAGCAAAATAAAAATTAAAAACAGTGAAGTAGTAATTTTGTTGATTTTTCAGCAAAATAGTTACATACTTTGGGAAGTTAAAATGATTTTCTCTTCCCCCCCCCCATCCCCCACATAAATTTTGGTTATGGTTTCTCTTTGGATTTACACTGATCTCAGAAACAGCCAACATGGCCTTCAAAAGGAAGGATTTCACTGATTAAATTAAATAACAATTTAACAGTAGACAAAACTTTTCTCAAAATCTTGTGGAATTATAAAATTAACTCAAATAATGAATTAACATCTTCAAATAAAATAACAGTTTTTTTTTTTTTTTTTTTTTTTTTTTTCTTTTACTAATTATTTTGTTATACTTCCAGGTTTAACACAGAGAAAAAATAAAATTTTATTCATTTGATATTTTCTGTAAATTTGAAGATGCTTCTAGTGTGCAGTATTTCTTTATTTGTGTAACTTGTTAGCTTTGATTAAATTCATGTATAATGTATTAAAAAAGACAATGCAGTCACTTTAAAATTAGACTGGCTTGTATTCAAGACCAAAAAATTTTAAACCTAACTGTCAAAACTGATAATTGGATGTAATTTTACAGTTATCAAACTAAAATTTTTAGGTAGAAATAGCCTGTAAAATTTGAAAAATGAATAAATTCAATTTTCTAATTTAAGAAAATAAAATAATAGTAGCAATAATAAATCTTTAGAAAGCAAGAACAAATTTAATGATTGTACTTTTTTGAATGTGAACATGAAATTTAAAAACATACATTAGGTAGTGAGTAACTTTTGTAATAAAATTCCTCACAGAATATATGATGGCCTTAGGCTTCAGCAGGCAATAAGTAGAAAGTCTGCTTGTACACGCTTAAAATTATACATGCAGCATGCAACATGTTATAAGAATGTTTAAAGGCATGGTTTCCATAAAAAGTGGTAGACACAGAATTAATTATTTTTATAATGCTAAAACAAATTCTGATACTTTACATAATCCTTCAATTGACTGGAAATTTAGTACAACAAATATTTGATTTACATGCAGCTATATGATTTTCGGATTAAATTAGTTATTCTTTCTTATTCACACATAGCTGGCACACACAAGAATTCTTATGCGTTTTACACAACATTTTTTTTTTTTAAATGCATTTGGTCAATTTCTTATTTAAATCAATAAAGTGGAATTAACATATATAAAAAATATTTAGGAAAAAAAGGGGTGGGAATATATATACATACATTTTATATCCTATAATATTTAATTTGGATGAGGGGTGTAATTTATATGAATAATGTGATTCAAGGCTGCCATATGATATAAAGTTGTTGAAAAAGTGTAAACATTGCCATTCATTGAAATCATGTCCATGACTCTGGCTCAAAACACAGATATCTATAAAATTTCTTACAAACAGATTTCTCTGAGACGAATAAAATAACAGTTTCTCTAATATTAATCGTTTAAAAAAAATGAACTTTATATTTCGTGGCACAATAACTCACTAAAGTTGCAATTTTTGGAGAATAAAAGTTATTGCATGAACTTTCATCACTGAAAATAAAATCAAAATTAATTGAAATACGTAAAGTATAAACAATAAATATCTTTAAATATATGACATTAGAACTGCGCAACTACCTCTTATAATTTATCAAGCTGGGTATCCTTGTAGAATTCGAAGTTTTAAATATGCTTTTTTGCACAATATGTAATTACATTAAGCTTATGTATTAATTTTAATAGACACTTCCAAAAATACGGGGGGGAGGGGATTAAATTGGGTCATAAATTAAAAATAAACTACTTAATTTTAATACATTTCACCATATGCTTCGCTCGAATAGTCTAAAAAGTTTCTCATTCTAGCTACTCAACAAACACAGCATAATGAAAAAAAAAAAAATCATTTATACAAGGAATGGAAGAGATACAATAATGAACTATAGTATTACAAATATATTTACAACTAATTTTAATCACATTCAACACTATGGAATATGAAAACATTCATACCTCATTGTCACATGCGATGGTAATGTTTAAGTTGTATTTCTGTTTTATATATTCAGCTTTGACATCTGCTGATACAATGGTAGCAGTATTTCTCCCATTCTGAACTTCTTGAATTGTAAACTTTATTACAAATTCTGCTTTGAAAAGCTTACACCCATTAATACTTTCTTGTAAGCAGCAGAACTTCCGTGTCCTTCATTCTGTGAATGAGAATGTATTCTTGGATGTTTTCATGGGAAAAATATCCGGCCGATCAAGGATAGAATAAACTATGATCTTAAAAATTCACTGCTGAGAAAAAGGGGAGAAATTTTTAACAAAAAATAATGAAAAAATTTAAAAAAAAAAAATAATGGCGCTCACTACTTAGTTCAAGAAGAAACAATCCACGAGGTTAGAGGTAAATACCACCATCACGTGATCATTACGTCACCGGGATAAACCTCATTCAGAGTTCTGTAGGATAGGAGAACTGTCTCGTGGACTTTCAGAGTTCATGGTTGAATTGGGGAGAGAGAAACTTCATCTTTTCTTTTGCTCTTTTGAAAGTGACTTATTTGAAAGTGAGGAGAGAGAAACCAATGAATGTTAAAGAATTAAGTACTTGAAATATGAGTAAAAATAAATAAAAAAGCAGGAGGAAATTAAAAAATATATACATATATATAGAAAAGTGACTTGTTTGAAAATATAGACTACTATAGAGCCATAAAGCTAGCCACTTAAGGATTGCTTCACCTTTATAAGTAATATTTTGGATTGAACTAGAAAAAAAATAAGATAAACATATATTAAAGATATTTATTATACAGTATTTTCTTTCAACTATCAGTTATACAACAAAATATATCACGTATAATAATTAAATATCAAAAATAAAGTATTTTTAAATAATCATAAGACCCTTTAAATGACTATTTTAGCAATGGGAAATTCTTCCGTAGTTTTGTTTATCTATGATAATAACAGTAAAGAAAAATTATAGTTTCTCTAAATTATAATAATGATTTATTATTATTTATACAAAAGATGTGGTTATTTCATTTAGAAGAACTATTTTGAAAAATTAATTATTTTAGCAATAGCAAATCACAGTAATGATGGTAATTCGATGGTAAATGATAGTTTAAAAAAAAAATAATAATAAATAAAAAAAATCTAACTGCACTAAAATAACTTATTTGTTTATTTTTTTTTAAGTAATTTAGTATAACCACATGAAAGATAATTCATAAATATTTTTACAAGATTTATTTTAAATGAATCTATATAAATATTTTAACAAAGGAAACTTTAGTTAATGTTTTAGTTTATCTATGGCAGAGTAGAAATAAAAAGATAAAAATTACAATTGAACCAAATAGTGATTATTTTTACTTAAATATTAATGCAACATATTTTTCTTACATGAAACACAATATCAAAATGCTTTTTATAAGTTTTACAAATGCAAATTAATCAGTACAAACTAAATTGATTAATTTTACTTTTCTATGGTAACATACACTAGATGGTGCTAATATATTTACTTAAATTTTAATGTAACTTTTTACTCTCTTCTGCATTAGTTGTAAGCAATCAATTTTTAAAAAGTGTCATAAAATTCAGCAGTGTCATCGATTTTATATTTCATTATTTATTCTGTTTATTACTTTCATTTGATATTTTTATTTCCATTTCGCTGTTTTCATATAACGCTCATTAACAGGGCCCGATTAAGCTTTGAAGCTAGGGGAAGCTCAGTATCATTTCTGGGCCCCCTTTTATTTCAGATTTTTTTTTTTTCATTCATATACCTGGATAGTTTCTACACACAACATTAAAATCGTATAACTTATTAATTAAGAACATTCAGATTTTTGAGGCTAAATAACAGATTTTTCCCAAAATAGTGAGTATTTTTATTTTACCTTGCTTTAGGCGACCTTTCTCAGAAAAAATTCAATCTGAGAGTGAAAATATGAAACAGAAATTCCAAGAACCTGTTTTCAGTCATTCTAGGGCCCCCTCTTAAACTTTAGAGGGGAAGCTTGTGCTTCCTGAGCCTTTTGGGTAATCAGGCCCTGCTCATTAAGAGTTATCTGCTAAATTTGGATATTTCCCCCTTTTTCATTTTTAATAAAAAGACATGAATATGTGTTTCTTTAATTATAACTTAAATAAGGTTCAAAATTTCGAGTACATGAAGCAACAATAAATTAACATATAAGCATGGTTAATATGTTTTTTTTTTTTTTTTTTTTTTTTTTTTTAAACCCAGAACAGTATAAAAATTATGCAGAGAGAGAGAAACCAAACCAAGTTTTTGTCAAACATATGTACGTACACTATTAAAAATAAAAATTAATAATTATGTAAACTGTAAGAACTACTGAAATTTTTAACACTGCTCTGTTTCTAAATACTATATTACTCAACTTTTATTTTAAATAACGAAATCAACTTAAATAAAACTTCGTATGAAATAAACACAACACAACAAATGATTATTAAGCCTTGCGTGATATAGTAAACGAGTCGCACAATAAATTAAAAATAGATGCAAAAATGTAGTTCGTAAGTAAAAAATTCTTACCAATCTAAAGATGTTATCCACACTTTTAAGGTGCAACAGTATAATTTCTCTCTCTAATGGCGTTGATCCATATATTTTTTATCGTTGCATGCTTTGAAATTATTTCAACGTCTGTGTCTAGCATGTTAGTAAGTACAGCCGATTGTGTATCAGTTTGTCACCATATTTACTATAAAAAATGAATTGATAGGAAAAAATAACGAAGAAATATTATTAATTTTTTTGAAATAAGGCGAATGATTTTAAAAACCACAAATATAGCGAAAATAATAGCATACGATAAAACTAGGATCGTCAATTGAAAACAATGGTGGGCGCGGTAAAGTCGAGCTCTTTTCTTTTGCCATCCACCAGGGTGCCCTTTAATTATTGACGTCACGAGGAACTGCTCTATTCGGAAATTCGCATCGGGCAAAGTCGGATATAAAGATTGTTTACATTTCGATTGGCCAATGAAAATGCATCATTTTAAATACCTTTAGTTAAGGATCTGAATCTGAGGGATCAACAAAATTTTATGTCTTGTAATAATAGGGCAGTTGCAAACAGCTGATAACAGCATGGCAACGTGGACAGCGTGCCCTCCATCATTGGTTGCTATGCGCGGTTACCATGGTGCTGTGAGCTGTTTTCAACTGCCATTTGCTTACTGTTCTAAAAATGGCGTCTATTTATTTTCACGTGGAGTTAATAGCCCTCCATCTACGTCACTATGACGTCAAATGAAACTGCTCTATTAGTTGAAATATTTCTCAGTGTGCATACTTGCAGTCGGCAGCAAAATTATTCGAGCGCTACCAAAAATTACTATATAAAAAAAGGACACTTAATACTGTTTTGTTAAATAAATCCTTGTCGAATCATGTTCTTAGTTTTTATCTTTGAAAAATTATTCATTATAATTGTTACCTGACTTAGAATAAACATGTAACGCATTTTAATTATAAAGGTATTCTAACATGGCCCCCATATAGTTTTCCTGTCGGTTAAAACACAGACTAAGTATTTCCTTAGTCTGTGGGTTAAAAAGCTGAATCGCAAATGATAGCTTCACTGAATATGGCAATGGTTATTTTGTTTTTACTTCCCCTCGTGGCACGGAGTAAGAAATAACTGGAGCGGAAACTAGCATAAAATGTGTGTTATCCAATTATTTGAGTAAAAGATGGCGCCACTTTCAGCTGATGTCCGATCATTCCCATTCCGTAATGCTTTCCAATGGGAAAAACGCTCATTTATTTTATTTTTTTAACGAAAAGAATGATTTTTGAGAAAATCGGCGAAAAATGAATTTGAATATATAGGGTTTTCTTAACAGCATAAAATTTTCACAAGCGGCATAGGACACTTGTTATTTTTAAAGAGCCAATTTTTATAGACTTTCGTTAAGATCATAACGAATTAAAGGGACATTTAAAGGGACACAGGGATATTTAAAAGGACTAGGGAGGAAAATGATATCTATAATAAAGAAAAATGTAGATTGAAAAGAAATCTATCGTATATAATAAATTTTCGTCGCACATATATATATATATATATATAATTTGAATAATTTAATTCCTTTACAACACTCAGCAAATGAAAGATAGATGAAAATACCAACAATATATATATTTAATCATCAATTTCAATTTTAATTTATAAGCAATTTATAAATAAGTAGAAGAAAAAAATTATTTTATTTAATATTATTATTATTTTCTTATTGTTATTATACTTCTTAGTTATGGATGATTCTATACATTATTTAAATATCTTAATAGTATAAATGTATTTTATGATTATGATTTGTCATTATTACATTTAGCTGTACAAAGTGCTTTTTTTTTTTTTCTTTTTTTAATATATGATTTAGTTTCTATAAAATTAATTTATAAATATAACTAATTATTTGAAAATAATATCTATTATTAATTTAGTTTATAAATATTAATATTTATAAAACAATTTATTTTTCACCTTATAATATATCAATCTTCACATATTTTTGAGTGGCGTCATACTGCTTTTGAAGTTGGTAGATTGGAAGTGCTGGGTTCGATCTTAGGTTGTTTCGTCGAATAGCCGTTCGAAGTTTTCCGTGGTTTTCTCTGAAACTCAGGTAAATATGTGCTGGGATCCCTTAGAAAGTCCCCCTCTTTTCACTTCTTGGATTATGTGTTGAGGACACATAACTGAGTCACAAAAGCCTCGTGTAGTTAATTGCCTTAATACTAACATATTATTTCGTCTAAACATATATCTTTAAAGAATTTTGTTTTTTACCTGCCCCACGATTGACCGAATGGCTATGTTCTCAAAGTTGTTTGACGGGAAGTGCTGGGTTTGATACCAAGTCGCGTTCACCAACCTATCGCAAGGTGTTTTCTGTGGTTTTCTCCGAAGCTCGCAGGAATAAAATGTAAATATACTTAAAAAACAAAAACAAAAAAAAAACTACTATGGAGGGCAGGGTATTTACTCAGGTCTAAGACTCTAAAATTGCATTCCATCTTAAATTAAAAATATCCATTGCTTTTATGTAGACTTTTTTTTTTAAGAGAATGCATTTCGTATTTCATTGGGATTAAATAATAATAATAATAATAATAAAATAAAAATTATAAAATATATTTTAAAAAAAAAAAAAATTGCTTATATAAGTTATTTGAAACTGAATATCCCTTTGATTAATTTTCATTCTGACGACAGCTTACACAAAATTGGCTTTTTTAAAATAACAAGCCTCGCATACTTCTTGTAAAAAAATATATATTGTTAAGTAAACCCAGTATAATCAAATTCATTTTTCGTAAATTTCTCAAAAATCTTTTTTTTTTTTTTTTTTTTTGTTAAAAAACATTATTATATGGACATTTTTGCAAGTGGAAGCATTACAGAACGAAGACAATAGGGCACCTACCATAAACAGAGTGTTTTTGCTTTAATATAGTGTTCTTTTCAAGCTGATAGACGGGAAATGCCGAGTTTAATTCCAAGTCGCACTTGCGGACCTAGCCGATCGGAGTTTTCCGTGATTTTCTCCGCAACTTGCATAGCTACTGGCTAGGATCCCATAAGGAGACACACTGAGGGCATTCTACTCAGGTCTAAAATCCAAGTGCTGTCAATTGGCCTTATAATCCCAACATCACACCACGAATAAGGTCTAAAATTTACTTTTTCAAACAGTTTACATATAGTAAAATTGCATTTGACAATCAAAAATATTTATTACTTTTACGTAGAATTTTTTTTTTTTTTATGGAATTAATTTCATATTTCATTGGGATAAAAGAAAAAAAAATTAATTATATATAATAAAAATTATAACAAAATACTTTTTAAGAATTATTTATAAATTATTTGAAATTAAATGTCTCTTTTAATTAATTTTCCTTTTGATGACAGCTTATACAAAACTGGCTTTTTTAAAATAACAAGTATCACATACTTCTTGTAAAAAATATATGTTGTTTAGAAAACTCTGTGTAATCGAATTCATTTTTCGTTGACTTTCTCAGAAATCATCATTTTTGTTAAAGAAAGTTATTAAATGAGCATTTTTGCAACTGAAAAGCATTACGGAGCGAAGATAATCGGACATCTACCGACGAGTAGCGCCTCTATATTACCTAAAAGTATATTGCAGTCTTTCAAGGTTTCGGCCATTGGAGTTTCCCCTCCAGTTATTTCTTACTCCGTGCCTCGTGGTATTGGCAGGACTTGACGCAGTGATGCCAGATTGGGGACTTTGTTCCCATTTTGGGGGTTTTTGAAGCTTCTGGGGACAATTTTGGGGACCAAATGTTTGTGGGGACTTTTTTGGGGAATTCTAAAATTTTTGGGGACAAATCGGGGAAGTTCTTCAACTTTCTGTCAATGTTGGCAACGTCCAACGTAATGATTTATCCCTACGACTGGGGATTTTTTTCAAAAATTTCTTTTATTTGGGGAAAAATCTGAGCTTAAATACACTTAAATCTGCCTGATATTTTTTCTTGAAAAAAATTTTATTTTCCCTTTTTAGTAGAAATCAAGTTGGGGATTTTTTCGAAAAAAACCCCTGATTTGGGGAAATTTGAAGACCTGTTTGGGGAAATAATTTTCGACCATCTGGCATCACTGACTTGACAGGACAGAACAGATTGCGTAATCGGCTTCGTCTTGTGCTGTGCGGCTTCGTCTTGTGCTCGACGCGAAGCTAACAAAGAAGTTAGCTTGAATTTTCTTCACAATTGGTCACTGATTATAATTCATCGTATCTAACTTCAAGAAATAAAAGGTATTTATATAATTTTGATTATTTACATTTTCTAAACTTTGATTCTCTTGTTTTAAATTTATTTTTATTCTCGGGAACAATTTTGATTCATAATATTCTGTCCAAAAGGAAACTACGTCTCTTTTATTCTTTGTAATTATTTGTTAGATAATTTACAATTTTATTACTACTTTGAAATTTTTAATTAATTTTAGACAAAGAAATGCCTAGTATTAATTTAAGAATAATTTTATTCTTATTTATCGCGCAACTCTTAAGATACGTTAGTTACCGATGGACTTATTTTCGAGAAGCCAAAATACTTTATTGATTTCAGTTGAAAATTCAACCATTAGAAGTTTATTATAAGCTGTTTATATTTGTGTGTGTGTATATACACAGACAACTTTAAATTTAAAATCTCATGTTTTGAAACTTATTTAAAAAATAAAATAATTTATCTTCTCTTTATTCTTTCTTCCCGTTTTTTTAATCAAAGTTCATTATTAAATATAGAGTTTATAACAAATTTAAATTTTAAATATGGAGTTCAAGGCCGTCAAGTTATACTTTTATTCTTAGAAATTCTCGGACGCTGCTCGGAAAAATTGCTGAAAATTTAACGAATCGAAATTTTTTTTTTTAATATCCTTATTTTCAATAAATTTGACTTTAAAAATTTTCTTATGTAACAGAATTGGTTCCTGTTCTTATTAATAATTAAAAAAAAAAAAAAAAAATGTAAAGAAAATTTTAGAAATGATGGCATGAATATTAAAGGAAAACTAAACTTATTTAATGTGTGGTATTTATTTGCACAATTACATGATTGTTTATCTAATAAATATTACATAACTGTTTTTCATGAACCATCTAGAAGAGAAGGGGGCTATTGTGGACAATTTTCATAAATTTTGCAAAAAAAATGTACTAAATATTTTTAACACATCAAGTACTTTTTTTTTTACTTTAATTTGTACCTACTTTTACCTTTAATTTGATTCCTATATTTAATTATTTGTCAATACAGTTTTTAAGTAATAATTTTTTTAAGAATGGTGGTTTTTATTCAAACTAGCCCCATGTGGTGGGGTTAGTGTTCAATAACGTAACCCACAATTTGTTCCTTCTCCTTTTGTTTAGTTTGCCTTGTATAAATTTATAGAAGTAATTCATTTTCATAAAAAAAAAGAAAAACTTTTTTACATTGTGTTGTTTGTGGCCCTTCATGTTCCTCTAAACAGCAAAAGTGGCCCTCCGGCCACAAAGGTTGTGCATCCCTAATCTAGTTTAGGTATATTTTAATTAGGGCATACTTAATATATTTCTGCAGTTTGTTGAATTTATTTCTGTCTGGCAACATAAAAAAGAAAAAGACTGATTCACGCTCATTTTGTACAACTGATAAAAACACAGAAGTCGATAATGATGGCGATCATTTATGATTTATAGGGTTTCAAACAAAAATCGAGCAGCAGCTAAAAGAATATATAGGGAGAAATTTTAAGGCAGGTATAGCTGAAAAAACATTCAAATGTTTTTATCGGGTGAGATTTAGAGACAGAAAACTTAGTTTTTTAAAAAAAAGTTAAAATGGGAAAGTGAAGAGACAAAAATGAAATTAGAATGAGGAAAAGAATAGACTATTTTGTCAGTGGCGGCTCGTGAACCGAAAATAGGTGAAGAGCTCAAAAATGATATTGAAGTATTTTTAATGCATAATTTTTATTAAGCAGGGTCTTAACTAAAATTAACTAAAAATACTAATTTAATTGTAAATGTATGTTCTATAAATGAATACAGTGTGCCTCTTCACCTATTTTTGGTGCACGAGTCACCACTGCATTCTGTGAGTCAAAATGACCACCAAGATTTTCAGTAGTCGCGCATGTGCTGGGACTGCATTCGCAAAAATATAAGACATAATATTACGCATTTTCAGCAGTAGATGCAGTTGTTGCTGGTTACTATCAAAGTTTAGCTGGTTGCTAACAGGGACATAACCACAGACATTATCAGCAAGGATCATGTAGGAGGCTGAGATTAATGCCCTAATTTGTTTAGAAGGTCAAAAATAAAAATTTATTTAATTCAGAAATATCTGAGCCCCGATATTCCCCCCTCTTCCTTGGCTATACTCTTGGTTGCTATTATAATAGTTTAGCAACCAAATCCTCATCAAACTCATTGAGACTTTTGCGGACCATGTTCTTTATATTATGGCAGAATAGGAAGGTGACACGATGAATTTTGTTCCAAATTCCTGTGGAAAATGTCAATTACAACCATAGAAGCGCTTTCACTTACAGATCTCTAGTATCATTTTTATACAAACTATGTGAAAAATGCCAGAGTCGAGAATTAACACATTTCATTCGCATACTGTATTGTGAGAAATGCTCAGTAATAGAGCATCAGCACTTTTATCAGAAGGTTTAAGTTCGATTCCTTTCTATGGAATTTCTCACATATTTGGTATAAAAATGAATATTACACACCAATCTTTCTGAACATTGATTTTGTTGGAAATTGTTAGATTTGCGTTTAAGAGAAGATGCCCTCTGGATGGGGTCTTTCTGAGGAGTCCTAGAGTATTCACACAGATTATGTAGAAAGCCTTGAAAAAGTCTTATTGGTTCGGTTGACAAATGCAAGTATCTTAACTTAAAAATAAGTGAGCTTTATACATTTTTTAACATTACAAATATTGACTTTATTTTTCTAAAAAAAAAAAAAAAAATCAATAACCATTTTTTTGAAAGATGGGAGTGTAATGTTCATTTTTATACGAAGTATGTGAAAAATGCCAGAGTCGAGAATTGATACATCTCACATAATGTATTATGTGAGAAATGCTCAGTGATAGAGCATTAGCACTTTAATCAGAAGGCCTAGGTTCAATTCCTTTCTCTGGCATTTCTCGCATAGTTGGTATAAAAATGAATATTACACTCCAATCTTCTTAATTGAACATTGATTTGTTTGAAATTCTTAATTCTTATCCCACTAAGATCTCACTCAAAAGAAATTTCTAATCTCGAAACAGGGTTGGCAAAAACCAGGTTTTTTTTTTTTTTTTTTTTTTTTTTTAAATATGTTTCCCCAGTCACATTATACATATTTGTAAATAAAATTGCCACTTTAAAATGTAATTAATATTCCAATATTAATTATTACTTTATCTAAAAATAATTTAATTTATTATTAATAAACAGGGATGAGAATGTAAACAAGAAACAAAGTTTGTACTTTCAGACATGAATTCTCTCATATCTCATCTAATTAAAAAAGTTTTCATATAGCCATGTTAATAAAACATTTATTTATTTTTATGTTTAAAAATAAAACAATCAAATAATTTATTTCTGTAACACAGGCTTTTGCCACCTGAATTCTTATATTTTGCTTTATTGTTTGCTTTTTCATAAAGTTTTTTTTTTTTTTTTTTACACTTTTGTCAATCTCAATCTCAACCTTGAATTAAAGAGCTGTTATATAAAAGTGCATTAAATTTTATTATAGCTAAAATCTTTTATATCCAGAACTTCTAAAAAATATTCCATAATTGTAGAATTGCTCATGAAAGTTATGTAAATGGTAAAAACAGGATTACTGTGAATTGTTTTTTTATAGTGAATGTTAAACAGCCTAACATACCTTTCCTACAATTCAATGATAACAAAGTAACTTACAAGAGTTATAGGAATATTACAATCCATTTGAAAGTTACATATTGAATATAATTTACATTTGATATTTTAAATGAAATTAGAAGTTTTATAGCTTTTATTGAAACTGCATTTTCTATTTTAAGAAAACACTCTTCATCGGATGTAGAATTTTTTGCGATTAGAATTATCTCAACATTTTTTCAATACTTGGATATTAAAATTTTTTATTTTCTTAATTCTTGTGCTGTTACATTTTAATAAAATAATTCTCAAAATCACCTTGAATTGAGAACTTTTAGCATGAAATTTTAAAATCAAAGTTTTTTCTTTTTTAACTGCCTGGACAAATTTTAATGTCGCTTCCTTTTTATTTGATAACTCAAAATCAGTATATCTTGCTTTTGGATTTAGTATATAGATGAGAAAAAAAAAAAAGGCTGCTGTTAATTACCATATTATAACAAATACACCATATACAAAGAATTTTTGAAGACCACTTTCTTCAGTTTGAAAAAAGGATAAGATCAATTTTTTTAACTATACAATTTCCACTTTATATCTTGTGCGAAATAAATGTGCTTTCCATTATTATTTATTTTATTTTACTTTACTGCATTAAGCCTTAGAATCTTCCATTTATATATATTTTTTTTAAGATACTTAATATAGACATTTTTCTTCTACAATTTCTAGATTTTTTTTTTCCCCGCATATATAATAACTTTTAATAAAGCCATCCAATCATACATAAAACCTTCTCTGAAGCAAAATTACAATTGAAATAAACTGAATTAAATGTAAAAGTCATTTAGATAAAAATAATTTATAAATTTCAATTAAAAAAGGAACAATAGAATAAAAATTTTGATTTTTTTGGAAAGGAAATTAATTGGTTTTTATGGGAAAAACCACGGTTTAAACCATGCCAACCCTGTTTTGAAGTTTTTATGAGTTTGCAAAAAAATATTTCTTCATTGAGTATAGTTAAATCATGAGTTAAATACTCACATAATGAAATATTCTTTAACCCCCCCCCCCCAAACAATATGGAAAGCACAGACAAACATATATAATACTGAAATAGTTGCTACACAAATTTTGGGGGGGGGGGGATTTCCATGAGATTTTTCCGTCTTCTTTAAACAGGGTTTATACTCAACTCAAATAAGTGTGTGTGTGGGGGGGGGGGGAATTCCCTGAGTTTTCCAATCAATTTTCAATAAAATATTAGATATATTACAAGAAACGCTCCTCTAGAGAGGAGAAAATACATCTACTTCCACTGTATGATGTCACGATACTGCCGATCATGATAGAAATTCAGGTAGAAACCATTGTTTACATGCACATTTTTATGATACTTAATTATTTGAATTTTGATATGAAGCAAAACAAGAAAAATATAATTTTAGATAAAAGAAATATTTGTTTTTCCAGGTTTTATAATAGATTTTTCCTTGAATTTAACATAATCCAAATTCCTTGAGTATTCAGGGTTTTCCCTGATGAGTATGAACTCTTAAAAGTTATAAAAGAAATAACTGGCAATAAAGCAGCATTTGAATTTGAATCTAACATGTTTACAAGTCAGTAATTGTTCATATCTGAGGCATATTAATTTTCTTAAATTACTATAGTTAGGAAAAATCTTTTTTTATTTTTTTCTTATATCAAGCACTAAAATTTACCAAAAAGATTCCTCAAAAGTATAAAACTAGACAATGTAAAACTAAAGATTGAAATTAAAATTTTATTATGAAAAAAAAATTCCCATTTTGATATCCCTGAATTTCTTTTGTTCTCCCAGAATTCTGGGTACAGTAGCAATCCAGATTGATTTTTATTTTCAGAACCAACCATATGTTTTAAGATCGTGAAATCATATTTCGTATATTTAGGGAATAATGGATACTAAAGTTTTTAAACATTTGTACTGAGCTCAATATTTGTAGGTATATTATAGGTTACCATTGCATGAAAAGTATAAATGTTTATCAGCATAATTATCAGGGTTCTCACTAAAGTGCGAAATCATGAAAATCTCTAACGATTTTTTTTCATTTTCTCACATAAAAAATTTAACATTCAGAAAAATTCACGCACTCTTCTGTTGCCAAATAATAGAAATTTTTGATGTGAAAACAGATTTATAAAAATCAGCAAATTTAAAGATATATTTTTCATCTTTTCAGTAATGATTGCTTAAATTTCAAATTTTTTATAGGATAATTATTAAACAATACAACATTGGATCATTAGTAAATTTCATTACATTCAATACCACTATAAATTTCTGGTAACGTTAATACAAATCAATGGGAATCACCGTTTGTTTTGGGCACCAAACAGACTATTTATCTGAGCGGAAGCAGAGCGGAGCGTTACAAATTTGCCTCAAATCTACCACTGTAAATGAATGGGAATGCTCTCTCCAGATAGCTCCATGTTGGGTGATGCCAGAAAGTGGTTTTTGACATGACAAGGGTTTTAACCATCAAAAACACGTCATAAACCTCTACCATCAAAATCTTGTATTGCCAAAATTCAAAATCTATAAATGAGCTAGAATCTGGTTAGAAATAGGATTTAGTAGTAATATTTGCCATATACAAGTGAATATGTAAATGTTATACTGTTTATAAATTAACAAATCGTAAAACAATTTGTAGATAATTTATAAAAATTTAGGTAAATATACGAAGAAATGTATACAAAGTATGTATAGACGTATTTTGTATGTTTATATTTATTTATATTAATATTTATGAAATTCTAAAATTCCAAAGTTACTTATGAATTTTAACATAAGCCACAAAAAAAAAAAAAAAAAAAAAACTGGATTTTTTTTTTTTTTTTTTTTTTTTTTTTTTTAAGTAAAACACAATATATGTGGGCAGTAAATTAATATGAATTTGAAAATAATCATATTTATAATATATATTTACTACACTTATTATTTATTAATAAATTTTTATCTTATTATTCTTATTGATTGTACAAATATTTGTACCTGTTTATAGCTTCGACTATTGGTTTTCGAAGAAAACTACAAAAAACTCAGAACGGTTAGGCTGATGAGCGCGCCCTGGGATTGAACACGGCACCTCACATCTACCAGCTTTGAGCGTAGAACCGTTTTGCTGCTGGTAGGCAAAATAATAATAATTTTTTTTTAAATCTGTACGAGTAAATATTAAATTTATTAAAAATACCAGAGCCGGGAATCGAACCCGGGCACCTCCGCTTAGCGCACGGATGCCCGGGTTCGATTCCCGGCTCTGGTATTTTTCACATAGTTGGTAAATAAAAATATATATCAACCTTTACACTCCAATTTACTTAAAATGAATATTCACGGTTGATGAATTCATTAATAAAAATATTTCTAAATTGAAATTTCGTGGTCTATGGAGTTGTGCTGCGATTAATATTGTCACTTGATACAGCTGCGTTTGCAGACTCGGTGACTTGGCCAACGAATATTATGTGGGAAATGCCTAGCTGGTTGTCAGCCAGGGTAGCTCAGTGGTAGAGCATCCGTGCGCTAAGCGGAGGTGCCCGGGTTCGATTCCCGGCTCTGGTATTTTTCACATAGTTGGTAAATAAAAATATATATCAACCTTTACACTCCAATTTACTTAAAATGAATATTCACGGTTGATGAATTCATTAATAAAAATATTTCTAAACAGAAAAGAGATGTTTGCAAGACAAAAGCAAAGTAGTTTTAAATTTGAAAAAGTATTTAATAAAATAGAAAAAGGTAAATTTTAAATGTTTTCTTGAATAAAAATAAGTTAATTCAGATGTTTTATTTAATATGAGGACACTGATGGATATCAACGCCGAATACCAAATAGTGACCGAATATTCGTTGCATCACTAATATATACACACAAAATAAAATAAATAATAATAAATAAAACAGGAATTTTTATGTTTCTCAGTCAGTTAACTGACATTAAAAGCATAGGTCTTCTTTCATTAAAAAGCACAAAGTATAACATATTCGTAATACATAATTTCTCTCGTTATTTTTTTTTTTTTTTTTAATACTCGATTTAAATGTAAGTATTCGTATAAAAATATTTGAATTATACTTTGGTAAAGCTAAATTATTTGTAATTGCTTTATTAATTAATAAGTGTATGATTAAATTTTAAACCTTCTAGAAAATGTTTTAAATATAACGCCCGCTTCGCTGGTCACTATTTTTAAATGAATCACAATAATTAATGAATTCTCAAAAATTGCATTAATTTTTATCATGTGACAAAAAAAGGAAAAACAAATTGTGGGTTTATTTTTCTGTTAGTTAATTAAAAAAAACCCAAATGCAGAGTAGCAGTAGTAATAAGCTCCTTCCCAATGTAGAAAATTTTCTGACACTGGACACGCGAGTACAAGTAAACTCATATATCTCATTAAATAAAATGACATCCTGGTTGAAAATATAAACTTACAAAAGAGTGAATGAGATTGAAAAATATGTACTCACGTGTGAAAAATATGTACTCACGTGCCAGTAGTCAGTAGGTGATGTTCCTGTACCGGTGTAAAATTTCTTAATGAAGAAAAACAGTCTTGAAAACTACTATTTTTTTATTAAAATTCAACTTGAATCATTTTAACTAATAAATTTCTCTTAACTTTAAACATAATTTAAAACAAATAAGAAAGTTAGAAAACAATTGATACTTGTTTAATCAGAGTCATTCACCTATTACGACTATAAGTCGAAAAAGAGATTTTTAGAAAACAAATCGTGCATTACGCAACCAGCAGCATCAAAAACATCATCGAAAAGCAAAGCCAGCTGATGTGTTGTACACACTCCTTTTAAATGAACCGTAATGTTGTCTAGAAGATTCGCCGACAGTTAAAGAAACAGTTAGCTGTACTGCCATTAATTTCATATGCAAATTTATGCAATTAAAAAAAAAAATAGGAAAAATAGGTGAATGATTTTATATTTGTACTCAAGTGCTATTTAATTGATTAATAGTTACAAATTTTGAATAGAAATCAAATTAGATAATTGCGATCGCAAGAAACTGAGTTGAATTAAAAATACTGCGAAAGCAGCGCCACTTGCTTGCAGGTAGCGGTTAGCGTTTGAGTTAACTAGAAGAATGTAAACAAAGCAGCATTTTTACCTATTATAGTTATTTTACATAAAAAAGGAAGTAAATTTATTCAGCACTTGAATACAGTTTGCTAGAAATAAAGTTACTTAAACATAAAACCTCCGGAGGTAAGGGGAAAAAAAAAGTGTTTGTAATGCTGACGGGAAAAATGAGAGAATGGCGAATTTAGCCAACAAAATGCCTCCCTTTCCCGACAGAGTTACAAAAAAAAAAAAAAAATTTTTTTTTTTTTTTTTTTTTTTTTTTTTTTTTAAGGTAGAAAAAAAAATATGTAAAACCAAGTTCACAGATGACCTAGACGTTTTCTAGGGTTTAAGCAAAAATTACAATTTTTAATAATATGTAGTTTTTCCTTTTCTTCAAGTCCATTTGAAATTATAAGTCCCAAAAGACAGTCTATAAAATTTATAGTTCATTAATTGTCCTTGATTTTTTTCAATTACATTTCATGCTAGAAAAGACTGTCTTAGTTTTAGAAAAGCGTCTTTGGGTAGAGCTTTCGTCATAATGTCCGCAATATTTTCTTTCGATTGGATGTTCTTAACATCTATCTCACCATTTTCATACATATCTCATACAAACATATATCGTAAGTCAATGTACCTATTTTTAATGTTTTCAGCTCTACATTTTGTAAATTGTGTTGTGATATTTAATCTCAGAACATTCTTTTATTAACTTTCGTTTTTCTTGTTCTGGACTTTCTCTTTTTGTTTTTTGTTTCCCGCCAATTGATTGTTCGGTGCACCTGCCGTATCACGTGACGATGTGTCGCGTCTCTCTACAAGTACATTGTAATACTTTTTTCAATCATGTAATTTTGCTATTCGGAACTGACATTCCATTTTCTTATTCTATTTAATCGTAATATTTTTTCTTTTTGTCTAAGATGAATAAATTAAAGTAAAAAACATCTAGGCATTCTTTCATTACGCAGCAACGAGTGAATTATCCTAAATAATAATTGATCTACATATTATATAAGAATTTCACAGTCTAATTAAGATTCATTATAGGAAAAGAAGTCATATAAATATATATCCATGTATTTTTTCATCTAATTCAAGTGTACAATCTGATGATAAATAGAGAGGATTTTTTCTTCACCAATGGAATATACAATTACCTGTGACAACCCAGGTAAGCTAAACTTTATTTAATTATATGACTGTTGTTTTAGCAAAGAATTATTAGTAAGAATTATTTGTTATAAATATATTTAAATAACTAATTTGAGGAAACTCCGAACTCATGCATTCATTTATAAAGTATTCTTCCAACAGATTATGATTCTGAGATTTTGAATTGAAAATTTAGATTTATTCTTGACAAATTTTTTTTTTCATTGCACATTGGAAGAAATTGCTACATTTAAAATAATAAAATAAAAAATGAAAATGTAAGCGAAAATATTTGTTTTTGTTTCTTCAAAACTGAAGTGACACTAAATCAAAAGTATTGAAAAGTGCTTATTTTTATGAAAACTATTTAATTTTATTTTCTTCTTCAAGTACTATTTATCCTAACTGTGTTGATTTAAAATATTAAATGAATATTTACGTAATGAACAAATATTAACAAAACTGTTACAAAAATTTTGTTTAAGTATGTCAGCAACAAAAGATATACAAATTGAACCGCTGAACTCCACAAATTATAATGTGTGGAAGTTTCGTATCGAGATGTACTTGCAAAAAGAGGATCTTTTTACAGTCATTACTGACGATCCTCCCAACCCAATAACCGATCAGTGGCGTTCAAAAAATAGAAAGGCCAGAGCCATTATAAATCTACTTATTGATAATGAACAGATAGTGTACGTTATGAATCTAGATACAGCACGAGAGTGCTGGAATGCTCTGCGCCAAGTCCACGAAAGATCATCCCTTACCAGTAAGCTTTTCTTACTTAGGAAACTTTATTCCATAAAATTAATGGAAGGTGGTGATGTAAACCAACATATAGCTGACATATATAAAACACGCGACAGACTCACCGCTATAGGTGAAGTCATAGATGAATCGCACCTAGCTGCATTAATGCTATGCTCACTCCCTCCTTCGTATGACGTTCTCATAACAAGTCTCGAATCGAGAGACGAAGCCCAACTGACACCTGAATATATACAAAACAAATTGGCTGATGAATATGCCAAAAGGTTTGAAAACAAAACTATTCAAAATTCAGCGTTAAAAGTCCAATACCATAACAAATCGGAAAAATTCTGCAAATACTGTAAGAAAAGCAATCATAATATAGAAGAATGCTATAAGTTAAAAAATAAAAATAATTCTGCTGTTAAAAGTCACAGTAAAAATTTCAACAAAAAACCCAACTTCAGATCCAACATATGCTCTCAGAACAATGAGAAGCCAGATAGCGCTCAAATTGCAGAGGGGAGCAATAAACCAAAAGCTGATAAATTGTATTCTTTTTATGTTGGAGATAAAACTGTAAATTGGGTGGTTGATTCAGGGTCGTCTTCACATATCTGCAATGATAAACTAAAATTTCGCGATCTTAAAAATAACGTTTCTAACGTCACTATCGCGAACGGCACGCAGCTAAAATCTTTGGGTTCCGGTACTGTGGATTTGTATACCGTAAATTCGGAAAACACACAGAACAAAATAACACTTAAAAATGTTCTTTATGTCCCTGAAATAGAAACTAATTTAATTTCTATAAAAAGAGCAACAGAGAATGGCTGTATCGCTGTATTTGATGATAAAACCTGTAAAATTGTAAATCAGGGTAATACATGCATTGAGGGATATGTGAAAAATAACTTATATGAATGTCAATTAAATTATTCTGAAAACAAACACACAGCGAACATTGTAATACAAACTTGTGATAACGAAAATTGCATAAACAAGTGGCATGTGAAACTTGGCCACAGAAATACTAACCACATTAAAGATTTAGTTAACAAGGACATGGCTGTGAGTATAAAATTAAATGATTGCAAACATAATACTGAATGTAAAACATGCATAATGTCAAAATTAACTGATTCACCTTACCCCAAAGCTGCACAATTTAGAGCCTCCGTACCACTCGAACTGGTCCACACAGACTTATGTGGCCCTATGAAAACCCCCACTGTAGGTGGAAAATATTACTTTCTTACATTTATAGACGACTACAGTCGTTATACTATTATATATTTGCTAAGAAATAAGTTTGAGGTATTTTCTAAGTTAAAGGAATATGTGGCTATGACCGCAAACAAATTTGGCCGGAAAGTGCAAGCAATTCGCTCCGATAACGGGGGTGAATACACTAGTATGGAAGTAAATGATTTTTTGAATAAAGAAGGAATTGAGCACCAGTTTACCGTTCCTTACTCTAGTGCTCAGAACGGCGTGGCAGAACGTAAAAATCGTACGCTGACCGAAATGGCTCGCTGTCTGCTTAAAGACAGTAATTTATCGAATTCCTTTTGGGGGGAAGCCGTAAATACTGCAAATTACATACAAAATAGGCTCCCGACCTCCTCGTGCGACTCAACTCCTTACGAAAAATGGACCGGCCGTAAACCCGATTTATCAAATATAAAAACATTCGGATGTCGCGCATACGCATATGTACATAAAATACATAGGGGGAAACTGGATAGCACCGCTCAAGAAGGAATTTTTGTGGGATATGATAATCGTAGCAAAGGCTACAGAATTTGCACAAATAATAAAAATGTAATAATTAGCAGAACTGTAAAATTCTTGGAGGATGAATATAGAGAATCCCACAATAATGAAACATCACTATTCAAGAATGAAAATTCAAATGATGAAATTCCGGTGTCCAAATTACCAATATTAGATACTGATATAAATATAGATATAGCGGGCGATAACGATAGTCCGGATGACACGCAAACTCTGCCGCGACGATCACAACGATTAAATAAAGGTGTTCCGCCCGACAGATTTGCATTTGCAGTAAATGACAAAAGAATTGATGAGCCTAAGTGTTTTGATGATATACTAAAAATTCAAAACCCAGCTGAAAAAGAAAATTGGCTGAATGCCACACTCGACGAAATGAATTCACTCAGACAAAACAATACTTGGGAACTTGTTGACGCTCAACCAGGGACCAAAGTAGTAGGGTGTAAGTGGGCGTTCAAGGCCAAATACAATAGCCAAGGACAAGTCGAGAAATATAAAGCCAGGCTTGTTGCCAAGGGTTTTTCTCAAAAATACGGGGTGGACTATGACGAAACTTTTGCACCAGTTGCATCGCATACCACTCTAAGAAGTTTCTTGACCATGTCACTATATAAAAATTTGAATCTAAGGCATGTAGATATAAAAACTGCTTTCCTACATGGAAATTTGCAAGAAGATGTATACATGCATCAACCCGAGGGTTATGTTGTCCAGGGCGAAGAAAATAAAATATGTAAGTTAAAGAAAGCGATATATGGCTTGAAACAAGCCGCTAGAGCGTGGAATTTGAAAATTAATGAATCATTGTGTAAATTAGGATTTAAACAAAGTCAACATGACAAGTGTTTATATATCCGTAACAAAGATAACACAGAAACTTACATTCTTGTGTATGTTGATGACCTGCTTATAGCTGGTAAAAATCACAATATTGACATACTAATTAATCAACTTAGGGAAGAATATCCATTAACCGACCTTGGGGAAGCCAAATATTACCTCGGAATAAATATAGAAAGACCTTGTAAAGGGGTAATTACGCTTGATCAAAATAATAAAATACGAGACATTGTAACCAAATTTGGGCTAGATAACGCACGGCCCTCTGACACACCGATGGAACCAGGGTATATAAAATTAACTGATAATGACAATCTCTTACCAAACAACACAATGTACAGACAGGCTATAGGCGCATTACTTTACATTTCTACAGTATCGCGACCTGATATAAGTGTTGCCGTTGGCATCTTAAGCCGTAGAAACGAAAATCCTAGAGCGAAAGACTGGGAGGCAGTTAAAAGGGTTATTAGATATTTGAAAAATACCCAAGATATTAAATTAAAACTTTGTAACTCTGGTGAACCTGTTCTTAGAGCATATTCGGATTCGGATTGGGCCAATGATCCAAGTGATAGAAAGTCTATCTCTGGAAATTTATTTAAGATAGGAAAAAATCCAATATTTTGGACTTCGAAGAAACAGTCCTGTGTGTCCATGTCTTCAGCAGAGGCTGAGTACGTCGCAGCTGCGAGTGCTGCACTTGAAATACAGTGGCTCAACAAACTGCTGGATGATTTTAATTTGCCGCAACAATGTCCTATAGTGTTGTACCAGGACAACCAATCTACCATCAAGATTGCTGAAAATGATAAGTTCCAGTCAAAAACAAAACACTTACAGCTGAGATATCATCTTCTGCGAAACTTAATACAAGAAGGCCTAATCAAGCTTCAATACAAACCTACTAAAGAAATGACCGCCGATACCCTAACAAAAGCTCTGCCAAAAACTGATTTTAATAGACATAGAAATGCATTAATGAACAATTGAAAAATTTCTGAGCTTAAGAGGGGGTGTTGTGATATTTAATCTCAGAACATTCTTTTATTAACTTTCGTTTTTCTTGTTCCGGACTTTCTCTTTTTGTTTTTTGTTTCCCGCCAATTGATTGTTCGGTGCACCTGCCGTATCACGTGACGATGTGTCGCGTCTCTCTACAAGTACATTGTAATACTTTTTTCAATCATGTAATTTTGCTATTCGGAACTGACGTTCCATTTTCTTATTCTATTTAATCATAATATTTTTTCTTTTTGTCTAAGATGAATAAATTAAAGTAAAAAACATCTAGGCATTCTTTCATTACGCAGCAACGAGTGAATTATCCTAAATAATAATTGATCTACATATTATATAAGAATTTCACAGTCTAATTAAGATTCATTATAGGAAAAGAAGTCATATAAATATATATCCATGTATTTTTTCATCTAATTCAAGTGTACAATCTGATGATAAATAGAGAGGATTTTTTCTTCACCAATGGAATATACAATTACCTGTGACAACCCAGGTAAGCTAAACTTTATTTAATTATATGACTGTTGTTTTAGCAAAGAATTATTTGTTATAAATATATTTAAATAACTAATTTGAGGAAACTCCGAACTCATGCATTCATTTATAAAGTATTCTTCCAACAAATTGCACACTTGCAGTATTATCGCAGAAAAGAATTGGTTTTTGGATTTTTATAGAAGTAAACAGCTGAAAATCTTCAATTATGTTTTTAATAGTAGAGGTAAGATATTTAATGTCCTTTGCTGATTCGGAAGAGGCAATAAATTCTGACTCCATCGGCAAAAGAGCAACACAGGTTTGTTTAATTACCCGCCATGTTAGTACATATTATTGATAAATATTATATAGCCAGACCAGGAACGACGATCATGGGGATCACTGGCCCAGCTCGCATCTGAGTATGCAGTAAGCTGAAGAGGTTGCTGGTTCGATGATAAACTAAGTCCTAGATCTTTTGTGGAGGCTAGGTACTTAGGATTTGCAGTAGTCTTTTCCAATGGATAGATCCAGGATTTTCTACAACTTGTGAGAGTGAGACGACAGTGTAGCCAAGTCAGGGCGGCATCTTCCGGCGATGTAGAGGAGGCATCCAAGAAGACTTCTATATGGCACCTTCTACATTTGAAGACGCTCAGCATCAGTCTGAGGCATTTCCTGTAGAGAAGTTACTGTGCCTGCATTAGGAGGAAGAAAAGTATTAATATGATGGAAAATTTTAAACTTTTTGAGACAGGAATTTATATATTCTGGGCAATTAATTATAATCTTTTCATCTGTGATATTGAAGTTTATTCCCAATAATTTTGTTATTGGGCCAAGATTTTCTAGTTCATAAATTGATTCTAGTAGCTTTATTACTTCTTTTAGATCTGTTTCAGATTTAGCAAATACAGGTGAGTCATCAACGTAAATTAAAACTATAGCTCTATTTTTATAATTATAGACACAAGTCAGACCTTTAATTTGATGGAATCCGTTTGTTATTAATTTATTGTGTAATTCCTCATACCAGCACTTTCCTGCTTGATGGAGACCATATAGAGCTTTCTTTAATTTCAAAACATGATTTTCTTTTCCCTCTATTATATAATCTGTAGGTTGGGCTATATAGATATCTTTATCAACATTGCCATAGAGATAGGCACATTTAACATCAATTAAACTATGTTTCCACTTCAATATACAGATAAAAAGAATCATAAATAAATGGATTAGGACAAAATTGACAACTGGTGAGAATGTTTCCTCATAATCTTGACCTTCAGTCTGATTATTTCCCAAGGCAACAAGTCTAGCTTTAAACCTCTTGGATTTATCTTTATTTTTCAGGGTGTAAACCCACTTCGCCCCCAGAATTTTAGTGGTTGGATTTGGTACTGGTTCCCATACTTGCCTCTTTATCATCATGTCAATTTCCATGTCCATGGCTTTCTTCCATTCCTTTGCTTCTGGTAGTTTCTTTGCCTCCCTAGGTGTACGGGGAATTATTATTTCAGCACAATTTGCCTCTTCTTCCCTACTTATCTCTTCAGTGTCTTTTCTTTTAAGTGAAAAATCATTAGTTATTTGACAATATTTGGAAAAAACGTCTAGTGAAGGATCATAATTTATGTTCTTTACAGTAGTTTTCAAGTTCTATATTACTTCTCAAAGTTTTTCCATCTGGAGCAAATACATATATATCTTCCTGTCCTTTAGTCTTTCCCTTTCTTCTAGTTTTTGTGTATCTTCTAAAGGTTACAGACTGGTCAGATTTTAGTTCCGTTTCAAGACTCGTACTCTACTGTGGTTCTTGTTCTGAACTTTCACTGCTTGAGCTTTGATCTTCTATGTTTGTATCAATTAATTCATCATCAAATTCTGAAGCAACCACTTGCCCGTCTTTTTCTATTCCTAGCTTTTCTTCATTAAAAGTTACATGCCCCAGACAGCACATCGCTTCCCCAGGATATCTTCAAGATGTCTTCTGGATGAAAAGACATCCCAGAAACGTCCTTAAGATGTACTGTGGATAAGTTAAGCCTAACTGTGCTGTTAGGGATGTTTGCTTTCTATTATGGTGTCCTCCTCGGGTATCCAAATTCGGTAGCCCCTTGTTCGCATACCGTATCCTATCATTATTCCTTTCTTGGCTCTAGGTTGAAATTTATTCCTTTTCTGTTGCGGGATGTGGACATAAGCAATGCAACCATTTCTCTTAAGATGTTTCAGAGTTGGTTTCCTTCCATACCAACGTTTAAATGGAATGTCATTTATAGACCGATGGAAAATTCGATTTCTAATATAGTTGATAGTATGAACTGCTTCTAACCAGAGATTTTCAGGAATGTTGGAGGACTGTAGAAGAGTTCTCATGCTGTCAAAAAGTACTCTGTTCAACCTTTCTGCAGAACCATTCACTTGAGGATAATAGGTATTGGTTCTCTCATGTCTAATTCCTAGTTTTCCTAACAATTCTTCTACAGGGCGGCAACAATACTCAAGTCCGTTATCACTCCTAATGGCTCTTATCTTTTTACCAGTTTGACGTTCTATAAATTCTATGAAACTTTTTAATTTAGTGCAGACTTCATCTTTAGTTCTCATAGCATAGCAAAAAGATCGGCGACTGTAATCATCTAGGAATGTGAGAATATATCTAAACCCATGCTTAGACGGAGTAGGGGGCTGGTCCCCAAACATCTGTATGGATAAGTTGGAGTATTTCTGTTGAACGAATATTATTTGACCTTGGGTATTCTGCACGTGTATTTTTTACCATATATGCACGGTTCGCACCTAGATTCTTCCCCTTTTAACTTGACTGATGGCTCAACTAAACTTTCATTAAACATTTTCTTTATTGTAGGAATGTTACAATGCCCCAAGCGTTCATGCCAAATCATAATATCATTTTTATCTACTGAATAGGCAAATTCTACAGTTTCATTTTTATTTTCCTTTCTAGATTTAATGCCGTCTTTTTCTTTAACAATTTTCCTTTTAGTTAGTTTTGGGGACCTTTTGTTTTCTTTAATTTCATTTACACCTCTCCTTTTCAATGAGAGCCCTTTTATAACATAAAAATTATCTTTTAATTTTGCAGACCAAAGATATTTCCAATGAGGGGAAAAAATTTTAAAACCATGGTCTAGTTTTGCGTGCATACCAGCTTTATCCATTTTAGACATGCTTATAAGATTTATATACTGTAAAATATAAAACAATATTTAATCTAATTTTTTTTGTTTATCCGGATATTTTCATGAAAATTGAACAGTAGCTTTATAATATGCTGTCTAAGCAGAATATTAATTCAAAAGTAACGTGAATGAAAATTTGAAAAAGTTTTAAAATTGCAATTTTTATCCCCACTGTAAAACACGTGACATCTTGATCGGTCACTATCATTTCCTTTTTCCAGACAGTCGCCTGGCATTTGAAATGATGTTGCCACAAAAAATTCATACTTTAGTTAATTTTAAAAAATCTAATTGTTGTACCGATAAGCCGCTTGCACACTTAAATTCAGAAAAAAAAAATCTCTCATTTGGTATCGAAATCGTAACGATCGGACAAATATTTCTAATTTATTTTCCACTTTTTCTGCTTTTAACTCCATTAAAATATCTATTTTTATGCAATCGCGATGAATTCTCAGTCATTGAGATCGCTTTCTGATTAGGCATGATTCTTACAGGTAAAAAAGGCTATAAAGCCTAACAGTAAGTTGAAGATGTTGAATCCATTTATTGACAAAGAAGGTCTGCTAAAAGTAGGAGGAAGACTTGGAAATAGTGATTTAAATTATGATAAGAAATTTCCAATTCTTCTTCCATCTAAACATAAATTAACTGAATTAATTGTTGTCTTTTATCATAAAAAATTTTTGCATGCTGGGCCTAATTCTCTATTGTATTATTTGAGGGAAAAATTTTGGGTTACAAATGGTAGAAATTTATGTAGAAAAGTTGCGCATAAATGTGTTAAATGTTTTAGGGTTAATCCAAATTCAGCACAACAAATATTAGGTAATTTGCCAAAAGATAGAATTGTTCAAAACTATCCATTTAATATCACTGGGGTAGATTTCACTGGTCCTTTCTATATTAAGTACAAAAATCAACGAAAAGGTATTTATAATAAAATATATGTTGCAATTTTTATTTGCTTTGTGACCAAGGCTATACATTTAGAGTTAGTCACGGATTTAACGTCTGCAGCCTTTATAGCTGCTCTTAAGAGATTCATATCGAGGAGAGGAAAATGCAGTAAGCTGTATACAGATAATGCGGGAAACTTTGTGGGAGCAAATGCAGAGCTCAAAAAATTGTATAAAATGGTAAATGGACCAGATGATCAAATTTCTGGGTATATGAGTTCAGAAAACATTGATTGGCAGTACTCACCTCCTAGAGCGCCAAACTTTGGAGGATTGTGGAAAGCAGGAGTCAAATCCTTTAAATATTATTTGAAAAGAGCTGCGGGAAATTTAAAATTAACCTATGAGGAATTTTTGACTTTAATTATACAAATTGAAGGGATGCTAAATTCTAGGCCTTTAGTCCCCTTAACTGCTAACGTAGAGGATTTAAATGTGTTGACTCCTGCCCACTTCCTCTTAGGAAGGGCAATTACGTCTATAACTGAGCCAGATTTATCAGAAATTACAGAAAACAGGCTTAGCCAATGGCAAAAAATAACAAAGTTATTTCAAAGCATTTGGCGTAAGTGGCACTTAGATTATCTATGCCACTTACAACAGAGATCGCGATGGAAATTTGAGAAACAAAACATATGTGTTGGAGACATGGTTATTCTAAAAGAGGATAACTTACCTCCATGTGAGTGGCCACTGGCCAGAATAAGCAAAATTTTTCCCAGAGCGGACAAAAAAGTAAGGGTAGTGGAGATTAGTACTGCCTCTGGAAAATTTAAGAGGTCCATTTCTAAAGTTTGCCCGCTTCCAATAAATGATTAACATTGCTATTAATTATGAATGTTGTAAATTATGTAATATTTTGATATTTTTTTTTTTTTTTTTTTGCATTACTTTTTATTTAGCATATGTAATATTTACTGTATAATATTGTGTAATATTAAGTGTATCAGAATTTTTATGTTGAAAAAAAAAATTACTGTTAGATTTATTGAATGTTTAATAAACATTGCAATGGGGGCCGGTATGTTACGCTTGCATGCGTTAACACCGCGCCACCTATAATTTGTATTCTTCGTAAGAAACTTTGAAATGAAGCGAAGAGAGTTTGTGTTGTGAAGAAAAGTGTGTGTTCGGCGACCGCAGAACGTGGCGTCGAAAAATAAATAAATTATGAGTAATTAAGTGTATTCGTGTTTTAAATAAGCATAAATTGCCTTTACAGTTCTTATGAGAGCCAGACAGTATGCACTACTCCAAAACCAAAGGTGATGTAATTTTTCTTAATAAAATTCATTTTTAATATGATGTAGCTTTGAAAAATCAATATATATATTTTTTTTTTTCTTTCATATTCCATCAATAAAATTTATAAATACATTTCATAAAAAGCTAATAAGAATGCAATACTTTACCAGGGCTCGATTAGCTTCATGTAAGGTGTAAGGAGCCATGCACACATACATTCTAGGGTCCCTACTTGCGCTTAAACAATATTTTTCTGTTACAATATTTATGCATCAGCAGCTCAATTTGTTGAATTAAATATACAAGAAATGGGTTTGAGAACCCTCTGCTCTACCCTGTTAAAAATTTCTGTAAATTTAATGTAAATACTTACCCAGAGTCTCCGTAAATTTACACAGTAATTCTTAGTTAAAAGTGAATAATTGAGATTCTCAATCTTTATTCTGTATTTTTACGTAATTTTATTATTTAATTAAAATTAAAAATGACTGTTTCTACTTTAGAAAAAGCATTTCAAGTCCGAAATATATTCTCACCAATAATTAATTAAATAAATAATAGTTATTAAAATGAATGTATAAAATAAGTTTGTAACATCGCCGTTCATTTTTCACTCTTATTTTACATAAATATATATATTTGTCAATTAAAATTTCTGGTGCAAATCTGACCTGCGGATGTTGAATGTTTTCAGTAAAACACTTCTTTTTTTTATTGACAACTAATAGAGATATTTTTAACTTCTCTATAAGCATATTTTCATAGTATTTTTAGGTTAAATTTAGTGTATTTTATTGTGTGTATCAGAAAAAGTTGGTATTTAATTCATTGCTCTACATTTTTTTTTTTTTTTTTAATTTATAAATGTCTCTTTTTACAATAAATGAAAATTTGTATAATTAAAAGTATTCTAATAAATAAAACTAAACATGTGCATGCATCATTAATAAACGTTTTTTTTTTTTTTTTTTGTCATATCACCTTACAATGTTCATTAGAATTTATAAAACTATGTTAATTTTATTAATTTTTACTCCTGTCAGAGAATGTTAAGTCACTGGTCCACAGAACCAGGGATTTTAAGACTTTACTGGTACATACACATTTTCACTGGTCCGTTCACCCATTTTATTAGATTTTTAAAAATATTTTCAAATTTGTAAGAAAATATATTTACATGATAAATATGATAATTAAATATATTTGTAATTAATTTTAAAATACAAATAAAGTCTTACATAAATCAAAAATGTTAATAAGTGGGTTAAATGTCCAAATACCATTATGAAGTATTATATATTAAATATGTAAGGTAAAAACAAAAGTTATAAAAGGGAAATTAAATTAAAAATTATAGAAAATATGCAATATTGATAATTATAATAAAGTGCACTAACTAATGTTATAACATACTATATTCTATGAAAGATTCATAGGCAATTTTTGAAAAAATAAATAAATAAATAAACTGAAAAGCCTTACTGGTCCAGTGGACCATTATAATTTATATTTTGCTGGTCTGTTGAATGTTTTTGTGGTCCTGAAACAACAGACCACTGTTATTTCGAGCCTGATATACTCTACAAATTGTAATATTTAGTAAAATATTACAGTTAGTCAGTCCCTATAATATAACTGATAACTTGAATCAGAAGGGAGTTTGGAGGAGGGGTTAGTATATCGGAGGGCGTAGGTGCTCCAGGAACTTACTACCATCTAGTCAGCGATGAGCAACTCACACACGAATATAAAATCACTGCTTAAACGCAACTAATTGCTAAAATACGATATTATTTCGGTGTTAATCGATAAATTTGAAATCTTTTCACAGGTGATTTCCGAAATTCACGATGTTTTGTGGCTGATTGTTGAAGTTGAAACACACAATCATTTCGACGTTGCTTAATGAGGTTACTTTAATCATAATTGTTTGCTGAAATAGGCTTTATCTCTCTGTGTATCAATGAAATCCGCGCTTTTTTACAAAGACGATATCCGATGTACGCAATAAATTTGCAGAAATATGAAATCAATCATTTTACTACTAAATTTTTTTAAATTATGCAATAGCAACTAATTGCTAATATAGACTATTATTTCACCGCTAATTGTTAAATTGTTGTTTTTAAAAAAAAATTGAATACTGAAATATATTATTTTACCAAAAGAAAAAAAAAAAATTACAATTCAAAAGTCTATCTACAATACGGGATCATTTCGTCGATAAAATTTAATTTTAATTGTTCAAATTACATGCTGAAATAAGCTGTTAATTTACTACAAAACAACATAATATTCTTGCGGTGAGTTATCGAAATTCATCGTTTTATGTCTTATTAAAAAAATTTACCTTTATCACGGTTAACTGCTCAAAAAAACAATTGTTTCTCTTTTTCACTAAATAAAGATAGGCAGTTATTTTCGCTGCTATAATCGTCGAAATTCATGTTATTTCTGAAAATTGATATCACAAATGTTAAATACATGTATTGAGTCAAAACACAGCAAGATTTCTGCCTTTTTTTAGTGTATGTTTGCCGATTACATAATTTTTGGATCTGATTACCGAAATATACGCAATTTTCTCGTCCGAATAATGCAAAAAACCTTTTGTGAAAAATCTGTTTTATGTTTGTTGATTTCTTAAGTTAGTTAGTTTTAACACAAAATTGAGAAAATAATAATCATAAAATGAAGAGTTTTCGCGAAAAATATTGCGCTTCAGCACAAAATACGAAATATGCAGAATATACTCAAAATCCTGCATATGAGAATTGGATGCCGATTTCAATACTTTCAGACTTTCACATAATTTCTGTGATTCTTTATTTTATTATGTTATTTCGATAATAGTCATTTCTACTTCTTGGATATGCAGAAAAGATCTCCAATACACAGGCTTCCAAGCAATGTCATGAACAAAAACCTTAGTGGAAACCGCGGCTAACAATATTTTTTTTTCGCCGGTCAAGTGAAGATATAGGCCGATGGCACATAGATCGCACAGAAGTGATTTCTTATGGAATTTTCAAATTGCATTTGGGCATAAAGGTAAGTGAAGTCCGATTTGACATCAGATAAAATCAGGGTTCGAAAAAACCCGGTTTTTTTTTTTTTAAACCCAGCCCACCTGGGCCCAATGCCAAAAACCCGGGTTCTTTCGGGTTTTACATGAGAAATCTGAGTTCCCAAGTTTTTTCAAATTTACATCTTTTACTCCTTTACATCTTTCAACTTTTACATCTTAATGTAACCATATAACATAACATGTAAATCTAAACTGATCATTTTTCAATGAAATCACATGAAGGAAAACTGGAAAACACAATTTAATTTAAAAGTTAAATATTTCATACCTACTTATTAGTAATGTTGAATAGTCTATACAACTGCAGTTAAAAAAATAATATATGAAATGAAAGAAGTTTAAGATGTTAATTATATATAAATAATATTAATTATATGCATATTCAATTATAATTTATCTATATACAAAATTCCAGTTTGAAAAAAATAAAACTTAAGCATTACACCCACGTGTTTTATTATAATTATATATAAATTGTAAAAAATTACAGAAGATTTGGTATTTTGTTAATCTAGAATTGGTCTTCTGGGGAAAATGGGTGTTTAGCTCGAAGATGACGATAAACTTTTACGAGTTTCGTAGCTGTATTAAGTCCTAGACGATTACGTAGTTTGTTCCAAACTAATCCAAATGTAGAGAAATATCTCACAATTGATGCAGATGAAGCTTGTGCTGAGTATAAACCGAAAAAAAAAAACTTTCCAAATCCTTGAGGAAATTTTGAATTTTGCTCACACTTTTTTGCCATGATCTGCCACCATTTTTGAGAAGAAAATTTTTCTACAACATTCTCAAGCATCATGGAAGCAGGAAAATAATCGGGGTCATTTATTTTGAAAGCTAAAATGCATGGTAAAAATTCAGGGTTGTGATCAGCTAACCACATTTCTGCCGAATCTTCTTGCTCTTTACTCAATAATAATCATAAATGATTAATAATTAATTAAAAAATAATCATAAAAATTAATAGCCATCTTGTTTGAAATAAAAATTATGAATGAATATGATGTATAGTAAATTTTGAAAAAACCCACTTTCTGGGTTTTTGAGTGGGTTTTTTAAACTGGGCCCGCCCGAAAAAAAACCACCCGGGTTTTTTCGGGCTGGGCCCACTTTGGCGAACCCTGGATAAAATTCTACTATAAGTGTATATTTCTCAGCAGAAATGCTAAAATATCTTTAAAAATAGCGATATAGCAGATGGGAAAATACAGGGCACAATTTCAATTGAAAAAAGTGAAGGGCACTAAAACAAAAAAGGGCAGGGTGCGCGCGGCACCCTTTGAAAAATGCATAACATGAACACTAGGAAGAAGCCACTAATATTCATACGTACAGTAGCGGATTTAGGGGGGGGGGGCTAGGGGGCTGAAGCCCCCCCCCCCAAAAAAAAAAAACACTGACATTCACAATTGAATATTGCAACTGTAAATTTTTTATTGGTCTAGAATAACACTTTGAAAAATCTTAGCCCCCCCCCAAAAAAAAAAAAAAAATTCAATTTCTGGATCCACCACTGCTGATGTACATTAAAGACGATGAGATAAATGATTACTCAAAGGTTAAAACAATAGTAATCAGAGTTTGAGCCAACACCCCAGACTTGTTTGGAAAACTTTAGAAAAATACAGAGACAGCCTAATGAAACATAGTTCGCATCCAGATTAATTACGAGTTGGGATTATTATTTAAAATTGAGAAATGTGTCAGATTTTCAAACTTTAAAGGAATTAATTGTTTCTAATAAAATTTGCCAGGCACTTGATAAAGACGTAGTGTGTTTTATTAATGTGAGACAGGCTGATTCTTGGTTTAAACCCACGGAATTAGCCAAAGAGATAGATTTGTATTTTACATCTCATGAAAAACCATTAGGGGATAACTCTATAATAAATAAAAATATCCATTCAAAAAATGTGTCTAGAGTTTTTCTAATGGATGTAAAAGGTACAAAATGTATTCTTGCGTGTAGTGAAAATCATCCTTTATATAAGTGCCCTCTTTATAAAAAAAAAAAATGTCAATTTAAGAGAGAGTGCATTTAGTAAAAACAAAAAATCTCTGTTTTAATTGTTTAATGGCTCATAAAGTATCTTGCAAAAGTAAATTTTCATGCAACATTTGTTGGAATTGGTATCACATGACCTTGCATTTTTCTCGCAATCAAAAAATAATGACAGAGGATCAAACAATAAATTCTTCTCACATAGGGGGAGGAAGTGAAGAGGGGATAAATGCTAGTGATTCCAGACTTAATCTGTCAGCACCAGAGTTTCAGATGAGTATTCAAAATAATGATCGTAATTTATTTTCAACTATGTGTAATGATCTAGTTAATTATTCAAAAACAGTACAGTTGAAGATCTTTAATCCGCACACCTTGGTTCTAGAACTTGTGCGGATTATAGATTTTTGCAAATTACAGATCATTAATGCCCTTTCCTCACTATATGAATAAGTATAAGGTGCATAAAACTATAAACTTTATTTAATGAAGCTAGAATTAGAATTGTTTGTTTTCATATAATGTAATGAAGGTAATACTAATAAATATAACAAACAATAAAATTTATTTAATGAAGTAGAAGCAATGTATAATTTAAACCCTTAAATGAGTAATTCATTAAAAAAACTGTACTCCTACTTCTGGGCTGTAATTAACAGTATGCAGCCAGGTACTTGGAATGTGATTAATTTGATGCAGATTTCAATGACTACATTGTAGATCTTATTTTCCAAACCAATGCTGGTATAAATTTTTCCTAAAATAGTTTTGTGTATTTTTGAAATACCACCCAAAAGAGAACATTTACACTAACATTCCGTAAACATCTGTGAAAATACACAATCCTAGCAACGCATATGACATTTTTTTTCAACCAATGAGAAATGCTGTTACTGGCAGGAGTTAGAAAACTGTACTTGCATGTGTTTTGTTTGATCACTAATTGAATATTATACAGATGGAGATGATATTAAGATTCGCTAAAAAAGTATAAAGGCAATAAAAATATTATTTTTTTTTTTCCTTTTGAAATTAATTATGCATATCTAAATTGAATTTTACACTCATTTTTTTTTCATTTTAGTATGTGAATAAATGTTCTCATAATTCAAAAAGACCGTATGATTTTTTTAACGCAGTTTTAACTCTTAAAAATGCTAAATAACCAGAGAACACTAATATGTTACAGCACAAAAAAATTTATTTTTGAAAATTATAAAATTTTTAAAATTTACTTACTTTTTTTTACAGATAAAAACAGGTCTTACACATAAACTTAAATTTGATGATATTCAAAGAAACAGTTTCCTTTTCCTTAATACACAAAAATACATTACACTTTGTGCATTTTGAGTGAGGTTTGGACTAAATGTTTTTTAAAGCACAAAATTCACAATGACCCCAATTCGAAACAAATGTTGGCCAATGGCATCCACGATTTTCTAAGTGAATAATCTTTACAAACAGACATGTTCCCTTTCCTCCTCTTGTTTGCACAGAAAACTTGCTCACTACCATTAAATTTAGGTCTTCCTTTCCGTTTTGACTGTGCTTTAGATTTTGTAAGCAGTCCTTTGGTTATGCAAGTCTATATTACAAAGAAGCTATGCTTTCTCGTTACTCTTTATATGCTTATATATGCACCAAATGTTAAAATATGGTACCCACAAACTCAGATTTTTATGGGTAAAATGGAAACTTCAGTCTGGACATCTTTTTTTCCATTGCCTATTCACTCTTGATTTATTGCATCCTGGGGTAGGAAATAATTTTCTGAACATGAACTACTGCACCCTGGGTCTTGTTCAGTCTCTTGATCGTCTACTTCAGAATCTTAACGAAAATTCTAGCAGATTATTTGCTGGGAATTCTTCAACTGAAGAATCATCTGTTAGTGCATAACTGCTTTCATATGGTAGGCTCTGTAACAAATATAAAGCCTTTTGAAGTCTGAGCTTCATTTTTCCAAACATTCTAAGAAGAGGAAAAAAATAATAGCACCTTGAGAACCCCTGTTATTGTTAAATACTCTTGATCTCTTTTCCTCCCTGACATTTTAAGAAACAGATTTTAGAAATATGAAATATATATACTTTTTTATTGGCAATGATGAGCTTAAATCTGATGGTGTTATGTTTTAAAAAACATAACACTACTTTATTCTTAAGTTTCAAATAATTCAACACTATTTTATTTAAAATTATAGGTTTTCAGTTGCCTTTTATTTAAAAAGCTTTCTCTTTCTAAATTTATTTTATACTCCGCGAAAATGTCTATCAAAATCGATCGCGATCTATTTATTTAAAACATTTCCGTTTTTACTTGAAAAATTTGCCTTTTTCAAAAATGAAATAAAATAAAAACAAATACAGAAATTCCGTATTAATATAATATCGTAATCGATATTCTATGCATAAATCACTAAGAAAATAATAGTAGAGAAATTACTAAAAGTGCAAAATTAAAATTAAAATGTATAAAATCAGAAAACCCCTAAATTATCTGGTCAGCAATCAGTGTCATTTTGCATTTTAAATTATTTTTCCAAGCTTTATTTATATGTAACATTAATTTCATTAGATAGCTTATTTTATTTACTTTAATTTGAGCCATTGCTCATAGAAATAGCTTAAAATTTAATTGTTTTCCCTTCAAAAAATCATAAGTCCAAAAATACCTTTTTTATTTGACTGTGTCCTTAAATTCAGCGGTCAGCCATGTTTACTTAAAATGCTTGACTTTCCCGCGCTTTCAGAGGGGGAAGAAATGTTCTAGAATAATCCGGAATGTTCCTGGCGTTCGTTCTTGACGTCACTCGCGTCCCTTTCGCGCGCGCTCATTGGCTCACTCGGAAGAGAGCGCGAATTTCCGATAGCTTTCGGTCAGAACAGTAGGTGGTCACCGGAGAAGAAGGTCGGTTTTAAGCTGAGGCCGGGATTTTCTTCCCACGCCAACGCTAGGAGCTGAAACTCGGCTCTTATGCTCGATGAGAATGCATTTCTTCTACCCTTAAAGAATTATTTACCTGCTTTATTTTATTAAATATCTTTGATCACAGAGCAGGTGCAGCAGTACCGTATTTTTTTTGTGATGATGTAATATTCCTGCCCGGCAAAGCAAAAACCTGTCATCAACGAGATCGTTTTTTTTTCTATGAGAAAAATTTGCTATTCCGCCAAGCTAACTGCTCACATTATATGTAAACCAATTGTCTGCATCCTGGAGATTTACTTCTAAAAGTTTGCAAGTTCTACAACATATTCTGGATGATAGCGATTCAGCGACAACAATCGAGAAGTGTATCTACCTTCATGCCTGAAAGTGAGTCTATCTCGGCAAAGGTCCACATAATGTTCTTCTCTGACTATTTTCTCCTCAGAAGCCAGTGCTGATCATGAAAATTTGCATAGCTACATATCCAGACTACGAGTCGGAAGCTGTGTGCGTGATGGTTCACCTTCTAAGTTTTCCAGAACGATAATACTAAATTTTAAATAACTGTGAGAAATTTCGTGAATAGAACTTTGCTTCGTTTGAACTTTCGGACAAAGTCACGATTAGAACTTTATTACTCTCGGACATATACATCATCCCAATCACGAATATGTGAAAAAATACTGTGTCAACTGAATTATTCAAGAAATATAAAATTTTGTGTTTATTTTGTGTTAGTTTAAGTGTGTGTAAGTGGTGCCACAATTTCAATACAAATATATGGATTAATTCGTTAATGATATGCTAATAAAGAAATCTTGGTAAGTCATTTTCTCATGTCTTTTATTATGCATGCCTTGTATTTTCATTTAGGATATGTTTCTCTTTCAGGGTGAGTCACTCCAGATTTTAAATTAATTTGTACCCCACTATTTTAAACGATCAGTTGGTGCTATAACTTATTTTTATTCCGAAACTTATACAAGTAGATTAAAATTCATTTCGGCCATTAGCTGTTTTTCAAAACCTAAATTCTAAAAAAAAAAAAAAATTCCTTTTTTATTTATTTTTTTTTCCCAAATTCCTAATTTTTCCCCTGTTAGCAGATTTTCCTGCTAACAGATGGTTTTTCCTACTGTAAAACAACATGAAAACTAAAAGAAAATGGCACAATATTGAAATGAGCTTGCTTATTCATTAAACAGGTGCTTCTCGCCAAGCAGGTGCATGACTGCAGTAGGGTTGCCAGATTGAAAAGTTAAAAGTTATCCAGATGGGCTAATTTTAGCCACATCTGGCAACTCTGGACTGCAGGTGCATATCTGAGTTTGGATAGAGCTTGTAGCACGTTTTTCTCAAACAGGTTTATAAATAGGTAAAGCAAGATAAATTCCAGAATTTCCCCAGGTTCATAAAAATAATTAAATAAAAACAGGGGGGGGGGATAATACTTTTTTACATTTTTGGGTGCATTTCTTTTTATTTTTTAGAGGCACTTAATATTTAAAAAGTCAGAGCATTCTTTTCAAGGTATGACAATGAAATGTTTACTGTGCCAGTAATTTTTTAATACAAAAGATAGAAACAATATTTGACTGAGAGATAAGAAGGAGATAGGGGAAAAAGAAATGAATAGCAGGTAGGATACTATTTTAATAATACAAGGACAGGCAGGGTGCAGCAACCTCCTTAAACCATCCGGGGCAGCTCTGGGTTGTTAGTACTCTCTTACTGTGCTTGTTACTAACAGCTTTCTTTTAAAAATTCAATCTTTAAAAATTGATTTAAATCAATGATTTAAAAAAAAAAATCAACTGATTTAAATTGGGCTGATTTAAATCGCTCAACTCTGGTTTTAACATTTTTAATAATTGCGTAATGTTTTTTACTTACACTATATTTTCATTTAGAATTATGATGGTATAGTTTTTACTTTAATTGGACTACTGGGGCATTCGTAAATGTAAACAAACGTATTTTGACCCCCAAGAACGTGACCTGTATTGTATTTGTAACTTTTGTCTAGCTTGTTTAAATAAAGTCAATCCTGGTAATTTAATTCACTAAAACTAACATTAAACCATCTATAATTTTCCATTGTATTTTGCTGGGAAAATTAAATAAATGTTACATAAACATATTTAGTTATAAAGAGCCTTTTCTAGTTTTCTGCTATATATTTTAGAACAATAGAAATAATTACTCTATACATCTGTCTAATGTATTTTAAATTTTTATGATGTCATGCTTTTGCGAAGATGTATTTAAGTGATGTTTTAAAGTTGCTTCAATTAATTGTTACAAACTGTAAATATCATTTAAGCACTTTATTATGCACTTTATATTTTTATAAGATTTCTATAGATCGTGATTAATTAATTTTAATTCATATATATTTCGAAAGTGATAAAATACAAAGCCTTAATTTCATAATCAGCATAACTGTTAGTCGGTTCAAAATTTTATTAAGGATATCGTATAAGCCGAGAATTTTTGGAAATTTTTCGGAAGCTGAATTATGGGGGTTTGGCTTATATACGGATCCACATTTCTAGCAAAAAACGTATATTAGAAAATGATTGAATACATATATTTTAAGCTTAAAAACTAAATATAAAGTAAAATAGTGATATTAAACCTTATTTTTAAATAATTATCACATGAACTCTTAAATTAGCAATTCTAAATTTATTTCACGAAACGCTCAATGTAGTCACGTGTGTTTACATTTCTTTTTGACCTGCCGGTAACTGAAGTCATCGGCAGAGTGCACGAACGGAGTAAATTCTCTGTCTGATTCAGAAATAGTATAAGAGAAACTTGAAAAAACAGGACTCCTGATCATATTTTTAATTTATACAACTAAATTTAAATCATCTCTGTTAAAAATGTTTCTAGGCTTACACTAGCAAAAGTGGCAAATCTTCGTTTTTTTTAATAGAAGTATTTTTTTTTTTTTTGTTGTTGTTGTTGAAGATTGCCTTGAAGCACTGATAAAAATACTGAAAAGTAGAAATATACAAAATAATTTAGATACGTCATTAAAAAAAAAAAAAATCGATGTAATCGGTCTTTAAACGGCTTATTTATGTAAACATCCAGCAGCTGCATTGCATCATCGACGTTAGGGTTAGGTCTTCCGGTAACCATCGTTTTCAGCTGCCAGGACTTGCGTCCGCATCTGTGTTTGCCTCCCTTCTGATAGGGTTGCCAGAGTTAAAACTATCGCCATTGCCGAATACACTGTGATTGTTTTATGTTATAGCTAAGCAAGATAAGGAATTCTATTGGCTAAGCACTCATTCCGCGCAATTTCATTGGACAGATTATCCTGAAAGTTGTATAGATTGGCAATATTTTCTCTATTTTGGTGATATACTCGAACTTTAAAAAGAGCATTTTTTTCAATTCTGCTTATACACAGGTTTGCAATTTTGGGCAAATTTCTGCAGGGAAAAACGTACTCTCGGCTTATATACGGATCGGCTTATATTTGGAAATATAAGGTATTTTTGTTATGTTAGATATAGGTGACTAAGAATTTAAGTAGAAAACATTAAACATAAAAACATTTCTTAAGTAAGCTTTCTATTTATATATTATATTATTATTATAGATTACTTATGTAAGGTAAACACATGAAATATATGAATGATTCTTTTAATTAAAAAAACTTTAAGGTAGTGATTTTCTTCTGTGTGTGTGTTCGGAGCGAGGGGGGGAGTAAAAGAGGTGATATATTCAGTAGCAGTAGATTGTTCTTTGGAAATTCGATTGTTCTTTGCCTGTCTAGCATATATAGTGTAACATTAGTTGAAAAACTTTTAAAAAAAATAATAAGAAGATAATGGGAACTGCATTTTAAAAATTTCGGAATATGTATAAACCTTTTTTAAAAAGTTTAAACTTTCTTATAGCTGTCATTTTACATAAAAATATCATATTTATATTGTTTATGGTGTCTCAAAATCACCCATAATGGCAGTGTAAAACTGAAACAGAAAAAAACATTTTTTGTGTTTATGCCAGAGATATTTGCTAAGTATAATAAGATTAAGTTATAATTAAGTTTAAAATTTTCATTTTTATGTAAATAATTATAAAAGTATTTTGAGTATATATTTAGGAAAATGGAAAATAGTTAAAATGTTGATCAAAATTACCCTGATTGACTGTTTTACTTAAGTAATTAAAATTATAAGATGCAGATCGATAATATTTGGTGACATTAGCTTGATGTGTAGAATAATAAATAACTATGAATAAAGCTAGCAGGCTTTGCCTTTTTTGCTGATCACTACATATAAATAAAATATAAAAAACTTCCATATCATTATCAAAAAAAAATCTTTGAAATCAGTCGAAACCACAGTTAAAGTTCCTGCTGCCTTCTGCAATAGCTTTCCAGCCTGCAGTATGATGATTGGCTTCACCTGCCTTTTGCATAGACTTAACTGATTTTTATCTCTTCCCCCACCCCCCACCTCCACGGGTAAATTTAAAAGTTTCGCGAAATTCCATCAGAGTGAATATTGGGTACACTTAGCCAACACACATATAAAAAATCGCCTTTCTGAGGTAATTTGGAGTAGAGTTAAGGTTGAAAACGTGTTTTTGGTCAGCCCGCCTGTGAAAAGGGAGGAAATTTGGAAAAATTGCCTTATAGTACGTGTTGAGTACCCATAACCTACCGAAACATAAAACAATCCCCTTCCTGAAATAATTTGGATCAGAGTTTAGCTTGAAAACATATTTTTTTTGCCTCCGCACATAAAAAGGGGAGGTAGAAGATGAGATATTTTTGCAAAATTAGGCATTGGATACATAGGAACAACTCGCACATAAAAAATCACCTTTGAAGATAATTTAGAGCAAAGTTATACAAGAAAATGTTTTTGCTCCCCTTCCCCAAGATTTGGTAGGAAAGAATTGCGTAAAATCCCTTTATAGTGTGCGTTTGATACGCATAACTAATCAACGCATCAAAAAATTGTTCTCTTGACATAATCTGGTGCAAAATTACTCTTGAAAACATGCTTTTGCATCCACCCCACACTTAATTTAGGAGGATAGGCGAAAGATTTCGCAAAATCCCTTTATAGCATGTGTTAGGTACACGTAACCAACCCATATGTTTGAAAAAAAAAAATCTTACTGTGATAATTTGGAGCAAGCTTATGCTTGAAAACGTGTTTATTGGCCCCTCCCTTGCTATTTACCCTCTACTTTAAATATATTTTTAAGAACAAATCAAATTTTGAGGACTTTTTTTTTTCTTAAGTAAGCAATGTTCAAATTATTTTGCATATGAGTTTACTTACTTTATTCACAAAATCTTCCTCAATAGTTTTATTTTTCTATATAGTTTCTATATAGTTTTATCTATAATTTATTTATACAATTGTTAATTACTGGATGTTCGGAAAATCGAGTGTAGTCACTCCAGATTTTTTTAACATTAAAAAACTAGAAATGAATTATTTACTTAAAAATATAATTTTGTTGTCTCATAAATGCAATCTGAAAATAAAAATTTACTAATTGAATCTCGGTCTTCCATCTTTTGACAAATAAAGAACGTGTATTTAGATTATAAGAACATTTAATTTTTGAAAAATATCAAAGAAAACATTGTTCATTTAGTGACTTTATTTTTAACTGAAACTACACAAAACAGATAAGATAAATAATTATAAATATGTGGAATTTTATGGGATTATATTTCTTTAGTGACATGATTTAAGAAGCTATTTTTTTTAAGTTTTCTCCCAAACATAGGGGCAAAAGTTGTTTCTTGCATTTCGCATCATATCTCAATGAAAGAAAAGAAAAAAAAAAAAAAAATTCAAAAGCCAGTTATCCAGCATATTAACTGGATATCTGATGGTATTTCAGATATTGAAAAATCAGCCAGATACTGGATATTTTCTGGATATCTGGTCCATCCCTATGACACTTTTAACTGGTATTCTTTTTTGTATTGGAACATCGTTTGTGCATCTCAGAACTTTTAGTTTTTGCACCAGCTGCTTGAATTTGTTTATCATATTCGAAATTTTACTTTTGATAAACTTGAAAGTACCTAAAACAAATTTGTTAAGATCATAGACAGTTATTTATTTATTATTATTATTTTTAAGATGATATATATTAATAAACTGTATATTTTAATTATAGATAAAAATGTAGAGCATCGGCTTATCTCAAAATTATTGAAGTAAGCATCTAAATGTAGCATTAAATCTTCTATTTGTAAAAATTATAACTCAAATCTTATTTTTTTGTAAACTATCTGTTTTGCAAATAAATAAATGAATAAAAATTAAAGTTTTGATTGCTTAGTATTTTGCTTAATATTTTATCAAAGAAAGTCTTACAAAATTAAAAAGAATAAGAAAAAAAAAATGTTCAATTCAGCAAACTTTGAACATAATGTCCCATCTTTCCCAGATCAATGTCTGTTTTAAGGTACACATCTCCATGATAGTTTTTACATAATTTTATCCGTTTCTTTTCAGAAAAACATGTTTAAACCAAGACTCTGTTAAGTGTTTGTTGAAGTTAGGTAGAAAATACAGCATGGTTAAATTAATTTGATCTTATTTGATTTCTTAAATTTTATTCATTTTTCTAATATATGCTTTTTCTTTTCTTCCAGATTCTCACGATCAAATTTGAATAATTTTAGTGATCATTCTGCAAAAATGTTGCGTGGTAGGATTACAAGATCTAGAAATAGAAATCCTAGTAATCTTCATGTTATTCCAACTGCATCTGCTAATAGGAATGACAAAAAACTGCAGCAATCTCTAATTACTGCAGTTAAACCAGATACAAGCCCCTCTTATGGTGTAACAACTAGTAACTCTCCAGCAGGTAAAAAACGCAAAAGACAGCCAAGGAGGCGAAATAGAAAACGTTTTGCTAAGAAAACTGCTGAGCAGGATTCTTCTGATTGTCATGATAATTCTGAAGAGGATAATACTGTTGAAGATACAGTTGAAAAAGATGAAGAAAATACAGTTGAAAAGGCTGAAAAAAATATAGTTGAAGAAATTACACTTGATGAAGCTGAAGAAAGTGCAGTTGAAGAAAATACAGTTGAAAAGGCTGAAGAAAATATAGTTGAAGAAATTACACTTGAAGCTGAAGAAAATGCAGTCGAAGAAGCTGAAGTCGAAAAAGCTGAAGAAAGTACAGCTCAGAAAGTTGCAGAGCACCAAAATAAAAAAGGTCAAAAAAAGCTGCAACCTATCAGAAATACAGCTGAAAAAGCTGTAGAGAACACAGTTGAAAAAACTGTAGAAAGTACAACGGAAAATATAGTTAAAAATGCTGCTGAAAAAGCAGAAAATACTGCTGAAAATATTAATGGCAAGAAAGAAGAAACTCATAATGCAGAAGTTGTACCAGAAGCATCTCAGCCTACTGAAGATGATTTAGATGATGAAGTTGCTTCTCCTGAAGGTAAAGGAAAAAGATTTCCTGTTGGTTTTAGAAAAACAAAATTACATTATTTGATTTATAAAAAGAAGTCATTTTTCAAACCAAAATTTTATAACTTTTCAAACCAGCGTACTTTTGTGAATTACTTAAATGATAATGAAACCGATCCTTATGATGCTAATGAAAAATTTGGTACAATTGTAGAAATTGAAGATGAAGATAATGAAGAAATCGAAGATGTAACTATTGTTAAAGATGTGGAAAGAAAAGATGACAGTATTGTAATTGATAAAACTGAAATATCTGCTGAAATTGTCCCGGAAGTGGGTCTAAAACCTATTCAAAGTGATGAAAACAGCGAGGTAAGAAGTAAACTTAACTTTATTGCATACTATCTAATCCATTGATATTTTGTATTACTTATGCATTAATATTACCCAGTAATCGAAACTCAACCATTTATTTATTTATGTAAGCATTTAAATATATTCAAAAATTTCATTTGAACAATATTCTTAGTAATTACTCTATCCTTAACATGTTAAGTGCCATGTTAATTCTTAAGGAAATCCCCATCATGCCACACTCGCTACTTAGAAACTATGTTTACCATGCTTCAATAAAATCCATTAAAATGCCTTAATGATGTCCTGTAATAAAAAAAATTTCATACGTTTTGAATAAATTTTCAGTAATTACTTAAAACAATGTTAATTTTTTAGTTTTATATTTTTACACTGTCAGCTACTGGTGTTGATGTGGCTTTATATCATATTTTACACTGTCAGCCACTGGTGGTTTATGCGGCCTAAACAGAAAGTTCAGTGTCAGCCACCGATGGCTGACACTGAACGTGTTAAATAATAATTATAAAAAAATCACTGAACATTTTTTTTTTTTTTTTTTTTTTAATATAACTAGGGCAATTCTACTATAATTTTAACTTTCAGATCAATGAAACTAGTGTAAACCAAACTTAAGAAAGTCACATAAAATGTGTGTGTAAATGTTTATTAATGTTTTAAAGTTGCTAAAAAATATTCAGCAGTGATCATTTATGAAGGGATTTTATTTAACTGACAAAATGTACTGAGCCTTTGTATCCAATTTTCCTTACTGTCCCCATGATGTTTAAAGTCTGTAACGGTTCATATTATGTAAATCTTGTAATTATTATGCTTAATGGTGGTGACTATATGATACTAAAATGTAGTAAACACAAAATATACACTATTGTGAAATGTATTTTTCTCCTACACTGCCATAAATGTCACAATGTAACAATTTTTCCAAATTTATTTAACTTTGGGAATTCTTTGGTAACAGAATTACAGATTGCAGCAAATTTAGAAGTTTTATTAGAATTAAACTAAGTTATTATTATTATTATTTCTGATTTTTTACAGATGTAATAAGTATAGACATAGAAATCAAAATTTGCATTTGAAATATTTCGAAAACAATAGAGAATTTTTTGAAAATTTTTTTAATGTTTGGTAACGGAATTACAGAAAAAAGACAAAGAGAAATGTGATGTTTGGACAAATTTAAATTCCTGTGAATTTAATCATGCTTTCAATGTTTATTTTATGTGGTTTGGTTTAATTAACTACATGTTATACTCAAAGAAAGATTTGTTCAGAATATACTCGTTATTCAATATTTTTAATTGCAGTTTAATTATAAGTAATGGAATTACACTGATAGTAACAGAATTACACCTTCTGATAATTCGACTTTTTAAATTTATAATTTTAAATCAAGAATCAAGATATAACATAAATACTGATTACATTTTACTTTACATTATATTTTTTGACAAAATGATCATCTTTAAAAGTTAAATGACCCCTATGATCCATTTGGGGCTCAAACAGTGTCATCAGAATATATTTCTCTTCAATGTAATCAACGTCATCTTGAGAAGGCGAAATAAAAGTATCGCCACTACGTTTTGGAAACTTTACGTGTAATTGAGAGGATTTTTTTGATAGCACCTGCCCTACATAATGGTGTTTGACTGCCATTTTCTTGCTTGAAAGCTTGAAGAAGCAGGCATGTACTTTACTAAAACCCACTGCCCATTACAAATTGGCAGCTTAAGTACATTTTTAGGTTCACAGAAACTTTCAGGAATAAAATTGTGACATGTAGAATCAGTTGAAGAAGATATTGTTTTAAGTTCCAGCGTATATTCACTGATAACTTTAGCAAAACGTACACTACGCAGATTGGGAATAGCTGCAATGTTTTCCTATATTTTGTTGTACTCTTGTATATTACTTTCGATCTCTTTTGTTTCACAATATAAAACTGTGATTTTTCTCGCATTTTGATTTTGCAACACGAAAAAAATCTGCAGCATTTTGTACTTGCTCTTCCTTGGATAATACTGCTGTAGACACAATTCTCTTCACCACTCCACCAATCCCATCCACAGCACCCTTACCATGGCTCGTTGCAAAAAACTCCCAAGCGATATTCCTTTTCATGTGGGTGAGAGCACACTGCAAGTATTTTTGTTTAAATTGGCTAGTTGCTCCATCGGAAAAAATACAATCTCATTAAACTGTTTATGAGTAGCTTCTAGTTCTAAAATAATTTAAAAAATGTTATTACTGCATACTTGTCGTGTGACATATAATTGGAAATAATAACCATGGAATGTATATTTTCTGCTTCCCAAGCACAGACAGTAAACAGAGTAATTTGATTATATGACCAATAAGATGACTAAATCTCATTTTGATTCATCGTAGTATAATTCTCTGCAAAATCCACTTGTATTATTACTTTTGAACTATTTTGATGGACAGTTAGTTTTTGAAAATGGAAAGACTCAACTTGTCTCCTTTTTATGTATGTGTGACGAAGAAAATTTAGAACTTTTTCTTCTAATTGAGCAAAGCACTTCTCAACAGTCCCATTTTCAACAGTTTTAATTACTTTTCCATTATGTGTTTTCCACCGGTACCATTCTATTTCTAAGTCTTTAACTTCCTCAAAATAATCACAAGCTTTAATAGAGGAAAGTTGAGGGCAATTGTTGCATTCAGAGAACATGCACATTTCATTATCCTGATTACAAGTATTGATTGAACAAAATTCTCTGAAAGATATTGGGATTAGTGGTAAAATCTTTTCTAAAGTAATTAGTAGCAACCTTACGTTTTCATGGTATATGCATAAACAAGTAGTGTGTGGCACTTCCTGTTGTAGCAAAACTTGCTTTGGATGTAGTGTTGCAAACTTTGAAAAACTTATTTTCACATCCTTATTTTGCTGTAAGAACATAGCATGTGCTTCTTTTAATGTTGAAAGTATGAACTGTTTTTGCAATTTGATTTTTTTTTTTTCATCCTTTTCTACAGTTACATAATCTTTTTTTCCAGGACAAACCCAGGATGTTTCAAGAAAAAACATTTCTACTTTACTTTTGATTTCAGAACTTAATGCAAGAGTATTTGTTTTTGTAACTTCTTTTTGTTTTGAAAAGCAATCCAACATCACTGGCTAGTTCCTGTAGTACAATCATTTTTTTTCTTGGTGATCTTGGTAAATGTTTGCTGACACGTTGTTTTGCTTTTCCTAGTGTCTGAGGTGTCATCAGTTTTGTCATAGGCATTTTCACTGAACTGTGATTATCTGTATTCTGGTTTAAAGATTTTTTTCTTTCTCAATCTATGCTCTTGAACACGCTTTCTGTTTTGAATTCTTTCACTAGCTAATTTCCTCTTACTCATATTCAATTTTGCCATTTTTTTTCTTTCCCTGTCTTGTGCTTTTATTTGTTCCAATTTTTCAGGATTACTTTTTAATTTTTCCCTATATCTTTTCATCTTTTCTTTAGCAGTCAAAGCCATTTCTAGTTAATTGTAAATTACAACATGAGGCTCAAGCAAAATTTACAACATATAAGATTTAGACAATACTTATTAACTTCTGAGAACAATGTGCTGTCTATATCATAATGCAAACAAGTTTAGTTGTATTAAATTGAACTTCTTTTAAAAAACTAAACTTTTTTAAAGTTTAGTTGTTTATTTTATTTCACAAAAAGCTGCAGTACACAACTAAACCTATTGTTTACATTACATCAATCATAACACTTGCTCTTTTTTCTCTTTTATGAACAGAAATAAATATTAATAATACTGATATTATTATTATTGTTATCTATAATAATAAAAGAAGATGTTTGTCTCTCTGTCTGTCTGAGCATCTATACGTTCAGCCCCTACTGAACGCAGAAGTATAAAATTTGACATACAGATGCCTAGAAGCCTTCCCGAGGGGATAGTGAAAACAGAATTTAAAAATTTTAATTAGTTGCGGAGATATTAATTAAAATGTCGATCGTAAAAGAAACATTCTATCAGCAGACGATTTTCTAAGCTGTCTTGATCGGAAACAAAACACATGCGAGACAACTGTCTGCGATAAAAAAGGAAATGAATGTAACCAATTAAGATATCACATGTTTTGTAGTGAGGATAAAAATTGCAATTTTCAAACTTTTTTTAATTTTCATTCACGTACATTTAAATTAATATTTGGCCTAGACAGCATATTATAAAGCTACTGTTCAATTTTCATGAAAATATATGAATAAATAAAAAATATGACGTATTTATTAGAAAAAGATTAAATTTTCTTTTATACTTTGCAGTATTTTAAATTGAGATATGTCGTTGAAATTTCACAGTATTTGGTTTTAATGCCCAATAATTCAATTGTGAATATTTTTGAAAGAGTACGATTATTAGGGAGGGCTTGAGAGAGGGGGGGAAAAGGGGCAAAAATTAAAAAAAAAAGAGTTACTGTGTTTGAAATTGGTTGGTATATTTAGATTTAAGGCAGGGTAAATTAAATGCGAATATTTTCAAGTGTAAAATTATTATTATCGGCGGAAAGGGGGGGGGCAGCGAAGGGGCAAAGATGTAGAAAAGGAACAGGAGTAACGGAATACCCAGAACACCTTTATTCTTTAATATTTTGCAGAGTTTCGAATTCAAATTTCTGCTCACATATCATACTAAGGATTTTTAACGTTATATAGCCCGGAATTATGCAAGTTTTGGAGAAAACCAGGGATAAGTCGGATTACTGAGAGAAATTTCGGAGAATAAAAAAAAAAAAAAAAAAAAAAAAAAAGATACATTTTCATTTACATTTAATTGCAAATAAAATTTTGTTCTGAGTTCTAAAACGGGGATAAGGTGCCACCGAGCGGGACTTTGCTAAAGTCAGAAATTTAAAGGATCATAACATGGTGAGCGAACAGGCTGTTTCAGATATTGAAAGTGGAAGAGGGCGCTGCAGTCTACCAAGCGGGAATTTACTGCAATTAAATTTTTCAATAAAGCTATTTTCACTATATGTCAATATGCTGTTGTAAGATCAGAAATGGGAAAAAGGTGCCACTGAGCGGGAGTTTCATAAAGTCAGGTTTTTCAAGGATCGCGAACTAGCTGGTCGCTGAAGGCGGCTAGTTATTAAAATAAATACAACAAAATAGTATATCAATTTGTTTAAATATGCTACTTCAATTACCTTGAAATAAATAATACCATAAAAATGTACAATGTAAATTCCATTACTGTAATTCTGTTACTCATTCTGTAATTCCATTACCACTTATTGTGTTACTAATTGAAAACACATTACAAAATTTTTTGCATTACTTAACTCCTCCACTCTACCTTTAAGAAAAAACAGAACATCTAAATTTTAATAATATTATTCTTAGAGTAAATAAAACTTTAACACCATTGTAGTAATGGAATTACATTACATGGCCACTTCATTATAATTTATTTATTAATATAATTAAAATAAATATTTTTTAAACTTTTAACAACATTCCTATTAAGAATGTTCTTTTTAATAATCAACACACCAAAAACAAAGAGAAGTATATAGCTATGGAAAGTTGGTTCAGAGTATTATAATTTTTTAAATATAGATGCTGGGTATCTAGAAAATTGATTAATTATTTTAGTAGACAAATTTAAAAGTATTTGCTAAATGTTTTGTAGTGAAGGAAGGTGAGTTTCAATTGATAATGTTTGTATTGTACTTCTCAAGTAAAACACTAAAGAGTACAGAGACCAAGATGATTTGAAGATGTATAACTCCATATAACTTGTCTTAATTTCATTGTATTTGGTATTAGTTTCAAATTTTGTATAACTTTTACACCAATAGCTTCAATATCTTTATTGAATATTTTGAACAATTTAACTGCAAGTCCTGAATTTGCCAATACCTTATGAAGTCTGAACATCAGTAATGTCCATGCCATGTGCAACAAGCTGGTCTGCTTTCTTTTAAGCTGTCCTCCAATGCTATCGACAGAACTTTTGCCGTGACCTGGTTCAGTGAACAGGGTGTCTACTAGGTCATTAAAGTCATGAAAAGGTCATGAAAATCAACAATGGGTCATGAAAGTCGGCAATAGATCATGAAATTCGACTGTCGACTAGAGTCACGTATTGGTTCAGGTAATCCAATTTCGATGGTTGGGTCGAACAATTTTTTTCTCTTGCAGTTCGGGTTGAGTTGATTGAATTTTTTTCCCTACAAATCGGGTCGACTTGAGAATATCTTTCAAAATAATTTCTTTAACGAGCAAAAACATAATTCGGCTATGCATCCTTTGGTGCATTGTTGATTTGCTTGTAGCACTCGTGCCCATTTTGTTCGCCTGATGAATGGTCATGTTTTTTTCAACCTGAAACAATTGTTGCACATTTATTGCATTTTATGGTGTTTATTCAAAGTTTTGTACTTATTACTAAACTTGAAGAACATTTTGTACACTTGAAGTACACAACACACCTAAATGTTTAAAAATTGTTTATCCATTTTTCAGATTTTAAAACTTTTAACTTGATGCATTAGTAATTACATTTTAAGTTATTTTTAAATTATTTACCAGTTGTATAGCAGTAAAAATTTACTTTATAAGTTAAATAGCAAGATTTTTAGATGAATTATTAATTTTCATTTTAGGTTTTGAGTCAGGTGTGCGTCATTAAAATTCTCTGTTATGGGTTCATGTCAATTTTCAGGTTACTATTGTTTAGTAGCATAAATATATAAACATGATTATAAACCTAATACAGGGTGAGAGGAAAGTTTTTGCACAATCAAAATATTTTATTACTTATAAAATATATAAAAAGTAAATTATAAATTATAAATGCTCCGTTGTCGAAAAAACATAAACAGATGAGTTACATTTCAATTTGACCTCTGTTAGCCTTGATACATAAATTAATAAGTTTGAGAAAATCATCAATGATGCTCGTTAGCATCTGAGGAGTAATTGCATTCCACACTCTCTTCAAATCTCGTTTTAAGACTGAATTGAAGCATGCCTCTTCTTACAAACTTTATCTTCAAGAATGGACCAGATTGAGTAGTCTAAGGGGTTTAAATCAGGGGAATTACTGGGCCAAATATCTTTCCCCAACCAGTAGCGGATTTAGGGGGGGGGGCTAGGGGGCTGGAACCCCCCCCCCCCCAAAAAAAAAAAAAAAAAAACACTAATTCATAATTGAATTTTGCAATTTTAAATTTTTTATTGGTCTAGAATAACACTTTGAAAAATCTTAGCCCCCCCCCCCCCCAAAAGTCAAGTTCTGGATCCGCCACTGCCCCCAACTGTTAGGAAAATTCTTTTCAACAAACTCTAGGCTTGATTTTGCTCCATGAGCTGGTGCCCAGACTTATTGAAAGGTACAGGAATTTCCTTTAAAATGCCGATTAACCCATGCTTTTACAGGCTCCAAGACATCTTTTTGATAATCCCTTGCTTCCATTTTTACGTTTTTATCCAAGAAAATCTGAGGAGTTTTACCAGAAGAATGAATTCCTGCCAAAACCATTAATAAGACTGGATAGTGAGATCTGGACACATTGAAATTGTTTTTTGTCCCTTTACGTAGTAGTACCCTATCATTTTGATGATTATGGGCACTTTCTATGGTTAATTTCTTTTCGTCACTGAAGAGAACTTGACGGAGTCCTCCGTTTGCGATCAAACATTTTATAACCTTGCATTTTTTGAGCCGAGTTGCTTTCATTTTGTCATTAAGAAAATGAGCTTTTCGTAATTTATAAGGGTGAAGATGTAGCTTGTTTTTAACAATGTTTCTAATAGATCAAGTGCTGATTTTAATATCCTTAGCGAGTTTTCTAAGATAACGTTGGGGATTTCTTCGAATTCTCTTTCTAATTTTATTCCTATTGGCTGGTGTGTCAGCTGACCTTGGTCTACCACATTTAGGTCTGTAACAGAATGTACCTAACTGTTTACATCGGTTAATAGCATAATAAAAGCTTCTTCTTGGTACCGAAACTTTACTCATGCTTGCAACTCTTGATCCATCTTTCCTAGGGATGTGGGTTTTCCGGAAAATTTTCAATCTCTAAATTACGAAGGTTTTTGTAAAATAAAACTAAATACATTAAAAGCTACAAGTAAACAAAACTATTCAAAGAAAAGTATGAATAATAATTCAATTCAAAAAGAAATTAATAAACAAAACACAGAAATTATGATTTAATGTTTTATTAAACATGTATAAAGCTAGAAAGTTATAATTTTAATGACTGTTTTGCATGTATAATGGTTGAATAATCTCTATATATAAAAGGTGTCTGAACGTTCTACAGCTGTCAGAGACCCTCACATATTGCTGCCAACAGCTGAACCCAGTTTTATTATATAGGAAAAAAAATTATGAGAATTAATGATTTTTTTTTTTTTTTTTTCCATTATTAAAAAAAAAAAAAAAAAATTCTAAAAAAATTAAATTTAATTTATTTAATTTTTAATACTTCATACTGAAGTTACAAAGTGGAAAAAAATGATCAAAGTTCTTTTTTGCACTTTATAATTTCAAAATAAAACATAAAAAAAAAAAAAAAAAAAAAAACTGTTTTTGAAAAACAAGAATAAATTTAACAATTGTGAATATTCTGAAACTAAACAGAATTTAAAAAACAAACAGAGGTAATTATCATAACGAATTTCTAGAATAATATGGAGATTGGCTGCTAATGGCAGCAAAATTATTGAAACACACATCCATATTTTTTTCTTTTTTTTTTTTTTTTTCTTTAGTTTGATCGCTAATTTTTATCATGAACTTATTTTTTTTATAAACAGACTAAGATCATGACTCTATAAATATTTATTTAACAAAAAATAGTATTAGGTGCACATCTTTTAAATAGAAATTATTGCTAGCGCATCAATAATTTTGCTGCCGACTGTACAAGGTAATTAGTAAGGCCCATGCAAGGGTTCATTTCATCAAGATTCTTTATATTTTTACGTTTTTCGATTTCTTCTATTTTTAAGCATAGTTTGCGAACACAAAATCATATTTTTTAATAGTTGGTGGTATTGGATAATGGATGTAATCCTCTATTCAAAAAAATTAATCTGAAAGTTTGAGATTTTTATTATTATTATTATTTAACTTTAAATGTAACACCTTTATGAGATTTTTCAAGTATAATTCGATTTCGGATATTTTAAGTAAATAAAGAAATATTGAGTTCTTTCAACTAAACCTCCAATTACAAGATATGATTCATTTTATCTATTTGATTTCCTTAAATTTTAATCAAAATCTTGCTGTTTATTTAATTAGGCAATTAATTGTATTTCCTGTTGCTTGCATAAAAAAAAAAAAAAAAAAAATCCACATTAGAAATTAGTTTTAAAAAGTGATTTAAAAAATATATAGGGGAGAGGGGGGCACCTTTGAACAGTTTTTTGGAAAATCAACATATTTTTTTATTTAGATGATAATTATTAATTTTAATTGTTGCACAAGTAAAAGTAGGAATTTCTTCATCATGCGAGCTAAAAATTAAAAAAAAAAAAAATTAAATAAATTAAATATGTTATAAGACTTTAAAAATTGTTAATATTTCTGTTCAAACCTGCCCCATGTAGGGGTACCTTTGAACAAGCCAGGGGCACCTTTGAACAAACATAAACAAAGAGAAATTATACAGAGTTTTTATCAAATGCTGAATACTTTTAAGAATTATAAAATAATAAGAATAAAATTAAACATATACATTTACTGAAATTACTAAATTTTTATTATTTAGCCAAATTTATATCTATCAAAATTGACATCAAAACTCATTGCTGAAACAGCGCGTAGGGTACCTCCATTAATGTTTGGTTGATGCAGTTTTTTTACAATATCATTGAAATCCACCAAACTGATATTTGGTGCTTCCGGAAAATGAAATTTATCATTTTCTTTTTTACAGAGAAACTTACCATTAAACTCTGTTTTATCCTGTAATTGCAATTCAATCTGACCAACATAGTGAAGAATAGTTTTTTTTTTTTTTTTTTGTAGCAAATTTTACTAAAATAAAATCATTCACATTCAAATCTTCTAAAACAAGAGTTTTTCCTTCTTCATCCTCCATAACGGTAATAGTGTCTTCAAAGTCAGTTTCATCATGCACAGAAAATGTGCCATCTTCATCGCTGCTTTAATCAACTAATGTATGCTGTCTCTTCTTAGTTGTTTTTTCAAAAGCAGATTTATACTATTTAGATTTTTTTCTTTTGTTCTGACTTGCTTTGTTTTCAGCTTTAATTGCATTTTTCTCAGGAGTCAAAGTCAGTATCCTGGATCGTCCTTTCTTACGTCCACTAAGTATGATGGTAGATGACCATAATCAAAATAAATTTTTTCATTATAAATATTTTTAACTTTTTGCAAAGGAAGCAAACTTTTCTGTAGGAAAAATGACAACATACAAGACTGAAAAAAACAATAGTAGTAATCAAAAGTGATGTTCACATGCATATTAGTAGAACTTTAATATTAAGTAAACAATAAACCAGCTCATAAATAATTTGTATGTCTTCATTGTCATATTTATTTTTTAAATCCAAAATAAAATAATAGTATTGAGATTGATTTATAACTCTTTTCTTCAAAGTTTTGTTTGTTCAATGGTGCCCCAACATTTTTGTTCAAAGGTGCCCCATCATATGGTGTTTGGCATTAGAATAATTTACTCAGTTAGGTTTAAGAATATGAATAAAACAAAACTTATAAGCTAAAGCTAAAATCTTTATTTCAACATTGAAACATCAATTAAAATTATAGGTATACAAGATTATCAATAAAAAGCTTACAACTTTATTTTGTACAGTTTAGATTCGGGAAAGAGAAAAATACATACCTTGCTTAGACAGCAGTGTGCATGTAAAATGGTAAAGCTTTGGCTAGTTTGTTGCATTGAAACAATAGTAATGTGCTGCCTTCATATTAAAAAAATAACATAATTTTCTAGGAAAATATTTAGATTGTTCAAAGGTGCCCCCCCTCTCCCCTAATTATGTTTTTATATAAAATTTTTCTCTAAAAATTTACAATTGCAATATTCAATTGTGAATGTCAGTGTTTTGGGGGGGGGGGCTTCAGCCCCCTAGCCCCCCCCCCTTAAATCCACCTCTGTTGCTTTGCGAACTGTCTACGATATCCGTAAAAAATAAGGAAAAAATGTTGAAACTTTGCAGCAAAAGTTACTCTAATGCCGGTTTTCAAAATCTGAAATCTCTCCATGAAGCAAAATCTGCAGATTTATATGCTGACATTTATGAATGGTTTCAGTGCCGTAAAAACCGGCGGTGCAAGCGGTGTGTTGCACCTGGGCCCATGAAGCAAGGGGGTCCATAGGCAGAAAATATTTTTATTTTATTTTATTTATTTACTTTATTATTATTATTTTTTTTTTTTTTTTAAGAAACTAGGGGGCTCTGCCCCCTGCTCGCTCCGCTCACCAACCCCCGAGGGAGGCTTCGCCTCCTCACCGACTCCCTTTACTTATTAACACATGCAGAGCTCTGTCTGCCCATTCGCTGTTTTCTTTCACTGAAAAAGGAGTATTAATAGTGCATATTAAAAAACAAAAGCAGAAAATTATTATGGAAATCTTCATATTCCATATTAAATTGAAATATGTAATATTTATATATTTTTTTGATAGAAAGAAATTCATAATATCTAGACCATTTTGCATTACAGCTTTAGTATATGACACTTTTTATTTATTTTTTACAACCTTAGATCCAGACCGAGGTATCCCTTCGTAATTGGAAAATTGCCGGTTCGGTTCTCGAGCCAGCCAAAAACCGTCGTGTACACTAGAGGTGCACAACCTGCGGCCCAGAGACCACATGCAGCCCAGTAGCCATCAATTTGCGGCCCGCGGAAGGTTTGACATCTTAGGCCGCATTAATCATCAGTAAGAGAGAAAAATAAAAAAAGAGAGAAAGAAAAATTTTTATTTGTGGCATTCATAAAAACTTTTTTCGGTAAGGGAGGGGGGATGAAAATGTTTGTTTTTAAACATATTGCTGTCTGAGAGCTAAGTTTTCCATCCTATTTCTTAATTATATAACACACAGCATGTTCCTTAATTTTTTGTTGGAAAATCATGACAAAAACTGTGGCATTTTGGTGTATTTATATTTTTAGGGTTCTCCTCTGGAATTCAATTTTTCTGTTTTAATATGATGTATGTAAGTGTACGCATATATATTTATATGCGTTAAGTAAACGTTATGGTATAGTGCTTCTTTTAATTCAACATAAAGTTGATAGATGCATTTGGGTCTTTGTTGGGCAATGTGTATGGATTTTGATGAGCCATGGTTCCTTAAAGAAATAAGAAGAAATTCTTATCACTATATAATACTTGGATTCAAAATATTTTAATTGTGGTAGCATCTGAATACTTTATCTGATTGAATTAAAACTTCGTCGACATAATTAATGCCACTGCGTATGACTTTATATAGATTTAGGCGAGTGTAGGACTTATAATACTTTATAGGGACATGAAGAAAAAATCTATCGTTATGGCCTGTAGACTTAACACTAGATTTACGGATGTTGATTATATACCTATTTTTACTGAAGTGAGCCAATTTGACTCACACAAGAAAATTGAAGTTTTTTGCAAAGAAAATAGTTCCAAATCAATTTAAATAAAATGTTTATTATCAAAAAATTCATGGAAAACATTTTTTACATATAAACTCTGTTTTTGAAGCACATTTTCCACAAACATTTCTATTACATTTAGCACAATGGTTTGTACATCTGTTTCTGGGCGAAAAAAGCAGGACCCCACTTCGCAGACCACAAATATGAACACTTCAAATTTTTTGCCTCATATGCTCCTCTATTAAATAAAATTGCTACAAAGGCCCACAATTGTGATTTTGTAACCGTCCATTCCTTATTATTCAAAACTTGACGAGCTTCGAGTTCGTTACATGATTTTATATACGCCATCATACCTTCGTCAGTTATCAAATTGAATGCGCTGCTTACCGAACCAAGCATAATATGCCTTTCAGCATAGGCAGTTGGACCAGAAATCTCTTTGAATATGGTATAAATCGGTGATCTACCTACGTTTCTGACTTCGTACAATGTTTCCCATAAAGTCCCATCAGCAGCTTTTTCGGCTGAAATTTCTTTATCAGAAGATGTATCGATAGCGTCTAAATCATTTTCGGTTTCAGAATCAGAAATAACCCTGGCTCTTTTTTTTGTTAGGAGCTATATAACAAAGACCTCCATCTTCACTGCTTGAAGATTCAATTTTATTGACTTCCTCCTCTAATTCAATTTCGTTATCACATTGGTCTATATCAATTGCATCCGATTCATTATCTGTTTGGTCTTTCTTTATTTTGATTAGTTTTTTCAACAAAAGACAATTTTTCTGATTTTTTCCCATAATAGAAACCCTAGATAACCAGATAAAATAAATATCAATTGTAATACCTTTTACAAATAAATTACAAAATTACCATTGTGGATCAAATTTTTCTGGCAAAAAATGAGTTTTATAAAATTATAAATTATATATTACTTCACTGCACTGCTCACCCGCAATGTATAAATCGAAATGATGACAGAAGTGGGTAATAATGTAGCGGAGTAGCGAAAACAAGTGACAATGGCTCCCACATACACAAATATTGTATGTGAGGAATGCCAAATGAGAAGAGAAACAAATCACGTGGACTTGACTGTTGCCCAGGCCTGATAGGACCAATAAATTTCCTGTTATGCGATTAATTGTTAAACCATTCTATGAGTCAGTGGCTCACAACCGTGAAAATAGGTATACCACATTCGATAATGCGAAATGAAGGGGTCTGCGGGGAAGAGGAATGAACATTTACATATATTTCATTACTTAACTAAAAACCAACGTATGTTTTTAAAAAGTAATATTAAAGTTTTATATGTATATATAGTGTTCAAATTTTTAATGAGTCAAATTGGCTCGGTCCATAAATCTATAGTGTTAAATTATTTCAAGTATGGTGTATAAAATTCTAAATAAATATATATATATATATATATATATATATATATATATATTCACAGGAATACGAAATAGAAATCTTATACATTTCGATCTATGGTCTCAAGATAATTGAATTTTGTTTTAATAATTTTTGATTGTTTAAAAAATATATGTATATAAAATTGATGTAATGTATGATTGTTATGGGAAATAATGTAATACTTAGTGACTTTTCACAGGAAATTACGAAATAATTTACACATTTCGCATCTTATTGGGTTAATTATAGGAAATTATTTAGGTTATTTAAAAGACACTAATACTGATACATGTTTTAGAATTTTGCTATAGAATGGTTGTTATTGGATATTTCTTGCTTAAATTTTATATAATATATTTATGGAAAAACACAAACGAATTCCGAAACATTATTGTCCATCGTAGAAATATTCGAACTTACAGAGGAATATTCAAACACTCTATTGTACTTTTCAATTTTGATTAAGTACTGAATGATTCAAATTTGTTTAAATAATTGATAAGTACTAAACCTTCAGAAAGTCGAATTGAGCCACTTCAGATTTATTTTTAATCATGTAATTATATTTTAAAACGTCGAAATCATGAATTTCAGCCCAGTCAGATATAGAATAGTTGAAAAAATAACAAAAAATCATGAGGTACGCATTCATTATTAGTACTTCAAAATGTACGTAAAACATTGTTAGAAAGTGTTAAAAAGGCTTAACACACAAAAAAAGCAGCTCTAATATTCTAATTTCAGTCCTTAATGTATCTGAATATTTTAGTGTAGCCCTGTAAATCTGAAGGTTAAAATCATATTCTATAGAAAATATTATTTTAGCATGTTAACAATAAATATTATTTTAGCATATTAACAATTTCTTTATGATTTTTACTTTTTACACTAGAAAGTTCTTTAAATATAATTTATAAAAATGTCTGTCTGAAAATGCATGGGCCTATTTTTTGTGTGACCTTGTACATAAACTAGTTGCACAGGGCCTATTAATGTCATTTAAAATAGGGAACATTCCATAGTGAATTTGAATAACATATATAGTTTTTTAAATTCTGAAAATATTTATGGATGCTGGGGGCGAGCAGACGGATAGATAGACAGTGGGACAGATAGATACAGAAAATGAAATTATATTAACAGTTAAAAATGTTAAATTGCTTAATGTAAACGAGAATACAATTCCAGCAAATTTCCAATAAAAGTCCTCAATGTAATTGAATATTGTTGGGTGGCCCTGTAAATCTAATTCTAATCATACTACATTCTTGTAGAAAACATTCTTTTATGCATATGAATAACATATTACGATTTTATTAAAATTTGTTCAAAGTAAAGTTATTAAAATTAGGTTTATAGAAATTTCTCTCATTGATTGCAATGATTTGGAGTACTTTTGTGTGTCCCTGTACACAAACCAGAAGTAGTATTTACTCTATTTTTTATAGCAAACATCCGATAGTGAACTTAATATTTCAATTTCATTGAAATTTGTGTAAAATAAAGGAATAAAAATAAAGATACCTCTCATAGAACATGATGCTTTGGAGAACTTGTGGGCGTCCCTGTACACAAGCCGGTAGAGGTATTCACTCCAATTTCAATAAGGTTGGTTGGTTGTAAGAATTAAGGTCGATTGACTCCGTAAGTATTGTAGGCCTATAACCAATTTCAACAAGGAACATTCAACAGTGAAATTGAATATCATATATCAGTTTCAAGAAATTACATGAATATTGGTAAGAGTTAGAGCACGGATAGAAGGACAGACAGACAAATTGAAGTCATTAACACTTTTTAACCTTATTGGAAAGTGTTAAAAAACATTTAGAAAGTGATAAAAACGATTAATATAAACGAAAATGCAATTCCAGCAAATTTCTAATAATGCCCATTAATGTAGCTGAATATTTTTGTGTGGTGCTGTAAATCTAATCATACTGTATTCTATAGAAAACATTCTTTTGTGCCTATGAGTAACATGTTTTAATTTTATTAAGATTTGTGCAAAGTATTTAAAATTTGGTTTACAGAAATACCTCTCATAGAATGCAATGCACCACTGATGCTATCTATTCCATTTTCAATGGGGAACATCCGATAGTGGCAGGGCCATCGTAAGGTGCTCTGCCGCACTTAGGCTAGCTTCAATTTGCAGCCCCTTCATACGCTGAAATTTTGCTTAGACGAATTTTTATAACTTGAGATTTTCCGTCTGTCAAAGTTTTTATAATGGTAACTCCATTTTCCCTTCTTAGTCACTAAGACTTTGGTTTAACGAAATTAAGTGTACATAAGACCGTAACAAAACAAAATGTTGAAAAAAATTACGGTCTTCTTTTAGTTTTGTTCTAAAAATTTCAGCATTTCCCTCTCACTTTCGCGTGTTGTCACTTTTTTAAAATCCGCAATTTTAAGTTGACTAATCAAACATTGCATAAAAAATGGATTTAATTTAAATTAATTTAGTCACACAAAACTTTACACAGATTCGTAAAACAAATAGAAAATACATTGTCGAATCTAATGCAGGGTAACCAGACGTCCTCATTTTTAGGCATCCTTCTCAGTTTTGAAAATTTCTAATGAGGACCACATTTGTCCTCATTTTAAACTTTTTTGTCCTCATTTTCTGAGAATTGCTAACAATTTGTGTATTTTCATACATTAGATTTTCCTTTCACCAATTCTAAAATATTAATGCTTTTTATCTTTTAGTGTTGTACCTAGATTGTTGAAAATGTTCTTTAGACCTGGGAATAGAATGAAATATTGTGAATAAAATAATATTATTATGCAGATAAAACCATTATCTAATTTCATTTGTATATATAAACATGTATTGCTGAAATGGTATACATTCTTCAATTTTAAAGTTAATTTTTTATTATAACTGAAAATTTAATGAATTTGAAAATTTCAAATTTATTTTATCTCTAAAACTAAATCTAATTTGGGTTAGGTTGTGGGGAATAAGGCTGATTGACTGCACTAAGGTCGTAGGCCTGAAGGGGAGTGCCCTCCGTTTGGGTCTTTCTAAGGGGTCCTAGCCCGTATTTCTGCAAGCTTCAGAGAAAATCATGGAAAATTCCGAACGGCTAGGTCGACGAGCGTGACCTGGGATTGAACTCGGCACCTCACGTCTACCAACTTTGAGCGCAGATTCGCTCTGCTGCTGGTGGTCTAATATCTAATTTGTATAAATTTTAAAAATACTTTTATTTAAATTAATGTGAAATTCCCTTCTATTCTTTTTTTTAATTTTAGATAAATTTTAGATTTTTTAGATGATGCATAAAAAAAATCTGGAGTGACTCCACTCGACTTTCTGAACATTAAATAATTAACAGTTGTATAAATAAATTAAAGTAAGACAAATCCTTAAATAAACAAAAGTGAAAATTATAATAGGGTGTATGAATATATTTTTCCATAGTTTAATTTTACGCTATTGTACTTACAATCATTTCAGCCCATAGATCAAATGATACAAAATATTTCTTTGTGTTCCTTCCCTGTAAATAAGTGTTAAGCTCACCAAAATCTATGCAGTTCGTGTGACTGTGACACATAGTATGAGTATAAAATTTCAGCTCAATCGGGTAAGGAATTTAGACACTATCACACTTTTAAAAACATTGGGCCCAATAGACCATAATGAAAAGGAATTTTTCCTTGTGTCCCTATAAAAAGTCTAAGTACTAGATTCACGAAAATTTATACAGTTCGTGCGTAATGACTTATAACATGTGTATAAATTTTCAGCTTAGACAAATAAGGCGTTTGAGTGCTATCGCACTTTAAAAACATTGTGGTCCATATGCCATAGTGATAAAGAATTCTTTTATTTGTGTCTCTGTAAAAAACTATAAGTCCTATACTCGGGGAAAGCCTATCTTGATAGCATTGTTAAGCCTGGAGAAATTGTACATCCGTGAAAAGAAATAGTTCCTTTATGAATTCGAGTATAACACTCTTCCTACATGACATTTTACCTCCTATAAAACGGAAAAAAGTCTGGCTTTTTAAAATAGTATTATTTATGACCAACAGTGATATTTTTTTTTAACAATGAGGCGTAAATTTAATATAAATGTATTGTTTCGCGAATAATGTCTCATGGCGAAATATTGGTGTAAGACTGAAATCTGGAAGCAACCTTGGAATCCCCGCTGAGGGTTCGAAAATAGTTTGATAATGATAATTGCCTCCTTTACTTACAATAATTAAAGATCTTTAAAGCACTGTCCGTATTTTTTTACTTTCAAATCTATCAAAAATAGAGTAAAAATTTTGATGGATTTGAATTTTTCAGGAAATTTCACTTCAGATACATACCAAGAATGTAAACGAAATATTTTTAAGTAACAGAAATAAAATAAATTATTTTTAAACAAATACGTTTTATTTTTGTATTCATATTTTTTAACCCATGATATAATTTTCATTTACCTGTAAATAAAATTTATAAATATTTTTTATTCTCGCTTCAAACGACTAATCAGGTGTTTTTATGACTGTTATATTATTTTATTACTTTAATTTTTCTTTTAGCGAAACAATCACTATTTCTTTCACACAGGGAAGAAAATGTGAATAATAATAACTTTTTTCTTAAAGAATGTATGAAAAAATATTATATTTAAATAATTTTTAAAGAAATTCTGTCAGTAAATTAAAGTGAAATAAAAATATTGTCTCAAGTATAATTTAATTTTTATAAGTTTTTTTTTTCTTTTTTTTCTTCTTCTTTAATCTTTTATTACCAATATGGTAGAGAAAGTATTGTTTTTGTGTAAAAATTTCAAGAATGCGTTTTTGTCATATTTTTATATTTGAGACCTCCTGAATCCGAAAATAATATTTTTAGCGGTAGGACTGTTTGTGTGTCTGATATCAGCTTATCAAATAACCACACTGTAAACATAGTATTGTTTATATTTCGATTTTCAACTTTTTTTTTTTTTTTTTTTCTTAATAATATCACGCTTTAAAGTCCCTTGAATATGAAAGTAAAATTTTTTAGCGGTTGATCTCTATGTTCCTATTAAAGAAATTTAAATTTGATATTTTGAAGTTCGTATGAGGTTGCTGCTTGAAAAGTTTCATTGAGATTGGCAAGTCATTAGGTAAATTAATAACTTTGAACTTAAGTTTCAAGTGCAAATTCATTGAACTTTATTTATTTATTAAGTGTAAGCACCATAACTCACTGGATGCTGAGGAGTGCGGTAGCCCCCTCACACAGAAATATATATATATATTTTTTTTCCTTGAATGTTCTCACGTATTCTGCTTTTTTCACAGAGATCTACCGTAAAATGGTGAATATGTTTTAATGTATCAAATGCTTTCCATATTCATAAAAATTAGGTTTTTTTTTTTTTTTTTTTTTTTTTTTTTCAAAATACAAACAAAAAAAACTCAAAAATTTATATTGGCAGATATCTAAATTAACCCTACATGGTTATAAAATTGATATCCTTTCGTTAAAATTCTGTAAGATTGCATCAGATAATCTAATTTTCACTCATTTGGTCTGATTATTATACATAATTTAATACAATAGTTATTTTATAATTTAAATTTATAATAATCATAAAAAATTGATTCTTCATCTTATAATATGAATTTGCTTCTTTTAACAATTGTTAGTACAACAATTTCTTTTTAAAAATTTAGAGTATTTTCTCTCCATTTTATGGCCTACCAGAGATCGAGAAGTGATGGCTTCGATCCGAGGTTGTGCTCATCGACCTAGCCGTTAGGAGGTTTCCATGGTTTTCTCCGAAACTCGCGTAAATACGGGCTAGAAGCCCTTAAAAAGGCCTCCACGGAGGACATTTCCCCTTTAGGCCTAGAACCCTAAAGTAGTCAATCGGGCTTAAACCCCATGACCAACCAACCATCTCTCAATTTTATAAAATTAATAAATAAAATAGTGCTAAAAGAATAAGTGTTTTAATTTGACCTATTTTGTCTGAACTAAATCTTCCTCAGGTTCTTAAAAAAATAAAATAAAATAAAAATAAGACTCGTTTAATCACGTAAATTCGTTTACTCTGTACGTAAGTTTCTTAACTTATGGAGAAAATGATATGAAAATTGTCATTTAATAATTATATATATGGCTGAATATCACATAAGTGTGCATTTTGGATTTTTTTAAACTTTTTTTTCAAACTTTGTATTTTAATTTGTATTTTTTAAAATAAGTCCGTAAGTACATCTTAAATAAATTCTGAGTTTGACAGAGATCGATCATAATTTTTTAAAATTTTATTGAAAATTTTCAATAAAAATTTATAATTTTAATTATCTTACAAAATCAAAATTACCATTTAAACATTTTTTTTTGTGGTTCAGATTCATTAAAAAATGCAAGACTTAGGCTTTTCTAAAAAGTTCTTCCCATTTTAAAAAATAAAATAAAAAAACCCAAAATTTTTAAATTTAAAAAAATAAATAAATTTAAATTTAATTTTTTATAAACATAAATTATATCAATGGGAAGTATCATAGACTGCATACCTCTTGACTATAAACTGGAAATAATTTGTTTACTTGCATTAAATTTTTAATTATAGCATTTAAAGATGTCAAAAAATGATGTCACTGAAATGACAATGTTTGTCACTGAAACGACTGTTTGTCATTGAAATAACAATATTTGTCAAAATGACTATTTTTCACTGAAATAACATTGTTTGTCAATGAAATAGGACCATACAATATTAAAAATGGAACATATTAGAACAATAGAGAAAAGATTGTGAAGGGAAAAGAAAGAGCAATAATGAGAATATCAAGCAATTTTATTGTATTAAAATCCTTGTAGTTACAAGTTTAATGATTGACTGAATTAAATTCAGAAAAAGCATTTTGAGCATTATTAAAATCTTCATCCTGAAGTTTAAAATATCTATTTGAAGCAGGTTCAGGAGAATTCCTAATTTTGCACAGAATATGTGGCACTTGAATTTCATGGACATCCTCTTTCTCAGGCCATGCAAACTTATTTTTTCTGCATCTTGCCATAAATGACACAAGTAAAATATTTTCAGTAACATTCTCAATGACACCTTAAAGGGGGCAAAAAAAAAAAATAAATAAATAAATAAAAATAAAAGTTTGCTTTTTTAATTGTATCTTAATATTAATGTCGTATGTAATTTTTTTATATTTACCTGGATACCGGAAAGTACTTTAAATATTTAAATATAAAGCTTATCCTACACCAACAAATCTTTTAACTCAAAATAAAAAATTATTTAAATCCAGGGCTTACAAAATAGTAAATCTGCAACAAATGTCATTTTCGTGACATCACAAAAATGACCGTCACGAAAATGATGAACCGTCAATAATTCGTTCTGTACAGAAAAACATGCTTTCACTAAGCCGATATGGTCACATTTCCTTCTTCTGGTCGTCATTCTATATTAAAATAAGACTTTGTTCTAAATTTTATAATAATATATTTTTATTTTTTATGCATCTCGAAAATGACAAGCAATAAAAATACGCACAGCATGTAAACAATAAAAATAATGTTAACTCTTACCTGTTTTTAATTTTCTTAAGATTTATTTTCTCCACATATCGTCAATGTTGATTTCTGATCTTAAACTTTAAAAAAAGTGAATGGTGGCACCATCCCTTGATGATATATGAAGTTATTTTCACGTGTCACGAAAATGACGTCAAGACTTGCATACAAGCATTTTAATTACCCATGCATGAAAATTAACGTAATTAAAAAGAAAAAAAAATTTCCTTTTAAAACAAATAGTTTTTTTTTACAAGAATTAACAATTATTATAATTATCATTTTATTTTTCTTAGTATAAAACATACTTTGTATGTAAACATTTGGTCTTGGAGACAGTCACGAAAATGACGATTTTAAGGTTTAAAATTTTCTAAAAAATACTGAAATTGCTATAAACTCACATTTTATGATTGGATGCGTTTTTAAAAAGGTACTTCTAAAGAATAATAATAAAATTTTACAATTTATTTGCTTAAAATTAATAATAAAGACCTGAAACACTAAAATGTACATTTATGTGATATTCAGCCATATATATATATGACACCTCTCTTCATTTTTTCATAATATACCAACAAATTGTAAGCGAAATTTGTCTCTGCATACATAAAGTCACTTTTTTTTTCCCCCTCCATAATTTTTATTTTAAATTTCTTATGAAAGCATTATACAATTTTTTCTTTCTCATTTTCTTAAAACTTCTAACATTTACCGGTTTGTCTGTTATAATGCAAGTTGGAAATCTATTTATCCTTTGTTGTTTAACATGTGAGTGTTCGTATGCTTTGTACTCCTAAAGTCCTAAACCAGTTTTCCCTTATAATACTTTCAACCGAATACTTGTCTTTTGTGAGTCGAGTGTTGAAATTGTATCTGTTTCCTTCTGATTTACTTCGAAAACGAGAGAATTTATTCTTTGTTTATATATATATATATTTATTATATTTCGAATATATATATATATATATTTATTTATTTATTAATATTTTCAAATATGGAAAAATCTCCTGGTACAACGAAGCACATAGTTATTTTTTCTCCGCATGTCAAAGGTAAACCAAAAATTTTCATATTCATATCTAATATAAAAAATTGGTGCATAGAAACAAATAAATGCATAAACAAATTGTGAAAGGAAATTGCCTCTGCATATGAAAATTCTCACTATATTTTTTTACTTATTTTAAATATTATATATATATATATATATATATATATTACTGTTAAATTTTTTACGAAAGCATCAAACTATTTTCACTCTCATTTTCCTACTACTTTTAAAATTTACTGTTTTACCTATAAATGATAATGCAAATTGAAAATCTATTACCTTTTGTTATTTCACATATATTAAACATCTGTTTTTATTTATTTATTTTTAAATACTAAACCAGTTTTCCATAGCAACACATTCAGTCAAATACATTTCTATTCTGCAAAATTATACTATATGTTAGAATTTTCATTCATGCTCTTACACGAATTATTCAAATATTTTTTTTACACAGTTAAAACAATGTGTTTTTGTGAAAAATGGATCAATTTAGACTTTAACAACCATTGTGTAACATCAAAAATACTAGATAACTATTTTTAATAAAAGTTCTTTTTACATTTATGGGGAAAAAAAATAACCTGTATTTTAATAAAAATATTTTATAAATAAATGGATAGTAGTAATTACATCACTGTGAATAAAATTATTTGTTTCAGTTAATAATTTATGGTCCGAATACTTTAGGCATTTGTAAATCTTTAAAGAGAGAGAGAAAGAGAGAAAAAAAAAAGGACAATATTTAAATCAGTTTTTTTTTTTTTTTCTTTTTCAAAAAATTTATGTATTATTATTTTCTTTCTTTCTTTTTTTAATTCTTAAGGTAAAATTAAGTCTATTACTCAATTTGTAGTAATATAGATCTACAAAAGATTGTAAGTAACCAAATTTTAGAGTGAATTTATTTCTAAAGAAAGAAAAAAAATACCTACTCTTAAAAATTATACAACTTCAATCAGAAAAAAAATTCCCCAAATCATTGCTAAATCGCCCGTTTTAGCAACCTAATTAACACCAAGTGAGTAAAAAGGTCTTCATAGTATCTACAACGCTATCAGGTTAGACATTCCCCAAGTATAGATTCACTAAAATCAATAGGGTTCGGGCTATGGGGATTTACAAAGCATTTTGGCACTATTGAGTTCACTCACACATCATCGTAAGAATAGTAAAAATGAACTCAGGGGACTGTAAAACGTGTATAAACACCAAAATCATAGTCAGATTTTTAACATGATTACAATACTTTCTTTACGTAATATGTTAGGAATGTAAAAAGGTCTTAGTTTAAACTTAATAATTCCCTTTGTATCTCAAATTCAGTGTTTATTTTTCTTTCACACTCATGGATTCTAAATAATTTTGTCTTTGTTTTCTTAAGGCCACCCATATAGAACTCCATATACTGCATAGATCCCTTATTTCTGTTTAAATTAACAATATCCGGTCAGTAACAGCTTTTTTGTTGCATACCGACAGGACTGGGTCCTAACGTACTCATCTGTAGTCTTCAAATTAAAGCTTTCTCAGAATGTATCTGTCTATAAAAACTAGGCTAGCCGGAATCGGACATCGGACCCATGCAAAGGTATAGAGGTCAAGATTTGCGGTCGGCACTCGCCACATGGCGACCTAATTTGACAAAGTGGCGATCCAAAAAAACTGCTGTAATCACCAATCAGACATGCGATTTCCCCCCCCCCCCTAATTTGTGGAATTTTGCGAATTAACTTCTTTGCTTAAAAAATAAATAAATAAATCGCGGATATCGTCCGTTTTAAAAAAAAAGAATCCCCATTAACGATCGGCGATTAAATTCGCTACGCAAACCACCCAATTCATAATCTTTTTCCATATTCATTTTAAACTTGCTTAATGAGATTCAAGAACCTATAAAGAAATAGTATTGTTAAATATTTCTTGCTCATGTAATTAATTTTTGCCCCTCCCTCCATTTTCTTATTTCCAACTAGTGATCGGCGATCAGATGTTCTGCAGAATTCTTTTGTTTCCGAATTTTCTCCATCCATAACATAAATGTCAATATTCATTTCAAACTTGGTTTGTTAGATTCTAGAAGTAGTTACTGAAAGAGTTTAATATTTCCTACCCATGTAATTAATTTTTACTTCCCCCCCCCCCACACACACACACATCTCCAAATAGCGATCAATTCTAGAAACAATAAAGAGATAGAAGTGCTCAATATTTATCACATATGTAATTATTTTTAAACTTCATTGCTGAACTTTTTTTCTCAATTAAATTAAATATTATATCTAATATCTATTCCAAATGTTTAAACAAGGGAAAAAATGTAGACTACATTTTTCAGGTTAGAAATTTTTTTCTAAATCAATTTAAGAAAATTAATACTCAGTTTTATGCATATTAGAAACTGATAATTAACTACTGTAGCTTTTTTTAATATGATTAATGTACATAAATTAAAATCATATTTTATATTTGTTTGAATTTTTTTTTTTTTTTTTTTTTTTTTTTTACATGGAATTTTAATAAGGTTTTATGTGGATATAAAACTTATTGCAATTATATTAAATAATTGTTTTGTGCTAATGAAAAAAATGTTGAAATTTTTAATGTAGATAGAAAGCTATAAATAAATATATATATATATATATATATATATATATATATATATATATATATATATATATATATATATATATATCTGTTTAGGCAGTCAATTTATTAAAAGTGATATTACCAATGTTCAATCAATTAACCAAACAATCATGTTAGCAAAAAATTTTCAGCTAATTTCTAATTTTAGCAATTGCATGTCTGTTAATAAAATTAAGTCCCGGATTTGCCATAAAAGATTTTTTATTTCTCTTTCAATGAGACAAAGTAAATATTCTTGCAAAACACGAATTGTGTATCATGAGAAATAACATTATTTTGTTAGTGTGTCATCATTATAGCCTGCTGTTTTCTATTTCAAAATGAAATTAATAGTACTTAACTACGAAAGTCCATATATTTTTCCTCATTACTAAAACTTTAAAATTTTCATTCTAATACTATAGTTATTAATAGCATTTAAAAGTTGCATTGTATGCTACTATAACTACCCTATCTGTTTATAAAACTCATTCTTAAAATACTAATAAGAATAAAATCATAAACGCTCAAAGGAAATTCAAACGAGATCATATCTTCTCTCAAAAGTCGAATAATTTTTCAATGATTTGATTTCTCAGCCAATAAGTTCGAGAAGTATGAAAGTTTTTAAAAAAATATTTATTTTCAAACAATATTTAAAGTTTTTTTTTTTTTTTTTTTTTTTAAATCGGTGGAAATGCATAATTTTTTTTTTTTTTTTTAATTAAAATAATACAATAAAGGTCACTATTTCTTAATTTTCGACCATATCATATGTGTTTTATGCCTTAGTCAGAAGATTTCTCTAACACACATATATACAGGACATCTAATAGGGTGTTTATATAGCAACATTGAAGAAAATCGTTAGAGCCGTTTTTGAGATATGGACTCAGTCTTTTTATACACTACTTTTATATTTTCACGAAAATTTTAAAATTTAATATATTTACCAGACCTGTCTCAAATTCTGAAATGTAGTCGTTCTATATTTATTAGTTTTGGTTATATGATAAAGGTCCCCCCCCCCTCCCCCATACATACACACTGACAATTTTACCCCGCCCTCCCCACCCCCCAAAAAAATTTTTTTAGAAGATTTAGGAAACTTTAAAACATATAAATCAGGTAAAAACACAATATCGAATTTTTTGATCGAGTGCATATACTCTACCTGTAGTAGTTTGGTAATGAAAATAATGAAATAATACACATTGCATGGAAAAAATAGAAAAAATACATAGCGCAAATGCAGCTAGAAACAAGGTGATAAATACATGTTTGATAATAAAACCGAAGACTTTGTGCATGTGCATATATGAAGGCCATATAAATTCTCAATTTCAAATTATATAAAAAATGTTCGAATTTCCCTTAACCAAGCAAGAAAAGCCGATTACCACCTCATTTTTATGCAATTAGAACTTGCCAGCAATAATTCGTCTATTGGCCCTATTCATTGTGGCCACAACGTGGCAAACATAGAGTTAGCCTTGTCCTAAAAGCATTCAGAAGGCCACCTATAAATATGCCAATCCCGGCCCATCAGTCTTTTTACTGTCGAATTCCATCATTGCTGGCAGCCATAAACGGGCCACTACTTTACCTACAAGTGGCAACCTACAACTGGTGGCAAGTGCAGGCTGCCAACAGTAGGCCAACACTAGTCCATCAGTATGGGTTTTGCTGGGTTTATATGTATATACATATTTTTTAATTATGTGACATGTGTGAATATCAGGTATAACGTCGACTCACAAGTGGCCACTGTGTTAATCATGTTCAGTGGCCACTGGCCACTTACAAAAATTGTAAGTCTTGACCTTTACAAAGGTAGCTTCTTGTTCTGAGCGGAAAGCTTTGTGCTTTCACATTTCTCATACTGTCCTTTTCACACATCTTGTTCGATTTATTGACAAATTTTACTAGCAGCAGTTTTCTCAACCAATTTAGATTTTTTCATGAGGATGGGGGGAGGGGGCCTTTTTTACAAAAATTTTTGTAAAAATATTTTTTTTCAATCTTGCTTATTTTTTTTTATTTTTCGTACTTCGTTTTAATGATTTGAATGCCGCCCTCAGGCATTGCCCGAGTTGCTTAATGCCTAGCGGCGGCCCTGGATAGTGGACTTGAATAACGTAGTTCAATTTCATTAAGATTTGTGTAAAGTAACGGTATTAAAATATGTTTTATAAAAATACCTCTCATAGAACACAATGCTTTGGAATACTTCCGGGTGCTCCTGTACACAAACCAGTAAAGGTATTCACTCCATTTTCAATAGGGATACATCCAATAGTGAACTTGAATAACATATATCAGTTTCAAGACATTCTATGAATATTTATGGCAGTTAGAATCAGTGGTGGCTCGTGCACCGAAAATAGGTGAAGAAGCACACTGTATTTTACACTGTATTCATTTATACAATATAAATTTACATTTAAATAAATATTTTTAGTTAAGACCAGGCTTAATAAAAATCATGCATTGAAAATACTTAAATATTATTTTTGAGCTCTTCACCTGTTTTCGGTTCACGAGCTGCCACTGGTTAGAGTGCTGACAGATAGACAAACTGAAGTCATTAACTCTTTTCAACCTTGTTAGAAAGTGTTAAAACTGTTCACATATCGTTAAGAAAGTTTTAGTTGATTGTTATCTGCTCATGTAGCACATGCACATTTTAGTTATAACTTAACTGCTCCTTAACTGATATATATTTTATAAATATCTAATGACTTTTTGTGTGTTTCTCTGATCACTATATTTCAATCAATCACTTACAAATGCCAAGTCCGGCAGTAGTGGCACCAGGAATTCCCCGACGGGGTGACACTACCTCCCCGACAGGGAGGCACTACATAAAGAGAGTTTATTATATAAGTATTTATTTAAAACTGCAATACTGTTAAAAATATTACTGTTAATATTTGTACCATTCCATTTGTTAGTACTCCTCGAGGTTTTGGAGATCACTGTGCCATAGACAGACATTTTCTAAAAATATCGTGGTCTAAACGTGTTCTGGACCTCTCAAAACATGTATATTCATGGAAAATTGGAAGCTGAAAATTTTTACGAATCCAATACTTTCTTCTATTAAATATAGTACGGAAAATCAGGAATGCTCCAAATTTGTACAAGGAAAGAAAAATGCTGCGAAAAGTAGAAAAACTGAAAATTTTGTATATTATTAACAAAGTATGTTAAAAACCAGAAGATCTGCAAAAAAAAAAAAAAAAAGTGATTACTAAGGAAAAGAATTTAAAAAAACAAGACTTCAGTTGAGCAAAAATTAAAAAAATTATCAGTTAATTATTAGGCTGAACTGATTTTCATTTCTCTGATGAGTCAAGTTTATTTTATTTCGGGATGAAAAAAACTAGTAAGATGATAAAAATGTGACCGAATTATTGAAAATTGCATTCATAAAACAGTGACACATTCTCCATACATTATGGTACGGAGGTACATAAATTTTCAATGAGTCAGGCAAAATTTTATTCTCAATGGATCAATTAACTCGAAACAAAACACGGCCATTATAAAAACGGCACCTGACTGACTATTTTGAGGGTATCTCAGACTTTCCTGCAAATAGAATTTCAAGATGATATTGCACAATATTAAAGGGTGTCTGTGGCACATTTATTCGATTCAAATTGTTAAAACTATCTATCCTATCCCATGAGCACCTATAATTTTGTAAGCAGTCATATCTTTTTTAACTGTAAGTTAAATCCCACAAAAAATTTCGTAGAATTTCTTTTTCATCAGACTTGGAAATAGCCCTAATCTCAATCTGCTCAAAAATGTTTAGTCTATAAAAAAAAGCATGGAAAAGGGGTGAGGATTAAAAAATTGCAGCCTTCAACTCTGCAAGGACTAGAAAAAAAAAATTTATATTTGGCACAGAGAAATTTTTTATATTTATATTAAAACACTGCAAGGTATTGCACATTAAAGCAGTAATTCCATATAAAAAGGTGGAATAACTCAATGCAGAATACATATTTTTATTAAATTAGATCTAACAAACAAATAGTTTTATTTTATGTATTAAAATATAACTTGCATATGTTTATTATATTAAGTTTAAAAAGAATGTTTTATGTAGATTTTTAATAATTACTTCGTAGAGTGTAATAAAATGGATTATTAAATCAAAATTATCCATATGTATCATTTCATCTCTCTGATATTATGCAAACATGACAGTTTTACTTGTTTCAACCATTAGTTTTAAAGTTATTACAAATGAAAAAGGTATAAGTTAATTTTTCTGCAGTGCGGCTTTTTCTTTTTGTTGTTGTTGCTTAGTGTACATCACAAATGCCAAGTTTTCCATTTTTCAAGTGATATTTAATACTGGAAAAGTTTTATAATTTATTTAATTGTCGAAAGTTTATCTAACACCTTTCGAAATTTCCTTTATTCCTTTAGAAATAAATAAAACTGATAAATTTGATTAAAAAATTAGAAAGGTTGGTAGCTATGGTATATATACCGTAATTTTCGGCGTATAGTCTTCAGGTAAGATATGTCATTTCTCCACCAGAGGTTTTATTTAACAGAAAATTCTGTGTTTTTTTTTAATAAACAACTCGTACAAATATAATTTTATTTGTCAATTAAAATTTCTGGTACTTATTTGACTTGCGGAGTGTACAAAGAAAATTACTGTATATCTGCCTATCTATATAAATATATACAATTATATGTAGCAAGTTAAGTTAAATGTTGTAAAATTATCACTTTAAAATATCTTGAATTTTTGGAGTCCGCTCTGGGAGGGTTCCCTAGACTCCTTTATGGAGCGAGTGGGCCAAACTGAGCCAGTCCTCCCCTGGTGCTGACTCAACCTATTTTCAAAAAGGGCATTATTTGCAGTCTTCTATGTTGTGATTTTTGTATATAACAGTAAAATACTAATTTTACGTGTGTGTGTATGTGTATATATATATATAGGCTATATGCATTTGTTCTTCCAGAAATGCTGTCGAACTACTTCTAGAAAGTAGAAAAATCAGAAAGAAAAGTATCTTAAGGCTTCTGAACATTTAAAATATTAGAAAAAACTACTTGGAGCCAAAATGTTTTTAAAAGGGCAGCAGGGTGCTAAAATGGGTTGAAAGATGGCAGCAGTGTAGAGCACCCTGCCAAATTAGCCTAGAGTCAGCACTATTTATATATGTATGAGTGCACATAAACTCATAATAAAATATTAAAAGAACAATAAAAATAATAACACAGGGTTTCTACAGTACCTGGAAAACTCAGGGAATTTGAAAATCTATTAAAAAACCAGGGAAAACTCAGGGAATTTCAAATTTTATTGCAAAAACATGGAAAATTCAGGGAATTTTGAAATTTTTTGGAAAAACATTGGAAAATTTTTTCATAATCAAATATTTTTTAAATTTTAGTGCTTTATGATGAATCAGTTATGGTGTTTTTCTCTAAATATGTCCAATTGACTTGTAAATATGTTAGATACTAATGCTGCATGATTGCGTGTCATCCATTTTACTTCTAAAAGAGACAGGGAAAACTCAGGGAATTTTTTCTCCTGATTTGTGTAGCAACCCTGTAACAGAATCAATTCTTTTACTCGGGTGTGGTGTGCCGATTGCACCCCACTTGGCAGGCCAAAGGCCAAAACTCCACTCACCGCCAAAACACCTTCTTCCTCTCACAGCAGCCTGGAAGGTTGTTTGGTTGAATAAAAATGATTTGGGGAGTGGTTGATTGCACGACAGTTTCTATATTATAATAATATAGGATCATTTTTTATAAAGGGAGCTGAAATTTTTCTTTGCCTAGGAGCACGAAGTACCCTCACGCTGGCCCTGATAGTAAAATATATAAATAGAAAAAGCCAATAGAGACCAGTTTTTATTTAAAAAGGCCAGCCTTTTGTAATAAAAGCCAGCCAATCTGGTCTTTTTAATAAGGCCATCTGATTTTTGCAGCCCTGGTTAGTGTCATGTGGGGCACTAGGGACATTCATGGCACCTCATTTGATAGATAATTTGAATACACAAACTTTTGAAATCTATCATAACTGCCTGGAGCCAGCTGATGAGAAATCAACAGAAGAGTGGCCAGTGTCAAGTTTTTCCACCACAGAAGTAGCGTTTCTGATAAGGACCGGGTACCCGGTTTCGAAAGATCTCAAACGGCACAACGAAGTAAAGTTAGGTTTTTATATCTTAATATGTAGCTATCATAACTGATTGATTTCAAAAGTGGAATTTTTTTTTAGATATATATTTTGGTGTTTCTAGACTTTTTAAACATTGTGTGTGTGTGTGTATATATATATATATATATATATATTATATACATAATATATGTATGTATAATTTTCTTTTTTTTTTTTTTCTCCCCTTTTAGAGTTCTTTTATTCAACTGTTGACTCATGAAAATAACAGCAGTGAATTTGCTGTGTCAGAAGGTTCTACACAAGAAACAAGAGCTAACAACTGTTCAACTAGAGGAAAAAATAAAAATAAAATCAAGCCACGCAATAATGAAGAAGTTGCCATTCCTGATTCTTCCCAATTCCTGAACGCAGTAAATACAAGTGATGGAACACCTACAGGAGAATTTTACTTATACCGATTAAATTCACCACCTCAAATGTTCTTCGATCCAGTAACCAATGATTACCTGATTGAAGTTCCTTCTAACACAAGTGTCACTGTGACAGACCAACCTTTACTTTAAATCCAATGGACTACAACGGTATCGTAGAATACTACCTGTGATTGAGAACAGAAATTTGTTAGGTTATATATTTTTTCATCTATATTTTTTCATTAAATAATTAAATAAGTAATTGACTCTTAAAAAAAAAAAAAAAAAAATTATGTATCTAACCTTAACCCTGTGAATTAATAAAATTTGTGTTTATTTACAACTCTTGTTATTATTATTTACAGAGTTTCCCCCAGATTTACAAAAGGCATATTTTAGACTTTTAAAATGTTCCCTTTATCTTGCAGGGTTCTAGAGGTCAAGACTTAAAATAAAATTTTTAGAAGTGGCCAGTGGCGAATAAGTCCAAAAATTTCGATTTTGAGTTAAGTACATAGTCAGACCCAGAAAAAAATTCTCTATCGATTAATATAAAGGATTTAAATCATTGCCATTTAGTCTTTGAGAAAATCCATTGGTAAAAAAAGATTCAAGTCAGAAATTTAGCATTAATCTTTGTATAAAATATTTAATTCAGTTTTTTTTCTTTATTAAATGAAGGTTGACAATCACTGAATGGTATAAAGCAACATAATCCCTTTTTCCTAATCGATTCTTCTGATTAGTTTTTAGCTAGTTTAACTTTATTTTTCGTCTCCTGAAAAATCAAGAATATGGACTTAAATCCTTTATACTTATCAGTACAGATATATATATATGATATATATGTGTGTGTGCGTAAAAGCATAAAAACACAAATGATGTGGTCGTAAAATTAAATTAAGAAATAGTGCTCTTTATTGTATTAGTTTAATAATAAAAAAATATATGTGTGTATTTCTACCCATTAAAAAAAATTAAATAGGTATTATTTGAAAATAAATATTTTTTTTAAAAACTTCTATAGTTTAAATTTTTTAATATCTGAAATGAAAGGAGGTAAGAGGAAGACAAAATAGATTCAGAAATCGAATCATTGAAGAGCGATTAAGTTTTTGAGGAAAGGTATGACCTCATTTGAACTATCACTGAATGCTTATGATTTTATTCTTGTTAATGTTTTAAGAGTGAGTTCTATAAGTATGTACTTATAATAGCATGTAATCCAGCTTTTTTTAAAATGCTATTAATAACTATAGTACTTAGAAAGAAGACTTTAAAAATTCAAAGTTTTAGTGATGAGGGAAAATATATAGACTTTCGTAGATAAATATTAATTTTGCTATGGAAAACAGCTGGCTATAATGATGATATGATCTAACAATGTTATTTCTCATACACAATTTGTGTTTTACAAGAATATTTATTTTATGTCCCATTGCAAAAGAAATAGTGGGGAGGCAAAGAATATGTACTAGCCTATTATCAGAGGTTTAATTTTATTAACTTACATTTGATTGCTAAAATTAGAAAATTTTCTGCAAACATGATTGATTGGTGGATAGCTTGGACATTATTAGCATCACTTTCAATAAATTGAATACCTAAACAGTTATATATATATATATATATATAATAATGATGATCTATTAAGCATACCCAGACAGCACATCGCCTCCCCAGGATATCTTCAAGATGTCTTCTGGATGAAAAGGCATCCCAGAAACGTCCTTAAGATGTACTGTGGATAAGTTAAGCCTAACTGTGCTGTTAGGGGTAGAAGCCAAGCAACAGATACAAGATCACTGAAACACCAATGACCAATAAGATTTAAAAAAAAAAAAAAAAAAAAAATCATCAGTGGATGAAATACACTAATGTAAAGAAACCAGATCTATTAATTAACAGCCTGCAAAACAAACGAATCAATAAAGTAAAACAAGAAATCTTAACTTAAAACCATAAACTTATCAAAATTAATGAAAAAACAACCCAAGAAACACAAGATAGGAAGAAGGAGGCAGGCGGCAAGACTTGTGACTTGCCTGTGGGGTTACACTAGTTTTATGCCGGCAACACTCCCCCAGCCTGCCACAACCAGAACAGGAACCATATGGATTTAAAAATGCAAAATTTCAAAGCAGTTGAACAACAATGAAACCACGAAGCCACAATGAAATTCACCGATTGATCACATTGTGTTTAACAGTATAATTAGAACATTAAATATAGTTGACAACTCAAAAAGGAAAAATCTGAAATTTTATTGGGAAATGATAGTTTGCATAGTAATACAAAGCAAATGCAACAAGCCTTCTACTTTTTTTTTTTTTAATTTAATTTCACAAACCCACCCAACCATCCAGCCTTACAACAACACCCCACCTCCGTAATCAAACATCTGCCCACCCAACCGCCACCTTTTTTATTGTCTTTTATTATTTTATAATTTTTTTACACAGCTTTTTTTTTTTTTTTTTTTTTTTTTTTTTGTTTTTGGTACTGACAGAGACATGGTTAATATATATATATAGTTTTTATCTACATTAAACACTTTCAAGATTATTTCATTAACACAAAAAAATTATTTAATATAACTGCAGTTACTTTTATATCCACATAAAACCTTATAAAAATTTCATACCATCAGAAAAACTAATTTTTCAAACATATATAGAATAAAATTTTTATGTATGTACATTAATCATACATTAATAAGTATTTAATTATCAGCTTTAAACATGTATGAAATCAACTTAGCATTAATTTTGTTAAATTGATTTAGAAAAAAATTTTGCTCCTAAAAAATTTATTTTTCATTCCCCCCCCCCCCCCCCCACACACACACACCTGTTTACACATTTGGTATGGATATGAAATATAACTATTTAATTTAATTGAGAAATAATAAATAAATTCTTCAAGTTAAGTCTAAAGATAATTACATATGTGAGAAATAGTGAGCACTTCTATCGCTTTTTTGTTTCTAGATCAGTTATCACTATCTAGAAATGAGGAAAGTGGGAAGGGGGGGGTTAAAAAGTAATTACATGAATAGGAAATATTACATTCTCAATTCTACTTCTAAATTCTATTTGAAGCAAGTAAAAATAAATATTGCCATTTACATTATGGATGTAGAAAGACTTAGAAACAACTGCAGAACATTTGATCGGCAATCGCTAGTTGGAAATAAGAAAAGGGGGAGAGAGGCAAAAAATAATTACACAAACAAGAAATATTTAACATTTCTATTTCTTTCTAGGTTCTAGAATCTCATAAAGCAAGTTTTAAATGAATACTGACATTTGTGTTGTGGATGGAGTAAGATTGGAAATTGGAAGGCACGATCGTCATCGAAATCCCAATTACGATCGCCGATCATTAATGGGATTTTTCTTTTTTTAAATGAACGATATCCGCGATTTTTTATTATTATTATTTTTTTTTTTAACAGAATAAATATTTTCATGGAAAAAATGGTGATCATAGCAATTTTTTTGGATCACCACTTTTTCAAATTAAGTCGACACGTGGCGAGTGGCGACTGTGAGTCTTGACCTCTACAGGGTTCATACTTAAATGTGGGGAAAAAATTCCTCTGAGTTTTCCAGACAATTATCAACAAAATATTAGTGATATATTACAACAGTGGCGCACCCACGGAGGGGGCTTAGAGAGCTCAAGCCCCCTCTAGAAACCCGCTGATATGGTGAAAATTTTCAGATATGCATGAAATATATATATAATATTACTCAAACACAGATATTGTAAGCAGAAGTAGAATTTATAAATTATGCATTAAACATTAGGAATGATTAAAATTCTTAATGTCAAACACAAAAACAATGAACTAGTTCTTTGTTTTTTAGTGGAAAGACCCCATAGACATTCCGTTGAAGTTTTTAGGGATGGGCTTCTAAGGTCCTAAAGCATACACTGATACCACAAAATTGAATAAGTATCTAAAGTCAGGAAGAAGAAGCAATCTGATGTGGGAGTAAACAGGGATGTATTTGTCAGGAAAATGGGATACCAGGCTCATAAATTTTTGTATTTTAATTTATGAGTACATATTTATAGCATCTTTGTGAAAGTATGTTTTGTCCATGGGTAAAAATAATACATTCCCATTGGCTAATGAAAATTCTCATTTAATATAAAATAAAAATTAGCCCTGCTCTTAGTTGTTCCTCTAAAACAATATTTTAAATTAAAAATGGACTTTACATATTCGAGTTAAACCATTTAAATGCTGCTAGCACAAATACATGCTAGTGAAATTTCACATTTAATTGTTGAAGATAAAATTTAATTGATTTAATCACAAATACGTAAATTTATTTTTCTAAAAATATACCGATTTAGAGGAATGCCAGAAGGCGTAGTTTACTGTTCAAAATAGGAAAATACCCCGATAACAATATGTTAAGGTATTTTACAGATGCTTGGGAGGGTGGAGTCACTTATTTTTTTTATCACTGTATGTAGAACATAAGAGTAGGGTCCATGCACAGTTTTCATTTTTGCTTCTGATGTCACTGAGATCTATGCTCTGTTCTTGGATAATGTAATTTTTGCCCATTATAAAAATTCAAATTTCATAAATATATATATATATATATATTAAATTGGAATACAATATCCTGTAATGATATTACTCCGAAAGGTAACACTTGAAATATTTACTAACTGAACAAACAATTCTATGTATAATACATTAGAATTAATGTTTTAGGATATTAAAATTTCTGCTCCCTGCTTTCTGTGTTGGCTAACCCCCACGAACACTGCACGTTCGATTTGTTTCTGTTAACCGAACCTAGAAGGAGCATCGCCCCATACTCCAGATAATTAGATAAAAATAGCCGTATAAAAATTTACACTAAAATTCTGTTATAATTCATACATTAACAACTGTAGCTTTTATTTGGCTATAATTATTATGATTTCTTAATTACTTAAAGTGTTACTGCATATACATATAAAACATCACAAAAGAGTATTAAATTTGATCAAATTTTATTTTCAATGGAAATATGGGGGAGGGGAGGCATTTCATTTTGGGCAAATTTTATGTTCACCATCTTGTCATATTATACACAGCAGTTTTTGATTGTAGATGAACCTACAATTTCATGTTTGCAAGCTCAATTCCAACCCCAAGTAACCGTACCACTGTAACTTAGCATGTTATATACAGAGAGAAATTCCTTGATTGTGCTTTTCAACTTAAATTCAGTTTCATTCATTCGTTTTTTTATTTCAAAAGAAACATTTAAAACCGATTCTTTACTATATGTATGTCTGCGCACCAGCGGCAGCTCGTGGACCAAAAATAAGGGAAGAGGCATTTCACTTTTTTTTTTAACACTATTAATTTTTTAGAGTATAAATTTACATTTAAATAAAATGAGTATTTTTAGTTCAAGTTATGCTTAATAAAAATTGTGCATTAAAACTACTTAAATGTTATTTCTCAGCTCTATTTTTTTTGGTTCATGAGCTGACGCTGCTGCATATATAGCCATAAACCTATTATTTTACTATAGGACCCAATTATTCTTCAGCCCCCTCCGGACAGAAATTCTAGGTGCACTACTGTTGTGATATCGAAAATCACATATTCTAAATTATATATTAGATTTCAAAATTTAATTCTTTCCCAATTCATTTTCTATCTTTATAAAAAGCGAGCTAATAGCTGCGGTTTCTCTTCTTACAAAGCATCAAAGCCATTCTCTCTCTATTTCTTTCAATAAATAAAAGTAAGAGATGTGGTTTTGCTCGCATAATGCTGTGCATCTCAGTAAAATAAAACAGAATAAAATATTTCCTGATGTGTCACTTTGAACATAGAACAGAACACTTGCATCCGCTCTTTAAATAGAAATTATGTATTACTTTGTATCGACTAAAGACTTAGAATAAGGTTTTAACGTACTTTTCCAATCTTCTCATGAATTGATAACGGTTTTTGGCTAAGAAAAGAATTGCGAATATATTTTTAAAAGTTATACTGAATTATGCGCAACTGAAAAAAGTGGGTGTTCTTCAATTCTTTGTCAGAATGAAGTTGGCGACATAGCTTGTGGTTTTGATGTGAAGTTAATGAGCCAAACTTCCATCACTTTTGCCGCTGCTCTTGAATAAGAAGGAAACTGTGCATTTTTCTCTAATACTCCCCATGTCCATTCATCCATTTATTTGTAAATGAATTATTTTTATCTTGATGTTTTCAAAAGGGCTTTCTGCTGTAACTCTAGTATTGAAATACCTAATCAAGAATATTTTTGTCATGAATTTAAAGGTAAATAAAGCATTTAAAAGTCAGCACCTGATTCCTGAGTGAATTGTTTTCGCAGTGCAATATCTACAGCCATCACTTTAAATTAGCCTGAACATTCTTCTCCATTTTATCAGTACATCGCTTTATCAAAATATCAAAAATGTTGGCATCGTCAAAAATTTCATCAATGTCTAATCCTTTCATCAAAATAAGTTCAACAAACATTATAACAAATAAATTGACCAATGCTGACTTTATCTAAAAATGGACACTGGGAGAAGGAAAAGCTGCAACATTATCAAATTTCTTTTTCAGCTGCAGTTTTGAACTACCTTGAATTTTTTGTGCGTGCCTGTTTTTGCTCTTCACTATTCCTTGATCTGCTGCAGTTGTTTTGCCTATAAGCACTAACTCTTCAGAGTAAAAACTTTTACATAATATTTAAATATATATATATATATTCCCAGGACAATTATAACTTTAATAGTAACATTTTTTAAGAACTTTCGTACCTGTTTGACTGTCTGTTGCTAATGATGTTCTACAATATCAGTGTTCCTGTAAAGAAGTCCCTGTTCGGGCACTTCAATTTATTTGTTATAATGTTTGTTGAACTTATTTTGATGAAAGGATTAGACATAGATGAAATTTTTGACCATACTAAAATTTTTGATATTTTGATGAAGTGATGTGCCGATAAAATGGGAAAGAATGTTCAGGCTAATTTAAAGTGATAGCCGTAGATATTGCACCGCGAACACAATTAACCCAGGAATCAGGTGCTGACTTTAAAATTCATTATTTACCTTTAAATTTGTGACAAAAATATTCTTGATTAGGTATTTCAATACTATAGAGTTACAGCAGAAAGTCTTTTTGAAAACATCAAGATAAAAATATTCATTTATGGATGAATGGACACAGGGAGTATTAGAAAAAATGTGCAGTTTCCTTCTTATTCAAGAGCAGCGGCAAAAGTGATGAAAGTTCGGCTCATTAACTTTACATCAAAACCACAAGATATGTCACCCAGTGGCGGATTTAAGGGGGGGCTAGGGGGCTGAAGCCTCCCCCCCCCCCAAAACACTGACATTCACCATTGAATATTGCAATTGTAAATTTTTTATTTGTCTAGAATAACATTTTGAAAAATCTCAGCCCCCCCCCCCCCCCCCAAAAGTCAAGTTCTGGATCCGCCACTGATGTCACCAACTTCATTCTGACAGAGAATTGAACAACACCCACTTTTTTCAGTTGCCCATAATTCAGTATAACTTTTAACAATATATTTGCGATTCTTTTCTTAGCCAAAAACCGTTATCAAATCGTGAGAAGATTGGAAAAGTAAGTCAAAACTCAACTACAAAAATTTATGGTTAAAACCTTATTCTAAGTCTTTAGTCGATACAAAGCAATACATAATTTCTATTCAAAGAGCAGATGCAAGTGTTCTGTTCTATGTTCAAAGTGACACATCAGGAAATATTTTATTCTATTTTATTTTACTGAGATGAAAAGATTTGCCCTCCGCAGCATTATGCAAGCGAAACCACATCTCTTACTTTTATTTTTATTTATTGAAAGAAATAGAGAGAGAATGACTTTGATGCTTTGCAAGAAGAGAAACCGCAGCTATTAGCTCGCTTTTTATAAAGATAGAAAATGAATTGGAAAATAATTAAATTTTGAAATCTAATATAATTTAGAATATGTGATTTTCGATATCACAACTGTGTTACAAGAAACACTCCTAGAGAGGAAAAAATGCTTTTAATTACATTGTATGTCATAATAAACTTTTAGGTATAGAAAATAGTCTATTATGTTTGATTGTAATATATTCTTTATTGTTATTATTAATATTAAATATTGAAATTATTCGATAAAACTAACAGACTGCTTTACAAATAAATAATTGCAAGGATAAAAAGAACTTTTTGCATACAGTGTTTTTAAACTTTCTGTTGAATCATATAAATGCTACAGAACGCAGCAGGGACCTGAAACAATTGGCTAAAAGTATTAAAATAATGCATTGTCATCTTGTTCTGAGCTATTCTAAAAGTTTCAAATGTTTAGCTAGTCGGGAAGTGATATAATACGTAATCATATAAATGTTGCCGAAGTCAGCGGGGACCCGAAATAATCAGCTAAAAGTATTATAAAAATACATTGTTATCGTGTATGTCTAGCTAGTCAGGAAGTTAATTAAATAAATTTTCTATTGAATCAGATAAATGCTACCGAAGGCAGCGGGGACCCGAAACAGTTGGCTAAAAGTATTAAAATAATGCATTGTCATCATGTTCTGAGCTATTCTAAAAGTTTCAAATATCTAGCTAGTCAGGAAGTTATATGATTGTATCAGCGATGCCATTTATGGAAAAAATCGAAGACAGGATACAAAAAATTATTATAGCGGGTCCCAGGGGATGCGTAATTTTCATTCTTAAAAAATTTTCAAATTAGAAGAAAAAAGAAAAAGTAAATTTTAAAATATATTTTGTCAAGGAAGTAAATGCTAAATGTTTAACCCTTTGCGGCGCAAGACAATTTGAAACATTTAAATTATACTGCCACCAGAATTCATGAACTAAATTAAACTAAAAGAAATTTTAAGGTTTAAAAAACCGGCCTTTTCTGATATGTTATAAACGGAAATTTTTGCTAAAATATTTCCGGGATGAATTTTTGCAGCTGGATCTTAAATTTTGCGTCCTCGTGGCGAGGAAACCACGCGTTAAGGGGTTAATTAATAGGAAATAATCTCTTTAAAATCTGCAAGCCTTAAAGATGATTTATTTTAAACACATAAAAGCTTGTAAAACAATTGAGCAGATGAAAGCATAGCTGGTTTAATTTGAAGAACAAATAAAAGTGTTCTTGAAATAAAGACTATTCATATTACTGATAACAAAGTTTATTTTTAGATGATTCTAGATGACATAATAAAAAAAAAAATCAACACTTAAACAAAAACTTTTCTTGTAACATCAGCTGGAGATTGCATGTATCAAAACAATTTTTTCACAAAAGAAAAACAAAACCATTGAAGGTTTATTAACCACATGAAACATATTTTACTTTCCTATTTATAGAAGATTAAATTTAAGAGTATATTTACCATTACTATTTAAAATTTTAGGAGACCAGCTCCTAAAGAAAAAGAAATGAAGCACCCACAATGAGTAAAATGATCTTTGTGCCTGACTAATTAATATGCATAAGCATTTCGTTAAGCTAACAGTTAAATTGAAGCCATTAAAAAAAAAAAAACATGACTGGTCAAAAACAGAATGACATCATCGTCATACGAACGGAAACGAACAAAAACAGTTATGAATTTTACTTAGTAAAGTGAGTGTGAAAAGTTTGCTTACATTTTATTTACGGAAGCTAATTTACTGAAGACTATAAAATAAGGGATTTTTGATTAAATGACATGCAGATGAAAATGAAAGTTAAGTAAGTTATCAAAAATATTTTAATAAAAGTCTTTTCAAGAATTATTTATAATTTAACTTATATAATAGAACATTATATTTTGATATAAATTAATGAATTATTGATTTAAACAAATGTTTTAAAGTTTAATATAAGTTATTTAAACTAAGATAATAAATGGCAAGAAATTTTATAGAAAATTCTATAGCTGTTATTTCTAACAAATCCCCCCTCCCCCTTGACATTTACAATCTCAACATTTATAAGAGGTAAGGAATAAAACAAACAGCTTAAACTATGCTCAAGCACAAAAAGTTCTTAATTAACATCAAAAAAATTTTATCTCCCAAAAGACAAACTCGAGAAACATCTGACAAATTACAATGGCACCCTCTATGAGATGTTCCTGAGGGCTGTTCTGCCTCAGTAAAATTTATCCCTCAAAAGACATATTCTGTAAAACAATGTACAAACAATAAATTCTTTAAAACAATGTACTAAACAATAAATTATTCAAAACAATGTACTAACAATAAATTATAATATTTTTTATGTACAAAAGGATTCATAATGAATTTTTCAAGATCATTTCTGGACTGGGGTTTTGTGAAAGGACTCACTAAGGTTAGATTTACTTTTAATGTATTTAAGATCAAATAATTGTTTATAAACCAAATCTCTTACAAAAAATAATTTCACATCAATGTGTTTACTTCTGTAGTTCTCTATAGGAGATTTGAGATTTTACAAAGTCTCTAGTAGCCATATTATCAACAAATAAAATTGACTTTTCCTTTTGACCAAAAATTAAATATTTATTATAACATTCTTCAAGAATACTATCAAACCATATCAACTCTTTAGAGGCATCGGTCATCACCACAAACTCAGCTTCCATAGTGGAAAGACTAACACTCTTTTCCTTAAAAGTTTTCCCATTCAATTGGAGACCTACCTAAAAGAATTAACTGTCCCCCCATAGAAGTTCTGTCATCAGGGTTTGCTGCAAAATCTGCGTCAGAATAAACTAGGAATTGAATACTATTACAAGTTAAGTCTAATTTTAATTCACGAGTACTATAAACATATCCAAGTAGCTTTAAGAGACCATTCCAATGATTAAGTCCAGAATCTGACTAAAAATATTAGTAGCATAACATATATCTGGACGAGTTCTGTTAGCAAGAAAAGACAAACATCCTAAAATATTTCTATAGGGGTAATTTAACATTTCTTTAAGCTCATCATTTGTTTTAGGAGAATCTTTTTTAGAATAAACTGAAGTTTTACATATAAGAAGTGAAGAAATAGGGAAATTAAAATTTTTATATCTCTCACATACTTCTTTAATATAATTCTCCTGATGTAAGTAAAGTTTCCCATCAACTTCCATAAACTCAACTCCTAGCAATTTTTTAGTTTTACCTAAAACTTTAATATCATAATTAGAACTTAGTAACTTTAACAATTTATCTGAAATTTCTTTACATTTACAAAATAGAACAAAATCATCAACATATAAAATTAGAACTGCATTTGAATCAAATATGTACACACAATTACAACATTACAAAACCAATATTCAACAAAACGGATTTCATAAAACCCTTCCTGCCACTCTGATGCAGGCCATATAATGCTTTATTTAGTTTACATACTTTTTTTTCTTGACCTTTAACTACAAAACCTGGAGGTTGTAACATGTAAACATCTCTATTCAAACTAGCATAAAGATATGCACCAGTCACGTCACATTGGGTATGAATCCATTTATTATAAGAAACAAGAAGAGAAAAGAAAAATCTAAATAAACTAAAATTGACAACAGGGGAAAAAGATTCACCCTTTATTTGAGTGCAACCCTGTGCCACTAAATGAGCTTTAAATCTAACAATTTTTCCAGTCTCATTTTTTTTACTGTATATACCCAACGACAACCTACTGGATTGACATCTTTAGGAGGATCAACCAAATTCCAGACCTGTCTAGCTTTCATAGTATCCATTTCACTCAGGATAATTATCCGACTTTAATGTTTGTAAGTTTTAGGAATAGACACTTTATCTAGTCAGCTAGACTCGCTTTAATTGGGATACAATCTTCTCATTATCTAATTCATCAAGATCAGAAACAGGACCCTCATGATCACTTTCACCTCTAAAATCAAATAATTCAGGTTCAAATAAAAGTTTATTTTTATCACAGTTAAGTTTGCACCTCATTGAATGAACACAAACGCTGAGTTTTTCCTTCCTGAAAATAATAAATGTCTCTTCTAGAATGATCACTATGCATTTTGGGCTTCCTTAACCAAACTACCTTTTTCAGTTTTTCACTTTTATTAGGCCTAGGTAAACAATCATGGGAATTATCAGAAGGATAAAAATCAACTCTAGCTTCCTTCATGTGTTCACTTGAAACAGTGACCTCACTATAATTCTGTATCTCAGAAAAAGGGTTGGTGTCCATCATGGCTCCATTGCACTTAGTTTTAAAAGTTTCATTCTCATCAAATGAGACATTTATTTAAGTCAAATTGGAGTGTAAAGGTTGATATTTTTATTTATTACCAACTATGTGAAAAATACCAGAGCCGGGAATCGAACCCGGGCACCTCCGCTTAACGCACGGATGCTCTACCACTGAGCTACCCTGGCTGACAACCAGCTAGGCATTTCTCACATAATTGGCAAAGTCACCGAGTCTGCAAATGCAGATATGTGAGCGTAATACGCAATTATGTGAGAAATGCCTAGCTGGTTGTCAGCCAGGGTAGCTCAGTGGTAGAGCATCCGTGCGTTAAGTGGAGGTGCCCGGGTTCGATTCCCGGCTCTGGTATTTTTCACATAGTTGGTAATAAATAAAAATATCAACCTTTACACTCCAATTTGACTTAAATAAATATTCAAGGTTGATGAATTCATGAATAAAAAAAATTTCTAAATTGAGACATTTATTGTTTTCGACCACCTTTCCAGAATCGGGCATCCATATTGTTCCCTTAGTTCTATATGCATAACCTATAAGGTATCCAAATCTTTGCCTTTGCTTCAAGCTTATTGTGAAGCTGGCGAGGAACACCTACATATGCAAGAACACCAAATAGTTTTAGATGCCTTATTGACGGTTTGCGGCCAAAGAAAAGTTCAAAAGGAGTCTGCTTCTGATCAGAATGACATACCCTATTCCATGTATATGTAAAGTGAGACCATCAGGCCAAAAACTAGCATGTAAACCTGAATCACGTAACAATGTCCTAGCAGCATCTACAAGAGTTTGGTTATACCTTTCTACAATGCCATTCTGTTCTGGAGAATAAATATTTGTAAGTTCATGTTTAATTCCCCTTTCAGAAAAATATTTCTTACAGTTATTTCCCAAAAATCCCCCCCTCCCATACTTTAGAGACCAGAATATTTTCAACTCTATATGTTTTTGTAAAGCATCACAAGCTTCTGATTTTTCTCTAAGGGGATAAAGGGAAATCTTTCTAGAATAATCATCAACGATTAAAATAAAACATCTTTCTCCGTCACGTCCATTTACTGGACTAGGACCCAATATATCTGCATACAACAGTTCTAAAGGATGTTTGGATCTAGTGACATTCAAAGGTTTAAAGGAAACTCACTTATTTTGTGTTAAGTTTACATATCTCACAATTAAATTTACATTTAATTATCTCAGGATGACCAATAACATTATTTTCTTTAAAAGGTACGAAATAAAGATGAAATACCTACATGTGCAAATCTATGATGCCATAATTTATGTTGGTCCTCAACTGAGGTATCAGCTACAAAAGCAATTCTATTTTACAGGTTTTTTATTTAATTTTGGATAAATATAATATATTCCATTTTTAAGATAAGCTTTAAATAACAGACTATTACCCTGTGTCACTTTCACTACACTCCCAGATCCAGAAAAACAGCCTCCCATCAGGTGAACACGTGGGCCAGAAATCAGATTTCGCCTACGTTTAGGAGTATACATCACCTCCTTAAATTCCACAGTTCTTTTCCCAAATTTTAATTTAACAATCCCCTTACCCTCAATAGGAAATTCAATATTAGCAATAGCCATTTTTTCAGAAACCAATATTTTATAACCTATAAAGAAATATTTTTGCTTACAGAAGTGATGGATCGCTGTGGTATCGAATAACCAGCTTGTTTCACTACTATCTTTTTCAGTTAAACAAGCATTAACATATAAGAAATAAAAGGTTTCGACTTACAGTTTTTATGCCTAGTTCCTCTATGAAACTTTGACCCTCTGGACTGTCCACTTCTAACATTATTTCTCCCTCTAAACACAGAACTTTTTCCTGATGAAGATCTCATAGGAGAAGGACTTCTACTGGAAGAAAAACTCGAACTTGGTCTCGAAGAAGACGATCTTTCTCCTGGTCGATCCATATAACGTTGATCAAATCTCTGTACATCTGGTTTTGAAGAAGAAAAACTTTTAGATTGATGATTTTTAAATGGACATTGATTTCTATAATGACAATCGCTTCCACAACAATAGCATACACCATTTATCTTTCTTATATTAGATTGAGCCTGTATATTATATACATCTTAATTTCTTAGTCTCTGTCGAACTTCCTCGGCTATGATCCCCTGAACTACTTTAAAGTCAGCATCTTTCCAATGTGAAACTGACTGAACTGAAGTGTCAAAATTTGAAGGCAAAAATTTAAGAAATTGGTAAACTGCATACTTCTCTGAAAACGAAGAATCGAGTTCTTTAATTTGATTAAATAATCGATTAACTCTTGAAGAAAACAAGGAAATTGTTTCATCTGGTTGGATTCTTGCTTCACAAAATTTATTAAATATTTCCATATGATATGAGCGATTATCTGGTCTAAAAATTCTTTAATAATTCTTTCCATAATGTACCTGGATCTTCAAAATTTTCTACAAGTTTTCTATACTGTGGCTGAATGTTTAAGTAGATTATGGAAATTGCTGAATGACACCTATTTTTAAAATCAAAAACTTGTTTCTCAAATTCAACTGTTGATTCCTTCCCTTTCAAAATAGGCAATTTCTCTGTCTCATTCACAATTGACCACAGTCCTCTCTCCATAAGGAGGAATTTAATATCTTGTGACCATCAATCATAATTAGAATCATTTAGTTTCTCAATTTGATAATTGTTAGCCATGATTTATCAAAAAAAAATTAAATTTTCATATAAAACAAAAAACTCAAATAAGTTATAAAAACTAAGTTTATAACAGCTCCCCCCCCCCCTCACGTCAGTAACGATCGTAATTTTATATATACTTCTTAATTTCATTGAAAACATAACTTCAACTCGTCATGAAAGCAGTAAAAATTTCAAAAATTTTCACAGGAGCTAAAAAAAAAAAAAAAAAAAAACTTCATAAATATAAAAGTTTCTGCAATATCTCTGAATCAAAAACAATATCACTGCCTTCATTTGAACTCAGTTGCTTCATTTTATATCTTAAATAATCAAAAATGAAAATACTTGAACATAAAAACTAAGTTCAATAGCAATGTGACACCTTAAATATAGAATAGACATCTTGCAGAAAAATGAAATAGCTCACTTTATTATCCTATTTAAATACGATCCATCCTTTCACGGGAGAAACCAAAACAAAGAAGAAAAACCACAAAAGATAACAAGTATAGTGCAGCCACGTTTCCTAAATCTATCAGCGATGACGCGTCCAAAATGTTGGAGGGGTGCCAGCGTGACTGGCAGGTTGTGATTTGGAAAACATCCAATAGTTTGCGCTTTGTTATTCATTTTCTCTGAACCAGATGGCTGTCATCTCTATTTTAAGGGCACTGCCTCGTTTCCCCGTAACTCCTTGCTATAGAAAACGAAACTATAAAACTGGCTCAGTTGAAGTAAAAAACTTCCCCGTTTTTTACCTAGTGTGACATTTTTTGTCCAATTAGGGACGTATAAACTATTTCGGCTGTCAATATGAGAGTAAATAATGATCACAAGAGGCGGGGTCATTTTCGTCCCCCAAAAAGTAGTCAATTATTCAAAAGGGCTGTCAAGAAAGAAACAGTACTGATTTGTCTTTTGATAAAAAGACAGCACATTATTGAATGAACCTCAATATTATGTAATGAATGCATGTAAAAACACAAGTATACATGCACATATGTATAGTACTGATTCATATATATGTGGCGTATTCTCTGGGTATGCTAGGCATGCGCCGCATACCCACTAAAAACTATCTAAACTTTAAACAGAATTTATTTAAAAATAAATTATTTCAACTAATTTTGTTAAATACTCGCTTCCATTTATACATTATCCGTCATTCAGTTTTGAAAAATTATAGTGAAAGGAAATTTCTTTTATTAAATTATTCCTGGATAAATCTGAGTGCTTTTTTTTCTTTCTGACTATTGTCGTTAGTACCCTCCGGCTTTGTTTAGGCGTCATCTGCTGACCAATATCATCCCAGAGGTACCGTCACCCTCTTCTCCTGCTGACCAGTTATTGCTTAGGTCATGCTGCCTTTGTAAAGCATGCCCTGATATAGGGATTTTTTGCTATTTGAGGGAATATTCAACGTCCCTCTAATTTTCTCTCGTACTAAGTACAAGGGGAGTTCCGGTGTGTAAACGGTTCAAGGCATGCGATCCTTGGAGAGCATATCCTGGAGTTTTAGGTATTTTTACAGCATTAGGGATTTTGTTACCTTCGGTAGAGATGTTCGCATAGAGAGTTGGTTTCTTCAACTGATTGATAAATTAAAACTTATACTTCATTTTACAATGATGTAATAAAAAAACTTAAAAAAAAAAAAAAATGTTGATTTGAAAATGATGATTAAATTGCAAAATAAAATTTTGATAAATTTCCAAAGATTGTTTTATGTGCCAGAAAAAGTTTTTTTTTTTTTTTTTCCTAATGTCTTTTTTAGGTGTGCCTGCATGCGCTATGATGGTCACTGATCGCAGATCTATAAAAAATTGGCAGATGCGTAGCTTTGATCTTGCAGGTGTTCATAGATTTTTTTTCTTTTTTTTCCTTTTTTTCTTTTCTTAATTTTCGAATCTGAATTTCTTAAATTAATTATTTTATTTGTTTATTTATTTATTTATTTTGGAATATTCTGTTAATTTTTCTGCTATATTTTATTAAATTTTATCTAATTTGTGGGTTTTTCTTTTCATCCGGCATTCCTTAGTAAAGATCGCTATTCTATTTATTTTTCATTCTTTCACATTAAGCCATGCCATTAAATAGTTTTTATATAATAAAATTTTAATACTGCTTCTTCTTTTTTTTTTTTTTTTTTAAACGTTAGTTTTGGTCAAGAAACACTTTCTTAATTTGGTTATATCTTTTCCTGAGCGAAACTTTCTTTTTTCTTTCTTAAAAAAAAAAAAAAAAAAAAAAAAAAAAAAAATACACATAATAGTTGCGTTTTCAAAAATAATTGTTTATGTAGAGGCGTAATACCTCCTTTTGAAGAGAAACGTTTATTATTTTTAATGCATTGTTTTTCTCGGAATCAAATCGTAATATGATAGAAAGAATTAAACTTACAAAATATTTAACTTTATTAAAAATTGCAACAATTAACTTCTTGTATAAGAACTATCAGAGGTCAGATAAGCACCTACATTCAAGCGCTCCCTTAAGACGTGCTAATAGCAGTGGGATCTTCAGTCCGACATTGTGCGGTTGTGGAAGACACAGCAGAACGCAGCGAGAGCCTAAAGCCAAGTTTTCAGCGATTTTAATGGATTTTTTCTTTCCGGTTCCCACTATTCCTTTTGTCTTTCTTTTCTTTTAATTTTGTATTTCTAAAGCAATATAAAAAATTGTGATTAATTTTTTTTGAAAATTCCATCAAATACAGCTATTAGTGAAGCAGCGATCAATAAGGTAATACAAGAGTCCTTTAGATGTATGATTTAAAGTTAAAGCGACAAAATTTGTATGTAAAATTTTATAAGATTCCGAGAAATTGAAGCCCACCAGCGACTGAGCGGGTTTGCGCTCAAAGTTGGTAGATAGGAAGTGTCGAGTTCGATCCGAGGTCGCACTCATGAACCGAGCCGTTCAGAGATTTCAGGGTTTTCTACGAAACTCGCGTAAAACTGGCTAGAACCTCTTACAAAGACTTCCACGAACGGCATTCCCCCCATAGTCCTGGGATCCAAGTACAGTCAATCGGACTTGAATCCTACAATCAACCAACCAAGAAAATGGAAAAATCCGAGCTTAAATTTGATGAAATGATATCGCTTTGATGAGTAGTGTTCTTTCCATAGTTGACTTCAGAGCATGCCCAGATTCAAATGTCACGCTACGCCACTGATATATATATATATAGAAACACAGGTTATTATTATTACTACTACTAATAGTAGTAGTACTAAGACAGGTCAAACAATTTCTTTCAGATAGCGATTTTGTCTTCGTTACCAATTTTTACCTATTACCTTGAATGTACTTTCAAAACTTTTTTATTTTGTCGTCTAAATATAAAGAGCTTAACGATTGTTACTGCATATGTTCGGATTTTTAGTCCGGATTATATCAAAAATTGGTACACTTAAGTATGAAAACGAAATCTAGGTAATTATGTATTTTTGTGTTCAATCGAATAATTGGTTCAAAAGTAATAAAAATCCTACTTAAACTTTTAAATTACTAAAAGGAAAAAAGAAATTAATGCCAAAAATATATACTTAATTATTTTTATGTCGAAAAAAAAAAAAAAAAAAGTGAACTTATTATTATTACATTATTAATTAAAATAAATTTTAGAAAATTCGGTCTGCTTAAATGGAATAGCGTATTTTTAGTTCAATCGGATAATTGATTCAAAAGGTAATAAAAACCCACTTTAAAATTATAAAAAAGAAAAAAATAATAATAATAAATAAGTTGATGCCAAAAATGAATATCTAAGTAAATATATTTTTCTTTGTGTTAAAAAATAAAATTAAATTAAAATAAATAAAAATCGAACGTGTAATTAATTAAAAAAAAAAAATTAATTAATATCAGAAATATTGTGTGAAGAAATTGGGCAACCTCAGTATAGAAGGATACATTTATTGTATTATTATTATTATTATTATAACTTGAAAAAAATTATCTGGTGTGTCACTCACACGACTTTCTCTTACCCTGAAATTTAATACTATAAATACAGGTTGCAGATTAATAGGTAAGATAACGAGTACTGTTATGTAAACCTATGTTAAACAATTCTTATTAGGCTTCTGAAGAGTTTTATAAGATAATTAGTTCTGTGTGAGGGGGGCTACCGCCCCCCCTCAACACCCCGTTTCATTAATGCACCTACATTTATATAGAATTTAATTCGGTTATTAAAAAATAATTCTCTTTTTAAAAAATAATTTATTAAAATTATTAAAAAATATATATCTTTTATGATAAGGCAGACGATTTCCATATTAGAGAAGTAGTATAGCACGAAATATATTTTTTAAAAAAAGTCCATTTTATTCTCAATATTTGAAAAAAAAGAAAAAAGTACGATTTTTTTTTCTAAGTTTTTTTTTTTTTTTTTCGTTAAAAGGAAAAAAAATCGATAACTTTGTTTTAAATTATCGCAGATCAATGGTTCAACCATTCGTTTTAAAGGTATTAGCGAGCTCTTTTGAAAGATATCCATCATGAAAATTTACTCCCCTCGAGGGGGGACTTCCCCCCCAGGGGGGGGGGGAGGCGGGGCTCCTACATACACAAAAAAATTTTCCCAGTTAACTATCTCCATTACAAAAAATATATATTCGTTTCATTTGGTTTAGTGCAGTCTATAGACGTTAAACTCTACTTTCCTGCAATTTCCCCCATAGACGTAATGTATTAGAATTCTCTTGATTGTCCCTGTACACGAACCATTTGCTTGATCTTAACGAAAAGCTTACTGTAGCATCCGTATATGATACACATTTAGAATACCAAGTTTGAACTTTCTGCCATAATTCGTTTTTGAGATATGCTAATAACAGACAGACAGACACACAGACCATTTGCTAAAAACATGATTTTCGTATTCAGGGGACCTCAAAACGTGTAAATATAACAAAATCTCGCGTTCGAAAATTTGACCCAAAAACAATACTTTATCTACCTTATGGGTAAGAGAAAGTAATAAAAGCAAACTTGCATGCATTTATTATGATTAGTTAGCTGACAAATTTAATTTAAAATATTTATAATTAACATTTTTAAAATTACTGCAAATAAAGTTTCTAAAATAGTGATGGCAATTTCTAATAAATTAAAATAAATGAAAAAAGATTAAACTTAAAAAAAAAAAAAAAAAAAAAAAAAAAAAAAACGGAAATGAAAATGAAAATTTCTAAAAATAAAGAAATTTTGTAACATAAGTTTAACTATTAAAAAATTATTAAAAGTATAAAGACTATGCATAGAATGATTTTATTATTCGTGATCTGTAATTTGCATAACTTCAAAACTACTCCATAAAAATTCAAAAAGTTAATATCTGCACGAAGGGATTTAAAATATATATATATTTGAAAATTGTCCAATTTAATCATTTAAAATTAAGGACAAAACGAATAGCGATTTTGCCCAATGCCGCATATCAGTATCCACCTGACATCAGTGTTTCAGATATATCCGGCAAAAATTACTCTCTGTTAAATCCCTACGTTTAAATTTTAAAATTGGTGATTTTTGAGAAGAACAATGAAAGTATCCGAGCTCGCGCGCGCCTTTTTCTTTCTTTTTTTTTTTTTTTTTGTCCCTTAGTGTATATGAAGGTAATGTTATAAAGAAAAAAAGGTACCATATGCTTATGATTGATACTTACACTTATTACATAATTAGCTGCTCATAATTAAAGAGTAAAATAAAAACCAAGTCACAATTGAGGAAAAACATAAAAGACTTCAAATTGACCTTTATATATATATTCAAATATATTTCTTTTTTATATCGAATAAAAACTGAATGTGCATACATTTTCTTTTAAATAATTAAAATAAACCATGGCGCGGTATATATGGAAACGAAGAATAAGTAACTTCACTCAAAGACACATTGTGCATGATTCTGGGTTGAAAGATAGTGTGCTTATATTCAGTGTGTTGCACATTATAGTTCCACTGGTAGAAACCAATTCTGAAAAGTAAGTAAATAAATAAAAATAAAATAAGCAAGTTATGTTGTGGAAGAATTCAATGCATTCTCATCTAAATTTGTAACCGCAAGATTTTTATTTTGTGTTATTTTACTTTATTTATTTATTTATTAACAAATTATAAATTATTTATCTTTTAGATAAAAATAAAAGCCTCTTTATTCAGTTCGATAATTGTACAGTCGGGATTATAAATACTATTTTTTTTTTTTCAGATTTAGATGTTTCCCTGTAAAAAGTGCATGCTATTAAACTTGTTTTTTAAAGGGAAAGTCAAATAGTCTACACAAAATGTTTTTATCTAACGCTAAAATTTCGGAACAGTTTCAAATGTTTTTGAAAAACAGAAAGTCATATGTTCAAGCTTTTGACTAATCTCTGCAAAAAAAAAAAAAAAAAATGAATAACATATTTTATTTACGACGATCAATCTAAAATAATTACAAGATAAAAATAACTTTTTATTTGCCATGTCTTTAAATCTTCTGTTGAATCATATAAACGCTACCGAAGGCAGCGGGTACCCGAAATAATTGGCTAAAAATATTTAAAAAATGCATTGTCACCATGTTCTGAGCTATTCTAAAACTTTCAAATGTCTAGCTAGTCGGGAAGTTAGTTAAATAAATTTTCCACTCTGTCTAATGTTTTCTTCAACCTTGGTAGCACGCTTTGAAAGGAAAAAAAAAAAAAAAAAAAAAAAAGATTAATTTCTTTTGAAACGTCATCATTGTTCACCCTCCAAATAGAAGTTTATTTTTATTGAATGTTTTTAAAATATACATAAGCGGTTTTACTTATATATGAGATATGGTTATCTAGGTGGAGAAGTGGGTGAAGTTATAAATTGTATTTTCTATAACCCTAGCAACAGAGGTTGAAATCACAGAATCAACAAGTTGGGTGCCAAATGGCAACTAACATTGTTTTCTTAGTTGCAATTATGTTGTACTGAAGTGCCATTTTAAAATTGTTATTTACACACAGAAACATATGCGTAAACGTTGTAGATAAACTCCAGTTATTTAAAATGCTCATTCTATATTAGTTAGCATTTTGCATTTTAAAAATGTGCTAGTGCAAATATTTTTACAAGAAAGCTGGGAATTTAATTCTACTACTTTGTTGCTAGTGCCTTTATTCCATCGCATATTATGCCTGCACACTGCATGGGGAAAAGAATGTTAGGCGTCAAAGTGATGACCAAGTATATAATTGTGGTCATCAAAACAAAATATTTGTTTCGAAAATACAACTAACGACCGCTAATTTCGAGCTCTGCCTAGCAAGCACTCTCCTTCCTCCCTTCCCTCAGTCTGTATAAACTTCCCTTTTAATTTATAAAGAATTATTTAAAATTTACTCCTTCAGTGAAATGTCAAAATTGGGTGTGCATGAGTCAAAGCTGGAAATTTAATTTTTATTTTCTCCTGTATGTCTTGAAAAGTGACAGATAACGAAAAACACTCATCTCAAACTAGTATGTTGTGGTCATCAAAAAATTTTTCTTATGGATTTTCCTACAGAAATTTTCGTAATACAAATTTATTACTATTATTTCCATTATGAATGGAGACTTCTTTCATCTCAGAGAGGTATCACACGAAATGCCCAACGAAAGTAAATATTTTCTGTGCAGATAACATCCATCTGGTTCTCGGAGACATTTTCAAAATAGTAGCGCCTTCTATCCGTCGATATGCACCCAAATTGACTCAGCTGAGTCAATTTACGTATCAAGTTTAGTTTGATTATACGCAATAGGACCTGATATAGAACCTTCCTGTAAGCTGCGGAAATCGTAGTCTAGCAGCGTTACCTATTGAGGGACTGGCACCAAAAGTTAATAGGCATGAAGTTATGTTAAGGTGAATATATATCTACATTTATATGCAAATCTATGCATTAATTTATGTGTTTATTAGTGTGTGTTAGTTCCTGAGATAAAGCTTTTCCTAAAATTTCAGAATTAGCTTTACAGCAGCGCCACCTGTTTAACTATTAGCACCAAATGTAATAAGCATTAACTCAGGTCAAAGTGCATCAACATATACATTTTTATCAAATTTTACGCAGTAGTTACTGCATATACAATTTTATCAAATTTTACGCATTAGTTCCTGCCTTCTCCGATATTGTGGAAATTTGCTGTGTAGAAGCGTCACCTGTTGAGCGATTAAAACAAAAAAGTTGGTAGGCTTTAATTTATGTCAAGGTTGAACTACATATAAATTTACAGGTAAATCTGAGCAGTAGTTCCCGAGATATAATTGGAAAGAAATTTTTATCTCTCTCACACACAGAGACGAACGTTTCCTAAAAATACATAAATCACATTCTGGATATCTCAAAAAGGGGAAATCCATTGTAAGTCAGAAATATAAAATTTTTACGAATCCAAAATTTTCTACTATCGAAAACAAAAGAAAGTAAAAAGAAAAATAACTTTTGTTCTTAATTTTTTTTATCGTTTTAAATTTCAAGCATTTAAAATTTAATATTTTTTTGGTAACTTTTTCCTGATAACGATACCAATACCTTTATTTTTCTCTTTTTAAATTTCCAGTATAATAAAATTTATTTATTTATTTATTTATTTTGTGAGCTTTTCTTTTTTGCCTGTGATTGTTCTTTTCATTCTCCCGCAAAAAAAAAAGAGTGTTTATACTTTTAAAATATATAAAGTATGTATTTTTTTCTTTTGTTTAACCTTTAATAGTAAAATTCTAAATTGTATGTATCATAGTCTGAAAAGGCAAAGGTCACCAGAACAATATCACCAGTCTACTTTCTCGAAAAATTTATTAATAGTTTACTTAAACCGCTTATAAAAGATTCGCCATACGTAACCGTTTCAAGTTTGAATTTTTTAGAAGATATCCATAAAATTAAACTACAACCTACTGCTAAATTCTACAGCTTAGATGTAAAGTCTCTTTACCCATCAGTTCCACTTAATGCAGTTAAAGATATAATTATTGACAAGTGCAATAATCACAATAACTTAAGTAAGCATGTTAAATTCATAGAAGCCAGTTTAAACCTGATATTTAAAACCAATCACTTTAGAGTTAATAACACTATTTATCAACAAACCACAGGTACACCAATGGGATCATGTTTAGCACCTACTCTTGGTGAAATAACCATGCAACATATTGAGAATACAGTTTTAACAAATAGCATACTTAAACCCTCCTTCTATAAGAGATATGTAGACGACATCTACATAATTTGGGAATATACACATAATAGCCTTCTAACCCTAGTAAACAATATGAACAACATTTTTGATTCTGTAAATCTCACAATTGAGAAAGAAAAAGATAGAGCCATACCGTTCCTCGATATATTGATACATAGAAATCATGATAATAGTACTATCTGGACTGAAGTTTATCACAAACCAACATCCCCCCTCAACATAGCACCTGTTAACTCTTACACATCTAAACAACTACTTTTCAACGCCATTACACCATTAATTAATAGAGCCTTCACACATTGCACCTATAAATCCTCCTCAGATAAAGAATTAAACTTAATTAAAAAGACTATGCTTAATCAAGGTTACAATATCACAATATTTAATAGGTTGAAACGCAGAATAATAAACCGGCTTAACAATACGAATCTAAAAACTGGAAACGAAACTAGTAGATTTATTGGCGCAATCTCATTTAATAAAGGTTTCTATCCCGTAATACGACAATTTAAAAATATTGGATATAACATTGCATTTAAAACCTCAACATTGAAAAATCTGATAATATCCGATCGTGACAAAAAAACAAAAGTTGGCGGCGTATATGCAATCCCCATCACAATCAATAATATAACATCTTATTATATTGGCAAAACAAAGCGTAATTTGAGTAAAAGGATTAAAGAACATAAACATTCCATTCAATCATTGTACGGAAACACGGCATTAAAGCAACTTTTACTCGACAATAAAGAAGCCCAGCCAAAGTGGGAGGAAAGTAAAATTCTAGCAACCCCCCACACCGAATACACATTAGACATATACGAAAAGATCATGATTTGGAAATTTGGCGATAAATGCATCAACGAGAATCAGAGTAAAGACTTAGCAACCCTATGGCAGCCTTTCTTAGAACAACAAGATAAAGCTCGGTGGCTTTCATTAACTGACGAGACCTGATGATGTGCTAGTAAATAAGCACGAAACATGTTGTCTAACTGTTTTTTAACCTTTTAAAATTCTTTTAAATATTTTTAACGTGCCTTTTACAGCGGATTTTACTCTTTTAAATAGTTATTTCGCACGTGGTTTTTAATTATTTAGTGAAACCTACAACTTTATGTTTGCAAGCTCAGTGCCGTGCCAACCCCAACTGACCGAACTACTGTAATTTAGCATGTTATATACTGATATAAATTCCTCGATTGTGCTATTCAACTTAAATTCAATTTCATTCATTCATTTATTTCAAAAGAAATATTTAAAGCAGATTCTTTACTATATATATGTGCGCGTATATGCCCATAAACCTATTATACAGGACCCTATTATTCTTCAGCTTCCTCCAGGCAGAAATTCTGGGTGCGCCACTTGTAAATAATGTATGTTTTTAAGCTATTCATCGCTTGTTTTATGTATGTTTACACGTTTGTGGCTTCATGATTACCGAATTCAAGTTTTTTAACGTTTGATCTTTGTCTGTTTCACTTCGAGTAACTCAAAAGCAAATAATTTCAGGAGATCCAAAAGTTGTATTTTCAAGTTAATATAAATTTGTTGCTGGAAAATTTGATCAAGATTGATAAGTTTCAGGGAATGTTGCATGTGAAAGTTGTCTGTATAATTTTAATAACAGATTTAAATTCTATATAAATGTAGGTGTAGTAATGAAACAAGGGTTGAGGGGTGCGGTAGCCCCCCTCACACAGAACTAATTATCATATAAAACTCTTTCGTAGCCTAATTTGAATTGTTTTAACATAGGTTTAAGTAACAGTACACGTTATCTTACCTCTTAATCTCCAACCTGTATTTATAGTATTAAATTTCTGGATAAGAGAAAGTCACACCAGATTATTTAGCATGCCATTATTCTTTTCATACCAATTTCCGAAAATATACAGCTTTATTTATTTATTTTTAATCCTCCAACAGCAAAATTCTAAATTGTGTACCTTATCAGAGAAGGCAAGGTAACGAATAATCGCTATAGAATGTATTTTGTATTTCCCTGCCCTTCTACCCTCCACCAATATGGCATCCTCCCTTGAATTTATAAAGAATTTTTCAAACTTTACTTTTCCAGTGAAATGTTAAATTGAATGTCCATGAGTCAAAACTGGAAATTTTTATTTTTATATCTTTCGACTATTCCTTTACGTCCTGAAAAGAAAATATAATAAAAAATACTCATCTAAATAAAGAATATTCTTCATTTTTTCGGCCTACCAGCGGCCGAGAGATTCTGTCCTCGAAGCTGGTAGACGTGAGGTGCCGGGATCGATCCCAGGTCGCACTCATCAGCCTAGCCGTTCTGAGTTTTTCGTGTTTTTCCAAGAAACATAAATAAATACGGGCTAATCCCTTAGAACCCCCCCCCCTCACACACACAGAGGGCACCCCCTCAGGCCTAGGACAATAGTGCAGTCAATCGCCTTCATCCAAATAACGATACCAATACTTTTACTTTTTCTCTTTTTAAATTTCCAGTATATAAAATTTAACATTTTTTGGTTAGCTTTTCTTTTTAGCCTGATTGTTCATTTCATCCTTCCGCAAAAGAAAAAATAATCTTTATATAGTTTTTTTTTTTTTTTTTTTTTTTTTTTTTTTTGTTTAACAGTAAAATTATAAATTGTAGGTTTCTTAGTCTGAAAATGGAAAGGAAAGAAATTATATTAAAACTGTTAAAAATTATGTAACTTAAATTATAAAGTACTACTCAATGAAGAAGTTAAAACGAAATCATGTTTTGACTCTGAAAGTGCACTTAGAGGAAATACGTCAATCTTTTCTTCACTTTACTTTCTGCTAAACATCCCCTCTCACAGACAAAACACCTGCTGTGTGACTGGGGGTGAGTTGTTAAAAAGAGTAGAAACTGTCTCATCAATCAAGCAGAGAAAGGGCGGAACCGACGTGAGGCGGAGATTTTAAGAATTTTTCAGTATTTGCGCAAAAATTCGCAATATTTCTAGAAAGGTTTTTGATCTACGAAATTAGTGAAAATTATGGAAAAAAAGTATTTGAAAACTTCGAACTTTAAGGATTGCCGACGGCAATTTAATTTTTAAGGCTATTTCACAGGTTTATTATTATAAAGTTATAAATAGAACAATACCCTAGTTTTCCAAAGTTCCAAAATTGCAGTAAGAATCACAATCAAACAATAACACAAATCAAAAATTTATTAAACTGGAGGCATGTGGTTTGATCTCAAATATCATGTGCAAAAAACAGAATTCAAAAATATTAAAATGCGAATGAGAAATCTCTCTAGACATTTTACATAGGTTTTATACTAGCGCATCATTTCTAAACGCTTTCGGGACAGTGCCCTTAACAGTGGACTCGTTAAATTAGCGCTTGCGCAGAGACTTCCATGGTTTCATGAAATGTGGTCAAAGAATACTTTCATTCATGAACTTGACCTATATTCACCAGCTTCCATACGGACGAAAATCAAAACAACCATGTCAGCTGCTTCAAAAAAGTAATGACCGCCCATAACCTTTATGTCAAGGAAGGAAATGCTAAATGTTTAATTAATAGAAAATATTCTCTTTAAAATAAATCATCTTTAAGACTTGCAGAGTTTAAACAGATAAAAGCTTGTAAAACTATTGAGCAGATGAAAGATACTTATTTAAATGTAAATTTATGTTCTATAAATTAATACAGCGTAAAATACAGTGTGCCTCTTCACCAATTTTCGTTGCACGAGCCGCCACTGCAGTACTTAAACAAAAACTTTTCTTGTAACATCAGCTGGAGATTGCATGTATCAAAACAATTTTTTCACAAAAGAAAAACACAACTATTGAAGGCTTATATTAAGCACATAAGACATATTTTACTTTCCTATTTATAGAAGATTAAACTTAGAGTATATTTGCCATTACTATTTAAAATTAGGAGACCAGCCCCTAAAGGAAAAGAAATGAAGCACCCACAATGAGTAAAACGATCTTTTTATATGTGTCTGACTAATTAATATGCACAAGCATTTCGTTAAGCTAACAGTTAAATTGAAGCTATAAAAAAAAAAAAAAAAAAAAAACATGACTAGTCAAAACCAGAATGACGTCATCGTCATACGAACGAAAACAATTAGTTATGAATTTTACTTAGTGAAGTGAGTGTGAAAAGTTTGTTTACATTTTATGTTACGGAAGCTAATTTACTGAAGACTATAAAATAAGTAATTTTTGATTAAATGACATGCAAATGAAAATGAATTCAATGAAATTAAAAGTTTTATCAAAAATATTTTAATAAAAGTCTTTTCACGAATTATTTATAATTTAACTTATATAATAGAACATTATGTTTTGAAAAACTTAATGAATTATTGATTTTAACAAATGTTATAAAGTTTAATATAAGTTATTTAAACTAAGATAATAAATGGCAAGAACTTTTATAGAAAATTCTATGGCTGTTATTCCTAACATATTTCTTGTTAAAAACTCATATTTTCCTTTTATTTTTAAGGCATTCTGCTCTGAAGAATAAAAAAAAAAAAAATCTTTAAAACTCCATTTTACCTTAAAGGAAAAAGAACCAATCTTATACAATAAACGCTCACCAGTGGCCGAGCGGTTCTGTGCTCAAAGCTGGTAGACGTGAGGTGCCGGGCTGGATTCCAGGTCATGCTCGTCGGCCTAGTTGTTCGGCGTTTTCTCCGAAACTTACGTAAATACGGACTAGGACCCCTTAGAAAGACCCCCACGGAGGGCACCTCTCCTCAGGCCTAGGACCTACAGCAGTCAATTGGTTTTATTCCCAAATCCAATCCTATAAGATTAACAGAAAAGAGTGGCCTGTGCAAAATCAAAAACAAAGTCCCGACTCCGAGACGACAAAACGAAGTTCTGATGCAAAAAGATCATCAGTAAAAAGTGCACGATACACCGAATAGCATCACCGGGTAACGAATCGCCAATGCATGCATTCTGTCAAAGCTTAGCCGAAAAATGGTAATGGAAAATGGTAAAATAATTCTTTCAAAAAATCATAAACATTCCTAATTCCAATACGATTTGCCAATTCAATATGCACACACGAGTGGCCGACGCGAAAACAAAGTTCTGAAACGTGAAAACGAAGTACATTGAACTGCATCATCCAGCTGTGTTCTAAGTTCGTTGAAAGAAAACAAAAGAAACGGATGTACGAACGTGATTACAGGAACATATATTTGTATTAAGATTCAAGAAACTTTATTATTGAGAAAACCTAAATATAAAAAAATAATAATAATAACGTGTTTGCTGTGTTAAGCAAAAAATTGAATATTTTTTCTAAAGTCAGAAGTTATTATTATTAATTTCTTTTACAGATAAGTAAGTACACTTCTTTTACCTTCTCTCTAATTCATTATTTAAATTATCAGTACAGTTCATTGGTAAGTTATTTTGTGGTTAAAGAAGGGTAGGGGAATGGGGGGTAGATTTTGTGAAAGTGATATTTCCATATTTGGCTGGAGCTGATATCCAGAAAATTTTAATAACCAGAATCAGGTTGGTCCCGCAATTGCCGGATAATGAATTCTTTACTGTATTTGAAGTGGAATGTGTAACTAAATTTTGCAATCAATCTGCTCATCTCAAAACTCCTCCTTCCTCAAAAAGAAAAAAAAATATTTTGTTCTCTTAATGCCGATAATTCTAAGGACTTTTTAAAAATGTTTCTAGTTTAAAATAATAATAATTAGCTATAATATACTATATTTTCCTTCTCTCTCTCTCTTTTTTCTTTCAGAGCACATTGAGCTAAATGTTTTCAATTGTTTCTTAACAGCAACCACTTTCTACATAATATTAGTTTTAAGACAGTCTCAAGAAGAGCTAGTTAAAAATTCATAAAAAACTGTTTTACATCTACAATAAGATAAAATTTTAATTTATATCTTTATATAAATTCATTTATGTGAGGACCCGCACCCATTTTTTTTTTTTTTTTTTTTTTTTTTTTAAGGACTCAGATTTTTGGAACTAATGAGTCCCAGGAACCAAGGATTTTGAAACCCAAAAGGCATCACTAATTGTATAATCATATAAACGCTACCAAAGGCAGCGGGACCCGAAACAATTGGCTAAAAGTATTTTTAAAATGCATTGCCATCGTGTTCTGAGCTATTCTGAAATTTTCAAATGTCTAGCTAGTCGGGAAGTTAGTTAAAAATCGATTGCAAGATTTGTACTGGACAAACAAGTAAACAAACTAGATACCGAGTTAATAAAAACATGGTAAAATAGAAGCTTGGATACTTCTCTGTGAACAGATTTTTAAAATACAATCTTCTACAGAGTTTAACAATTTTTTCTCTAAATAATAACAATAAATAAATAAAAGTAAAAACAAAAATAAAATAATGAGGTACATTATTTTCTATTTAAATATATTTGTTTTTGTTATTGTTTAATCTTACGTACACCAATTTCTTATCATAATTAAATATCTTGAAAATCTATAATAACGGCAACCTGATTTATAAATAAAAAATAAATAAATAAAAAAAGTTTGTGTGTTTATCTATAAACAGTATTAAAAATACTCTTCTCCAGAGCCTAAAAGTCCTTAAAAAATAAATAAATAAAAATAAAACTAATCAAAACGTAAAAATATTTTCATTCTCATTTTTTTCTTCTATACTTTTAATGAAAATCACATATTTTTCATAAATTTAAAGTTATGTGGTATGCCCTCTTCTTTTTTAAGTATAATACATTCTTTCTTGTCATTGTTATTATTAAATTCTATTTCTACTAATTTCTTTGTCATATTTAAATATATTGAAATTTGATAAAAACAACAGCCTGCTTTAAAGTTAAAAACAGAATTTCGTGTGTGCGTCTATAACAGATATACACGGTTCACCAAAAACTGAAGAGGTAGTGTGGTCCACTGTGCCTTTATGTCTAATCTGTACCATATTTCTCTACATATCTGTATTTCTATACAATTCGTTTTAGAAGCTGATTCTATCAAATTTTGTAATTTATAATGCACTGAGCTCCAACAAATATTTGTGCACTTTAAATGCCAGTCTTATTAATTTATTTTTCGCATACATAGAGAAATTCTTGATATACTTTCTCAGAAGTTCTGGGGTGTTCAAAGCACGTTATTTTCCAAATAATTGTCACAAAGTTTTTGTTTTAAAATAAAAGAGGTGACCTGACCTGTGACAAATTAAATAAAAAATAATGTTTAGGATCACCCTGGGGCGCCTGGAGGGGGGGGGGAAGAAAGAAAATATTAATGCTTAGAATGTACTGCAGCTGTAGCATGGGTATAGCACATACATTCATGGCGGTATAAAGGAATAACAATCGTAAATCACCCCCCCCCTTTTTTTTTCATTTAATAATAAGCAGGGATTTTAAAAAAATTACAAAATATGTTCTGGTTTTAATATGTTGTTTCAACCGTAGTATATCAACTTTTCCAAAAAAAGATATTGCAGTGGTTTAAAAACCTTGCATGTCATAAACAAAAGGCATACGAAAAAGTTTTTCTCTTAAAGAAACTTTTATAGGGTAAGGTGGGGTAAGTGCCTCCCCCCCCCCCCCCTGGCATTTCCCCAGTTATTGACTCAAAAAAAAATCTGCTATAATAATTTTATGTACCTACCCCAATAGATGTAGAAAACATTATGGCACCGTTTTCATTTATGTGTGTGATAAGTTACAAGCCTTTTTGTGACGATTTTTAAATTTGCAATCCTATCGTAATTCGCGCCATCGTACTAATTATTTTTTTTTTCCAAACCGTTCATGATACAAACCAAAACTTTATATATTTTGAAAGTGTATAAAACACAGAATCTTTTTGTAGTATCGTGTACTCATGATGTTAATAAGGTTGAAAAAAAAAATTGGGGGGCCCACTTGCCCCGTGTTTGGGGTAAGTGGGCCACCACAATGGCGGGGTAAGTGGGCCACCCACCCCAACTCTTTAATATAGTTAAAAAAATAGTCATATGCACTGATTTATAGGGTTTACCTCTGGATGACTCCTCCAGTAGTGATTCAAGTTCCGAAGATGAACTATCAGTTATTACCCAGTACCACACTACTTAAAAATGGGGATTATGCCTTTGTAGGGGTGAAACTACCTAGCTTGCAAAACCCCTGAAAACTGTTCCTTACATGCAGATAGGGCCATTTATTATTGATATATCATATCATATGGCTACCTATATTAAATAACGCTTATAGACTTTGTAATACATTATAAGGCAACTTAAACATTCAAAATGAGAATTTCTGTAAAAACAAAGTATTTTAACACGAAATTCAAAGACAGCAAAATTTTCAAAAACCCTGAATTCAGGGGTAGCCCCCGAAAAGTTTCACCCCTGCCTTTGTCCAGTTTGAAGGCAAAAAAAAGAAAAAGAAATAGTATATTGGCTTGGTATAGCATGTAATACTGCCATAGGCTAGTTTAAACTTTGTAACGTAAAAAGTTGAAAATTTGACATTTTTTTTTTCTTTTAGCAGGTTTGTGTGCAGAAAAAGTTGCTATGGGTGAACTAATGGAGATACTTCAGTGATTTTTTTTTTTTTTTCAAAGATTCAGAAAACCATGTAGATTGTCCCACTCGCCCCACCAAATCTCTACCAGTTATGTGTAAAAATATATACAGGCGGGGTCCCACTTACCCCACCTTGCGGGGCAAGTGGGCCACCCCGATGTTGTTGTTGTCGTGTGCCACTCGGAAATTCCGAGCCCCGGTAGTGGAACTACCGGACTTATTTTAAGGCAAGAGGGTTGCGTCTTCCGTTATTAGGAACGCCTCATAGGGAGGAAGTACGACTTCTAGTTCCATAAGCTGGTGAAAGATGGCAGCACCAGCCAAACTCGAATTTTGATCCGGATCAGAGCGAGTTAGACCCATGTTCCCGATGACTACCCAATTTTTTTTTTTTTTTTTTTTAATTCATCATTTGCCAATTTGGTTAGAGGCTGCCATGGGTACAGTAACAACATATGAGAGAATGAACCACAAAAAAAAAAAATAAGTTGTTAGGCCTATTACATCAGGTGCTATGTTGAGCTAAAGTCGAATTATGCCGAAAAGGGGTCCCACTTACCCCACATCCATAAATGTGCTATGCTATTCTTATACAATTAAATATTGGTAATTAAAAAAATCCTCATAATCATATATTATAGCTACAACGCATTTAAAGCATGATTTTGTGCGGGGTAACCCCAAATATTAGAATTCGAAAATAATTGTGTAATATCCAAAGTGTTCAAACACTTACTGGTAGTCAGTGTATATTCTCCTTTCACCTTGTGTTTTCATATTATAATGCCTTTCTTATACGTGAAAAAATTGTTAATGTAAATGAATCTAAATCATATATTAATAAATATTACGTACGTAGTAATGAAGCTAGAAATGTTTATGTTATTTATAAAACATGTTATTTGTGATTTATCAAAGGCTGCATTCTTAATCAAATTGAAAAAAAAGTAATTAGATTTTATTTTGTAACTAAAGAATCTTGTTAAAAATTTATAACACAAATTTTTTTACGAAATGTTAGAATATCAAAAAATTCAAAGAAATGTTTCCCCAAAGAAATAGTTTTGGATTGCCAAAACTTAAAGTTCTGTCTTCAAAAGAAATGGAGTTCTACAATTTTCTGGGTTGATTCTCTAGTTTTCGCCATAAAGCTGTCTCGATAGTTTGCCAAATCGCAATTGCATATCGAGACTATGAAAAGAGAAAAGGTTCCCAAAAGATTCAGTTGTGTTCAGGCAATTTTTTTGGGTGACTGTCTGCACTTTAAAACTATTGATTCTTGTTCCTGAAACAGAGAAATTTCTGCTCTGTTGTGCATTTAACACACTTTACTTTTTTTTTTTTTTACTATTTGTAGAATATTATTTAATAATAATTTTCTTGTTATCAGTTACATCAGTTTTGTTGCTATCGGTTATATCAGCCTGTTTTTTTTTTTTTTTTTTTTTTTTTTTTTTAAATAAGTTGCTCATTTCAGAGGGCTCTAGAATCCATTCTATTGGTCCAAATGAGGTAAAATTTTAACTACAGATAATTCAAATGATGCGCTTGACATTTATTAAATTAAATTTTAAAAAAAAAACTAATACAAAATTCCATCGATAGATGGCGCTATAACACAAATGGTACTTATTTGCATATATTCAAAATCAGAAACAGTATTTGTGTTTCAGCGCAGGCCTATTAGCATTATTCTTTGGATAAAGGACAATATCTACCGTCAAAGACCATCAACTCTGTCTGATCTGAAGGACAGCATTAGGCGCTATGTTTTAGATATTCCGGCAGACTTACCCCGGTCAGCTGTTGAAAATATGATTATGCGATTACAGCACATTGTTGAACATAAAGGGTATCATATTGAGCAGTTTTATTAATGTTACTTTATTTTTCACGCATATTAAATATGGCTATGTGTATTACAGCGCCACCTACCGGCGAAATTTTGTATTTTTTTTTTTTTTTTTTTAATAAATGTCAAGCGCAACATTTGAATTATCCGTAGTTAAAATATTATGTCATTTGGACCAATAGGACGGATTCTAGAGCCCTCTGAAGTGGGCAACTTATTTCTTACTAACCCTGAACTTTTTTCACATAATAATGTCGACATTTTCATAAAATAGTCAGTATGGAGCAGTATGATCTGTGTAATACCCGAAAACTTAGTAATTGAGAGAAGGAAAATGTTATTTACTATTATATTATTTAAATATTTACTTACCATTTCTTATGCATGAAGTTTCTTATATGTCATGTATTTGTAAATTTATGTGTTTCTAGTTTATATCTTACAGAATAGAATTATTCTACAAAATTAAATTTGCATCATTATATTTTGAGCTTTACTGTTTTCAGTATTTAATTACGTATTATTTTATATTTCTTTGTTTGTAGTTGCGCAATAAATTTATGATTATTACGTTTTGTGATTTGACTCGCTGTTTCATAAATTTTTATAATTTTTTTTTTTTTTTTTTTAAGGTAATATTGAGTGCCAACAAAAATTCTACACACAGGCGTCTGACTATGCTGGTGTGCCCCTGGCAATATAAATATATTGAAATGTGTTTAAAAGAAAGAATCTCAAAGACTAATCTCTTAGGCGATATATCCGAATTATTTTTGGAACTCCTCTACACAGAACCATAATGTTTATATCGCTTTCAATAAGTAACACTCAATATTCAATTAATAAGAATTATTACATTATTACATAGATTAGACAACAGACTGATATGGACAGACGAACAAAAAGGTATAAATATTTTTCAAATTTGCTGGAATAATTTGTAGATAATAAATTTTTGCTGCCACCACCTACATTTTACTAAACAAATTAACAACAAATTATTTATTAAAATAATTTTTGACGATTAACGTAGAAGATTTACATCTTAGCAAAATAAAACACTAAATATAGAAGAAAGGTAATTTTGTGCCCTACAAATGGCATCTAAAGAAATGCTTTTTTTTTTTTCTTTCTTTCTTTTTAGATGTGCGTATGGTTATCACCCACTTTCTTTTCTGTAAAAAAAAAAAAAAAAATCGATAATTTTGATTCGGGAAGTATCGATGCTCGTACATATACAAAAATTATTTCCTAGTTGAATATTATTATCAATAATGCTTTTTTATTTATTAACGATTCGTTAAAAATTGTTGTTATTGAGCAAATTTGTGTGGCATTTTGTCCTATATCGCTTTAATAGAAATTCGGGATGGCAACATCACATTACTTTTAACAAAAATGGTTAGACATTAATTTATGCCAAAGTTGGGCAGTTTCGAAATTTGTAAATCCATTGCAAACCGGAAGACAAATTTTTTTACGAATCTAATAGTTTCTTTTACTGAATACAAAAGAAAGTAATAATTTTTAACTCACAAAGAAAGCAGTTAAAAAAATATCTAAAACATCCAAAAAGAAAACACTTTTATACTCCCAAACTATTAGGTTTTTTTTTTTTTTTTTTTTTTTTTTTTGATAAAAATATAAAACATAACTGTTTATAAATATGTAATAAAAACAAACGTAATGTTAAAAGGGGTTTAGCTTTTTAACCCTTTAAAACTTTTTTTTTTTATTATTATTATTCACACTCAAGTGTACGTTCTTCTACCATATGAATGACCAAGAAGAGAAGTTTGGCAGGAAATTCCCGGGTTACTCTGAAATCAAGGGCAGCGGATCCCGCTGATAGTTATCTTGAACCATCAATATGGGATTGATTGTCACAAGCAAAGGGAGCAGGGGGGATCGTTTCCATGCTATCTATGAATTAGAATTTAAAAAAAAAAAAAAAATCTGATGTGGACACCACATGACTTCCTTCTACAACCATAGGAATATACATGTTTTTATGAAAACGTTGACAGTTTTGTGTAATGATTTGTGTAACTTTAGGTAATTGATTCGTAAATAAACAGCCATGTTCCAGTCCATAAACATTCCTTACAAAAAAGAAAAAAAAATTCTACTATTCGAACCTAAAAAGTCACGATAATTTTAATATATATGACGCTGAGACAAATACAGTAAGACCCCGCTTAACGCTGTTTCGGTTTAGCGCTCTTATATTTCAATCCGGGGATTCCCCGAAATTGTGCGCGCGCAGCGCTAGGTTTCCAAATAACACATCCGAAACAGTGTAGTTGTGTTTCTTGTTTAGTGCGGTGCTGTACGGACGCATTTTTATTCGGAGGAATTTTTCCGGACGCTTCGTTTAGCGCTGTTTCGCATTACGCTCTACTTTGATGGAACATACCCCCCGCGTTAAGCAGGGTCTTACTGTATACTAGTTTTTTCAGGAATAGTACTCAACGGCTTGTTACAGAATAACTCATTACCAAATGCACAGCTTAGAGTATAATGAAATTCATTCGAGTATAGATGGCCCAATTTTGTTGTCTTTGGCAAAAATTAGTGGCGGGAAACGATAAATTTTACCAAAATAATTAACTTAGTTAAAATTGAGAAAGGGTTTCTAGCTATCCTGAAACAACATTTACCGTAAAATTTTATCGCTAATCTCACCATACCACAAACTAGTAGCCAGCGTTTTGAAATTGAATTTGGCGATTCAGCGTCGAATTTGGCAACTTAGCAAACGAATTTGGCGAAAATTCGTAATTTAGGGTTGCCAAAGTTTGGAAGCTCTAAATTCAATAGTAACAGAGTTCTGGAATATTCTGGAAAAATTCATAGGTTTATTGTGCAGAACTAAATTCTTTGAAAGTTCTATAAATGCCTCTCAAGACTATAAAGAAAAGAAGAAGTGATTGTTGATGATTGTAGACTAGAACTTGCCTATATCTTTACGTGTTACTTTCTACACGGTATTATATATAGTAAAAGAGGAAACAGATGAAAGTTTTTTCATTTCCACGAAGGTGGGCTTTGACTTAACAATTAGGCAAAATTAGGCATTCAAATGTGGCGAAAAATGGTAGTAAAGGATTTACAAAATTTGGAAACTTTTCCTTAATAGGAGACTAGTTTTGGTAATTTTGTAATGACGCATTGGTTTCTCATGCAGAACTACCTTGAAAATTCCATAAACCACTGACAATACTTTCGATGAGTTCAAATTTCATCCAGACTTCGAAATATTCGGTTGTTCCTGATTTATACTCTGCAGTGTATTTAACAATTTTTATTTGATTTCTATAGTAAAAATGACCATTTCATTAGATTGTTTCAAGAATATTATTTTTTGTAGCACAAAAAAGAGATTTATTCAACTTTTTACTGAATATTAATTAAAGAAAGTACGCTCTTGCTCATCAGTTTAGCAAAATTTGCAAACCATCAGGTTTTTTTTTTTCTTCAGTTTAAAAACTTATCTCTCGATGAAATGTTTTCAAACATTGGATCTTTAAAAAACTGGGTCTTCCTCATGTTTTTCAGTAAAGATTGGTTTAAGACAACATTTAGGAGGCTAGTAACAAACTGAGCAAAATCAATAATGTTTGTAATCACCCTGTATCGTTAAGGGGACATACGACCCTTAGAACTTCAAAAAAACATCGATTAAGTTATAGTCCTTTTTAAAGTAAATTATTGTTAACTAAGCTTCATTGAGCATGTCTAATTGTTACCTATAAGTTTATTATGTATTTTTAACCGACTTCAAAAAAAGAAGGAAGGTTCTCAATTCAAACCGTATGTTTTTTTTATGTTTGTTAGCTCATAACTTCTGAACGGATGCTCCGATTTTGATACTTTTTGTTTTGTTGAAAAGGTCTTGGTCTGCAATAGGTCCCATTGTAATATCTTTACGATCTAAAGAAAATACAGGGTGCCCAAAAAAATCAGTCCCAACTCTTTTAACTGCTAAACGGCTGCAGCTATAGTGATAAAAATGGTATGTAAGTATGGTAAAGTGGCCCTGCAGTACAAGGTTAAACCGCTTGCTGCGCCCCCTGGTGGAAAATAGTGGATTTAGTGTTCCTATCCCGAAAACGGTTTTAAAGAAAAGAGATGAATTAGAAAGTTGAAGATTATCTTCGATTTAGTACAAAAAGATAGTTTAGACATTCATGCTAGCGTTTCTATCTCGGAAACGGTTCAAGACAGGGGAAAAAAGTGAATTATAAAGTTGCAGAGCATCATCGATTTAGTACGAAAAGATAGTTTTGACATTGATGATAAAAGTACAAGGCTAAAAACGTGCCTTTTTTGTTCGCAATTTCTTACACTATACACACTTGAGCTACATTGCTCACGTAGTAGCGTAGCTGGTGAGACATACGCTATATAGTTCAAAATACGGTTACTTGATACTTTTTGTTTTGTTGTAGAGGTCTTGGTATGAAGTAGGTCCCATTATAACATCTTTAAAATCTAAAGAAAATAAAGCGCCATCTGGTGAAAAACATCGGCATTAGCACTCCTATCTCAAAAACTGTTAATTACGAAGTTGTAGAGTATCATCGATTTACTACGAAAAGACAGTTTTTAGACATTATTGCTAAAAATAGAACGCTTAAAACGTGCAATTGTTTGTTCGCAATTTCCTACACTGTGCACACTTGAACTAGAGTCCTGCATCGGGTCGGGTAACCCGATTTTACCCGAACCCGACCCGACCCGCGGGTCGGGTTCGGGTCGGGTTGAACGAATTTTTTTTTATGCGGGTCGGGTTCGGGTCGGGTTAACTGATGTTTTTTTCTTGCGGGTCGGGTTCGGGTCGGGTTGAATGATTTTTTTTTCTTGCGGGTCGGGTTCGGGTTCGGGTCGGGTTTAGTTTTCAGCGAATCGGGTCGGATCAAACTAAGAACATCTTACAAAAAACAAATTACTGTAATGAACAGCAATTGGTTTAATTTCATTAAAACTGTATAACTATATAAACATACTATATATAACTATGTTAAAATATACGCATATCTAATTTATTTTAGTTAAGCAATAATCCATCGAGCGCCCCAAACAGTGGGCATCTATTCTCTATTTAATGGAATCCTTTGATTCTACAATCTACACCCTTCTGGTATCCGGACAGATTACAAAATCCACCCTCTCGAGGGTAAAAAAAGTGAACACAGTTTTAAAAAATTTGGTGTGAAACAGCCACACGACTTCCATTACCCACTATTACACGTATGATATGCATTTTTTGGAATTTTCCAGTAAGAGAAACTCGATAAAGTATAAAGGCATATAAAACAGAGTTTACATAGCGAGTTAAAAAAAAAAGAAAGAAAAAAAAAAAAAAGATTGAGTTATTTTTTAAACACCAATACCCGAGATCTAAAACGGAACTACCTTATCAAGATGACCTTTAATATTCCTCTAATAACCACGTAATACACGAGAAAGGGTATCTAAAATGGATTAGTGAAACAATTTTCAAGAAAATCATTAGAGCCGTTTTTGAGATACCAACTTTTACTAAAACTTTGTATACTCAATTATTAACCTGAAAACAATAATTACATACAAAAGGATATTTAAAAGGGAGTTAATATGGCAAGTTTGAAAAAATCCCGTAAAGCCGTTTTTAAAAGAACGCACTTGCGAGACCTGCGATTGACTTATTTATACAGAACGCCTATCAATTTTTCTGAACTAACCAACTATATCATTCGAAGGGGCATCTAATAGAGAGTTTATGTAGAAAACGGCTATAACGATTTTCTTCAAAATTGTTATAGCCGTTTTTGAGATACGGACTTACGGTCCCATTTCCGGTTTCAGATGACCCACTTCTGTTTTTCCAATTTTCACCAAAATTTGGGAATTTCATCTGTACACCAGACCTGTATCAGTTGTGAAGTTTCGTAGTTCTATCTTTATTAGTTTAGGAGATATGATAGCCAGAAGATTCCATGCATACACACATAAATACATACGCACACACTGACCAATTGCCAAAACCCACTATTTTGGACTCAGGAGGCCTTAAAACGTGTGAATCAGGTGAAATCTCGACATCGAATTTTTGAACCGAATACAATACTTCCATTACCTACGGTAGTAGGGTAATGGAAGTAAAAATGCAGTATTTGTGGAAAATAAATTTAAAGATAACGATAAAGCATTGACTAACTTTCGCATAAAACACAACTGAATCTTAGGTGAATAATTTTAGAGATAGTGAAATGACGCTTTTTGGGTACGTAGAGGCATTTCATATATATTTTTCAATGACATAACCTCTTTTTTTTTCTTTGTTAGTAATCGTTCAGTTGTATTGTAATGCAATCATTTTGTTCACGAAACTGTATATCAGTAAAAATAAAATGCTTTCTGTGCATACATAGAAGATTTGTCTTGCCAATAAGATGCAACTTGATATGGAATTCATGTGTTCTTACTGGCAAAAGCAGTTTTTTATACTTGAATAAAGAGTATTATAATATTGATAAAGAAAGTCTTTCCTAGTTTATTAATTTTATTATTTATTAAACGTATTTATGAATCAATTTTGATGAAACTAGGTTACTTGATATTCATCCACATCCAGGACTTATCAAGATCTTAACTACTTTCGTTAGACTGCTTCATCCGCATCTTGTTTTTAAAAACGCATGAAAATTTTAAAATAAAAATAAATAGTAAAAAAAAAAAGAAAGAAAGAAAGAAATCTAATTTTTTCTATAAAGGAGGAATGACTTGTTCTTTTTTTTATTTAAAAAAAAAAGTGTCTTGTTTTTAACATTTAACATTTAAAGAAATTTAGAAAAGATTTATGACTGCGATTTGCCTGCCTATCCATCCGTCTCTGTCCTTGCTCTAATTTCCATAAATATTTAGAAATGCTTTGAAATTGGTTGATATACGGCATTCAAGATCACAAAGTAATTTTCGCTACCGAAAATGAAGAAAATAACTCTTTGGTTTGTGTAGAAGGATTGACAGAAATGTTAAAAATACATTACGGTTTTTGAAAGGCATTTCTTTAAATTCATTTTAATGTATTAATACTGTACAAAATATAACGAAATTAGCATACATTATTCATATGTATAAGAATATGTTTTTAAAAGGATAAGGCATGATTAGCATTAAGATTTAAATGTCCACAGAAAAATAATCAAAATACATTAAGGAATATAACTGGAAAATGCTTGAAGTGCATTTTCAGTTGTGTTATGTATTTTAATTTCACTTCGACTACCTGTCTGTCTATCTATTTGTTTGACTGCCTGTGTTCTATTTTGCATAATTATATTTAGAATGCCTTGAAATTAATATTTTATCCCCATTCACAAGTGCATGTTCTCTAGTGAAAATGGTATAAATAGCATTGGTTTGTATATAGATTTAGGCACTCGCAAAGTAATTGCGATGGGATTAAAACTCTTATTAAACCTCTGATTAAAAAAATATGTATATGTTTAATCGCAGCCAATTGTTCAAGTGCATGTTTATTTCCCCCACCCTTCATGATTGAACATAAATTTTGAACTTGTATATACTGTTTAAATGAAAAACCACAAACTGCACAATCAGAATGTTTTTTTTTTTTTTTTTTCTTTCTTTCTTCTTCTTTTCAACATCCGCTTGACGGTTAAAATATATAAACACTTCTTTTCCCCTCTGATCTGTCTGAGTCACAGTGAACTTTGATTACGTATTGCCTCCAGTCGCCCTTAACTCCCAATCTTGTCACTAAAGTGCTTATTTATGTGAATTATAAGATGGTTCTTGTGGCACTTAAGATTGCAAAAACAAATAAAAATTTGTCATTTGACCTAGCTGAATTTAATTACGAAATACCATTTGTCATAAATTTTCAGATATTTTACATGATACTTTAAGCTTTCACAAAACAATTTTATTTCTATTATATTTTATTTCTCCCCCACCCCCACCCCCACCCCCCACCACACACACACACCCGTATTTTTGGCGCTGGTAGCTGGTATCAGTTTAAGTAATGATTATGCTAGTCATGTTATTAAATTAGAGGCGCGGGAAAATTCCTACACACTTTCTTTTCTTTCTCCCCCCACCCCCAATTTCTGAAATTTTTGCGCGATTCCTGAAATCAGGGTATTTAATATGTATTAGCATTAGGATTGTTATTTAAGTTTTATATTTAAAATGATATTATTATTTATATTGTTATTTATATTTAGAAGTTAATTAAAAAAAAAACTCATATGTAACACATAACAACCACACAACTTTATTAACCACTACTACAAATATCAATTCTTTTCTTTTTTTTTGCCACAGGTATTTTCCTACAAAAAATTCTAACCTATCAAATCACAAAAATAGCTAAAAATATCTGATTAAAAATTTCTGTACAGAAATTCTGGTGACAGAAAAAGCGGAGCTCTTTCTTTCATCACTGTACTAGGAACTCGAACTTCATATTTAATCAATTATACTTAAGTCAAACTAAATATAAATGTAACCAGTTAATATGAATATTTATTTTGCGATGTTACTTGGAGAAGACTAATAATAGTAAGCAAATTGAATCACATTATTTATAATATTTTATTTAAATAAATTATTATTTTAAAAGTTATTAGAGCAAATCAAACAATTCTCTAAATGCTTAAAACTGGAGAGTTGGAAAATGAAAAATAAATAAATAAACAAATACAACGAAATGAAAATAAAAATAAAAAGTAGAATATAAAATAATTGAACGTTTTCATTGTAAATATAAATAGATTTCGAATATTCATTTTTAAAATGTTCACAATAAGAAAATTGTGAATAACTATTCATAAAGAGTTTGCATAAAAATATTAAAATATGCTGATATACTAATATATATATTTATGTATATGAGAAATTATTCAAGACACATTCCTTCTTTTTATGAATAAAGTTTTAAATTCACACAATATGACAGAAAACAAGGGAATATTTTCATTTTAAATATAGCTTATAGCTAAATATATAACACAATAATAATAATATTTAAAAAAAAAAAGTACATAAAGAAAGGTTATAATTAAAAGATAACCCTAAAAATTAAACATGTTAATAAAATAATTATTTTTTCTGTATATAAAGCAATTATTTATTTTATAAATCATGTACGCAATAAGAATATTAAAAATATATACTTTACAATCTAATTGGCAAATAATTGAATCTAAAGCAAAATCAAACATCCATAAAATGATAGCTATTAAAATTTAATCATATTTCAAAATATAGCGTATATAATGTAAATTATAGTGCATAAACGCTATAAATTATATCATATTTTAAAAGAATCTATACATATTCGAGAAAAGTGGTTTAAAAGTGCCCATTCAACTTAGTAAAAACCACATAGCTGCAACAACAATTGTATTAAAATGTAACGACCAAAAATTATTTTGCGCCAGGTGTAAAGCAGTTTCCAGGTCGTTAAATTACATGATAGAATAAGAATATACAAATATATCAGATTTACAGATTAAAATACAATTGGTAATAAACACTGCTTATATTTGTAGAATTATGCACTAATTATATCACACAATATATTTTTTGAGAATCGTTATAAAGTATAATGGAAAATATAGTATATGTATCTTACTTTTGGATTAAATTTTCTGAACAATATCCATGAGCAAATGTCAATTAAACAGTCTTATTTTTAAATTGCACAGCGGATGTTTTAAGACTTTTTTCCTTTCGTAAAGCATCATATCTTTAAATTACTGTGAAGAAAAAGAATATCATTCAATTTTTCGGGGGTAATATTTGTTCTTCGATCACTTAAAGTTAAACCTGCCGAAGAAAAATCTCTTTCACTGGCTGCACTACTTGCAGGAATACTTAAGATAAATTTTGCTATTTTTGAAAGCATAGGGAAATTTGTTTCATTTGCATGCCACCACTTTAGAATATCCATTTGATTACCGTCACTGTCCTTAAATTTGCCTGTTTTCATTGCTATATATTGATCAAGTTCACTCACTTCCACGTCACTTTCATCCGTGTCTTCAAAATCTGAAATGTTATATTTCTGTTTCTTAGCTGGATTTTTACTGCTTAACATTTCTCTTGTTTCATGGCATTGGGTATATTTTCTGCCAGTAAGAATGTTTTCTTCTTTCTCTTTTTTGTTATATGTCGTTATTAAACTATTTATTTCCGCATGCACAGATTCTACCTCTGATGGTTCACCTAATATTTTCAATGACTTCATCTTGGGGTGTAAGAAAATCGCTATCTTATGATACTTATTAATTTCGAATGTTTGTTTGAAAATGTCAAGACAAGTTGTCTTTAATTCCCGGAAATTTTCATCATCATCATCGGTAACTTGCAAATGTTGTTGCAGACGATTGTACCAGATTATTACAAGGAAAAAGTGTTGGACGTTTTGATGCTTCCATTTCGTCAGATGCGCATTTGAAAATTTCTAGAAATGATACAAGTTTTATAAGATAATCTTGTGGAATTTCGATAAGTTTCCCATCATCATTTCTTTCAGATAGAATTTCTTTAACTTCACCATAAACATCTTCGATTGATTTTAGCATAGTGAATAAACTATTCCATCTTGTATCTACGCTAGCTTTTAAAGATTTGGTTAACTTGTTTTGTAATCCACTTTGCTTGAAGAATCTCACAAGGGATTTTGCAGAATTTATTAAGTCGGAAAACTGCGTACTTCTTTCAAAAGTTTTTTCTAAAATGTTATTTAGTATGTGAGCAACACATGACAATCTGATGTTATTCTTCAGGGAAGAGATCATATTTGATCCTCTGTCGGTCACATACGCTAAAGTTTTGAACTGTTCGCCTATTCCATAGGCTTCTAGATTTTGTATTATTACAGTTTTTATATTGTCACCTGTTTTTTTCAAAGCGCTGTCCCATAGAGTGGTATTCAAAACTCTATCCATTAGATCCCAGTTTTCATTCATATAATGCAGGGTCATACATAGGTAAGAATTCTTCCTAAAATCATCAGTCCACATGTCCAGTGTGACTGCTCCACCCCATTTAGCAACTGTTTTGCTTATTTCTGTTCTAACTTCACTTCGAAGGGATTTTGCTACTTCAGTAATATTTCTTGAAACAGTAGTTGGGTCAGGAAGTATATCTTTCACGTCTACATCGCCATACTTAAATCCCAGTGAAACAAATGTCTGAGCTAACTCTTGAAAGCCATTTCCTTTTATAAAATTAAAGGATCGAAGATCCAGACACACAAATTCAGTAATTTTTTTTATAATTAACTTTTTATCTTCTTGAGATAGTTTTCTTGGAGGACATGTTTTCTCCTTTTCTCTAAAGAAGCTCGCAATAGATTTTGTTTGATCTTTATTTACAAACGGGCATTTATGCTTTATTAAAGTAGATGTTCCTGTTTTATGGCTGTTATAACTGAATACACTGTGACAGCTATCACAAGCTACAATATTTGGAACCAAAATATCCTCCTCGTCAAAGACTTGTTTGAACTTTTTCCATATATCAGATTTTCCGAGTTTTTCTCGTAAAGTGTATGATCCATTATCAATTTTCACTTTTATATCTTTATTGGACGTCATCATGCTTCAACAACTAAACTTTAAATGAGTTAAAAGAGCCAGTAACATCCTTCTCCTTTCAGTATAATAAACTACTAAACGCATGTAAACAAAAATATATCTAAGTAAGTGATAAAAATGTGTCTCAGTGTAATTGATGATATTCACATGACCCGTGTGCAGTGAATCTGTCTTAACTGTTACACACACCACCAAGAAAAATCAAATCGTGACGCAGTATCATTTATTTGTTTACAATATGTTCACATTCAGGATTAAATATTATCCTCACTGGGTGTTAACACCAGATAAAGGGGGGAAAAAAAAGAACTTAAGCTATTAAAAACGCCATAAGTAATTTTCAGTTTTTAATGCCTCTGTTTCAAATTATGTATCAAAAATATATAATGATATATCTTCAAACCTGCTGTTATCAGCTAAATTTCTTACATTAGTATTAGTAATGTTCTTTCAGAAGAAAACACATTGAAGTCAGTTCTTGACGTAAGTGAAAGAATTTCGCATACACGGATCATGAAATAAAAATACTTCTAATAATATTCTTTGCTTTTCAATTTAACCGTAATAACTAACTAATACAAATGTTATAAAGATATCTAAAAGAGACTTCATACATAGCGAGCTTAAAGAAAATTAGTTTGGCTATTTTCATGGGCACCTATTTCCGGGATCTAAAACTGATCTATTTATTAAGCACGTCTATTATTTTTCCAGTACCAATCAACAAATGCATAAAAAGAACATCTAAAAGAGCGTGTATGAAGTAAATTAGAATAAATCGTTGAAGTCATTTTTTAAATACTTTCAGCCCCACTATTTTCACTAAACTTTCAACACTCATCTGTAACAAACTAACCAGAAATAAACTAACAGATACGAAAAGGACAGCAAAGAGATAATTAGATTGGGAGTTTGAAGAAAATCTGTAGAATCATTTTTTAAAAAGTACACTTAAGAGACTTAAAATTAACTTATTTATACAAGGCGCTTATAAATTTTTCTGAAGTAACTAACTAATACATATGAAATAATATCTTAAAAAAAAAAAAAAAAAAAAAAAAAATGGGAGGGGGTGTGTTGGTACATAGAAAGTTTGAAGAAAATCGATAGAGCCGTTTTTGAAATGCGCACTTAAAATACATTCACGGCCTGCATTTGATGTCTTATTTCCGGTTTTCCATTTTTCATCATTATTTGGCAAATTCATAGGTACGCCGAACATTTTTTTTTTTATATATAAAGTTTCGTTGTTCTAACTTCTGCTATTTTTGAGATATGATAATCAGAAAATTTTCCTTACTTATACCTACACACACAGATACTGATCAGTATTCAAAAAGTACTGTTTTCGATTCAAGATACCTTTAAATACTCAAATAAGGTGAAAATTCATTATTAAAATTTTTGACTGAATACAATACTTTCATTAACTAGTGTTGTGGGGTAACGGAAATAATAATAATACTAAAATCTTGTCTGGATTTCGAAAGGGCTATAATATACATATTTTCACAATTATTAATGACACAGGCATAATAATTATAATGATACTAATATTCTTCAAATACAGTCAAAATCAGATTTTCGAAACTTCCAATAAAAATAAAGCTCTTTAGAAGATCTTTGTTATTTATGCTACTAAAGTCAGAGATCAATAGAAAATTAAGCATAAGCAGTGAATAAAGAAACATTATATTTATATATATTGAGTTCAGATCAGAACATAACTATTAAACAATAAACTACAAACACTATACTTAAAGCGCATTTTGTACTTTTGAAGTACACAACACACATAAATTTAAAAAAATTATTATTAACCCATTTTTCAGATTTTTAAAGTGTTAACTTTGTATATTATACTAAATTAACATTTTAATTATATTTTCAGTTCTTTTTAAAACTGAATATTTAATGTGTAATTTAAAATGTATTGCATGACTTTTAAATGAATTACTAATTTTCGGGTTTCGGGTCGGGTTCGGGTATAAAGAGTCGGGTTTCGGGTCGGGTTCGGGTCGCAAAAAAATCCTTATTGCGGGTTCGGGTCGGGTGCGGGTCGAAAAAAAATCTTTATTGCGGGTTCGGGTCGGTTTTCGGGTTGATGAAAAAATTTTTGTCGGGTTCGGGTCGGGTTTCGGGTTGATTTAAAACTCGTCTGTCGGGTTCGGGTCGGGTAAAACCCGACCCGCGCAGGACTCTAACTTGAACTACGTTGCACGCTTTACAGCGTAGAGGATGACACGTATACTCTGTGGTTCAAAGCGGTCACATCGATAAGCGCAAAGTCGTTTTCAACCAACTTCAGAAAGGAGGGTGTTCTTAATTCTTGCTATGTGTTGTTGTTGCTGTTTGTAAGCTTATAACTTCGTAAGAAATGCTCTAATTAACCGACTTCAAAAAGGAAGAGGTTCTCAATTCAAAGCGTATGTTTTTCTGTTTTTGTTTTTGTTTGTTAGCTCATAACTTCTGAACAGATGATCCGATTTTGATACTTTTTGTTTTATTGTAAAGGTCTTGGTCTGAAATAGGTCCCATTGTAAGATCTTTACGATCAAAAGAAAATACAGGGTGCCCAAAAAAGTCAGTCACGACTCTTTTAACTGCTGAACAGCTGCAGCTAGAGTCATAAAAGTGGTATGTAGGTACAGTAAAGTGGACATGTGCTACGCGATTCAACCACCTAAAGCGCCACCTGGTGGAAAAGAGTGGAGTTAGCGATCCTATCTCGGAAAAGTTTCAAGACAGGGGAAAAAAGTGAATTATAACATTGCAGAGCATCATCGATGTAGTACGCAAAGATAGTTTAGACATTAATGCTAAAAACAGAACGCTTAAAACGTGCATTTGTTTGTTCACAATTTTCTATCATGTGCACACTTGAAAAGCATTGCATATGTTGTAGCGTAGCAGGTGACATTTATGCTATGTAAAATTCAAAGTATGGTTATTGTAAGCGGTTACATCGATTAACGCATAGGCGTTTTAAGCCGACTTCATAAAGGAAGAGGTTCTCAATAAAAACCATGTTTCTCGTTGTTGTTGAAATTTGTTAGCTTATACTTCGTAAGAGATGATTTAATTTTAATACTTTTTTGTTGTCGTAATGATATTGGCCTGAAATAAGTTTCATTAGGATTTCATTAAGATATAAACAAATTACAGGATACTCACAAAAGTCTGTTCTCACTCTAACTGCTGAACGCAAGCAGCTACACTGGTAAAAGCAGTGTGTAAGTATCGATGTTGAAACTTCTGCCCGTCAGCTGCAATGCATATTTTGCTCTTTGTTTGAACTTTACGCTGCGCGATTTCCAGCGCAGCGGGTGACACGTATTTGCTGTAAAGTTCAATATATATGCCTAATAGAATTTTCGGTTACGAATACAGCGTATCCTTTCTTTACATTTCTAAAGATTTTTTAATTTAACGTACGTTCGTTAAATAAATAGTTTTTTGGTCATATCCGATAAAGGCAAGAAAAGTGACAAAATTTAAATAATTACAAGATAAAAAGATCTTTTTATATACCATGTTTTTAAATTTTCTGTTCAATCATATAAACGCTACCGAAGGCAGCGGGAACCCGGAGCAATCGGATAAATTAAAAAAAAAAATCATTGCTCTCGTGTTTTGAGCTATTATAAAAGTTTCAAATGTCTAGCTAGTCGGGAAGTTAGTGAAAAATCAATTGCAATCTTTGTACTGGTAACGCTGCCGAAGGCAGCAGGAACCCGAAACATTTGGTTACAAATATTTTAAAAATGCATTTTCACCGTATTCTGAACTATTCTGAAAGTTTCAAATGTCGAGTTAGTCAGGAAGTTAGTTAAATAAATTTTCTGTTGAATCATATAAACGCTGCTGAAGGCAGTAGGGACCTGAAACAGTTGACTAAAGCTATAAAAAAAAATATATTGTTACTGTATTCTGAGCTATCCTGAAAGTTTCAAATGTCTAGCTAGTCGAGAAGTTAGGAAAAAATCGATTGCAATCTTTGTACTGATAACGCTGCCGAAGGCAGCAGGAACCCGAAACATTTGGCTAAAGGTATTTAAAAAATGCATTTTAACCGTATTCTGAACTATTCTGAAAGTTTCAAATATCTAGCTAGTCGGGAAGTTTGTTAAATAAATTTTCGTTCGAATCATATAAACGCTGCCGAAGGCAGTAGGGACCTGAAACAGTTGACTAAAAGTATAAAAAAATGTATTGTAACTGTATTCTGAGCTATCCTGAAGTTTTCAAATGTCTAGCTAGTCGAGAAGTTAGTGAAAAACCGATTACAAGCTTTGTACTGGTAACGCTGCCGAAGGCAGCAGGAACCCGGAGTAGTTGGTTAAAAATATTTAAAAAATGCATTTTCACTGTGTTCTGAACTATTCTGAAAGTTTCCAATATGTAGCTAGTCGGGAAGTTAGTTAAATAAATTTTCTGTTGAATCATATAAACGCTGCCGAAGGCAGTGGGGACCTGAAACAGTTGACTAAAAGTATTAAAAAAATGTATTGTAACCGTGTTTTGAGCTATCCTGAAAGTTTCAAATGTCTAGCTAGTCGGAAAGTTAGGAAAAAATCGATTGCAATCTTTGTACTGATAACGCTGCCGAAGGCAGCGGGAACCCGAAACAGTTGGCTAAAGGTATTAAAAATATGCATTTCAACCATATTCTGAACTATTCTGAAAGTTTCAAATGTCTAGCTAGTCGGGAAGTTAGTTAAATAAATTCTCTGCCGAATCATATAAACGCTGCCGAAGGCAGCGGAACTTGAAGCAGTTGACTAAAATTATTAGAAAAATGTATTGTCACCGTGTTGTGAACTGTCCTGAAAATTTCAAATATCTAGCTAGTCGGGAAGTTAGTTAAAAATCGATTGCAAGATTTGTCCCTGACAAACACACAAACACACAAGAATCGAAGTTAATAAAAACATGGTAAAATGCAGCATTTGAGAAAAATCAACTCAAAAATAACTTGACAAGAATAAAACTGGCACAACTGTCTCTCGAGTGGATAACTTTCTAGATGGAGATGTAACTTTTTTGTTCACATTGGGTGCATTTAATGTATTTTTCAGTGACATAAACCATTTTTTGAGTAATGTCACTTTTCTTGGAAGTTATGATTTGTGAAACTTCCGTCGAACGTCTTCTGATGCTCTGCTATATAAATAAGTTTTCACTAAAAAGAGAAAAATAAAATCTTTTTGTAAAAAAATAGAACCGACTCCAAAAAGGAACTACTATTCAAACAACTAAAAATGAAAGAAAATTGGCAGATAATGGAACTGTAGATTGCGCCTAAAAGTATAAAATAATGTCCTTCGCCAAACAACCTATAACACTACAATTAATCATAACTTTTGAAGTCGGCGCAAAATTAAATAAAAATTGATACCTTTATTCAATACAAAAATCAAATCCTATTCAAAATACACGTCTCACATTGTTACCTGCAAAACGCATCCGAAAACTACTTTGATTCAAGAAAACAAATAAGATTTCGTAAGCAGCAAAAGTTGGCGAAGATGCTGGTATCTGACGTCCTTGGTGAACGAAAAATCGCAAAATTATCTGGCAAATATATTTAATTTCTTTGGGATATCATGATTATTTTAATAAGGTATATCAAGAGAGTAATCAAGAATATGAAACAACACATCGTACAGTATATATTATGAAAATATACATCTTGTGTGTGTATTTTTGCATTACGTTTTTATCGCCAAATTCAAAAGCCATCAAGGATCATCTAACTTCGTAGAAACATAAATACCGCATTGTGAAGAATGTTCTCTGTTCTATGTAGATGCTACTAATGGACCAACTGTATACAGTGATAAAATAATAAAGGAAACATGAAAATGGATCATTCAAGACAACAGCATTTGTTGCTACCGATCTTAAGACAAACCTTTAAAAACTGATTTAATTTTATTTAATTTTGCGCCGACTTCAAAAGTTATGATTAATTGTAGTGTTATAGGTTGTTTGGCGAAGGACATTATTTTATACTTTTAGGCGCAATCTACAGTTCCATTATCTGCCAATTTTCTTTCATTTTTAGTTGTTTGAATAGTAGTTCCTTTTTGGAGTCGGTTCTATTTTTTTACAAAAAGATTTTATGGAATATAAATTCTGTGGTGAATTATTTAATAATTTATGTGTTAATAATAAATGTGTTTTTTTCCACCTTGCATGCAGGATATCTCTGAAACTATTCAATATTTTTTCTTGAAATTTTCACAGATTATGTAACATATCAGATCCTTCAAACTGAACCTAAATTTGCATCCCCCTCTCCTATTTTTCATGCAGGTGAAACTTCAGATTTTATTAAAAAATAAATGATCTTTAAACTTTCTTTTTTCTTTTTTTAATATATTTTTAACCTAAATTTGGACAAACTTAGGTTTAGATTGAAGGATCTCATATGTTAAATAATCTGTGAAATTTTCAAGAAAAAATATTAAATTGTTTCAGAGATATCCTGCGCGCAAGGTGAAAAAAAAAAAAAAAATTATTATTAACGCATAAATTATTAAATAATTCACCACAGAATTTAAATTATATTCCAAAATACATAATAAACTTATAGGTAACAAATTTGACATGTCTGATGAAGCTTAGTTAAGAATAATTCACTTAAAAAAAGACTAATTAAATCGATGTTTTTTTTTTTTTTTTCTGAAGTTCTAAGGGTCGTATGTCCCCTTAAGTGAACGAAATGAACTGTAACTTTAGGATATGATAATACAGACCCAATTCAATTTGTGGATGAATTTGTGTGGCGATAGCATATTAAATAATGGAGATATAAGCATTTATTTTAAAACTCCGGAAGCAACCATCATGTTTTTTATTTATAATATAGAGAGCTTTAACGAAAATTATTTCCACTTTCAGATAAGTTCGAAAAACACTTTTAAAACAATATACTGCTATAATACAAATATCTCATGAAATATGAAAATTTTTATGAAAAACGTTTTCACTGCGCATGTGCGAAAGATTAAAAAAAAAAAAATGCATAGGTTGAAAGCTAGATATATTGAGCAACTTCTGTGTTATATAACTGTACGAACCATGATATGCGAGATAACCATTATAAAAGCGTATTGTTTAAGAAGTTATTTATAGACGATAAAACTGTCTCTCTTTGGATATTTAGTGTTAGATTTCCCTAAGATGAAAATTATTTGCATTCATCACGTTAAACTTTTTAATAACAGTTTCAATAAATTACTCGCACTTAGTGAATTTGACAGAAAAATATAGAAGAATGTCTTGTGGTGGCCACAACATACTAGTTAATTTCCGAACACTATAGTGAGGAAAGTATTGTAATCATGTCAAAAATCCGAATTTGAGATTTTGATGTTTCTATACGTTTCGAGGTTCCCTGAGTCCGTCTTCACTATTTTTACGATGATGTATGTGTGTATGTGTGTGTGAGTGAACACGCTAGCGTCTAAACGCTTTACTCGAATGAGCTGTAAGTTGGTACGCATGTTTCAAGTCACCGCAGCACGAACCCTATTGATTTTGATGAATCTAGCACTTATAGTTTTTTTACAGGGACACAAAGAAAAATTCTTTATCATTATGGCCTATGGGACCAAAATCTTAAAAGTGTGACAGCATCTAAACGTCTTATTCAATTGAGCAAAAAATTTATACACATATTATAGGTCACAGATACTCAGTCTGTATAGATTTTGGAGAATCTAGCACTTATAGATTTTTTACAGGGATACAAAGAAAAATTCTTTATTATTATGGCCTATGGGGCCAAATTTTTTAAAGTATGATAGCGTCTAAACGCCTCATTAATCTGAGCAAAAAATTTGTACACATGTTATAGGTGAGAGTTGCATCAACTGTATACATTTTGGTGAATTTAGCACTTACAGTTTTTTTACAGGGACACAAAGAAAAATTCTTTATCATTATGGCCTATGGGACCAAATTTTTAAAAGCGCGATAGCATCTAAACGCCTTATTCAATTGAGCTGAAAATTTATATGAATATTCTAAATCACTGTTGCACTAACTATAAGCATTTTGGTGAATCTAGAATTTATAGGTCTTTACCGGGACACAACGAAAAATTCTTTATCATTATGATCTATGGGCCTCGATCATTATGATCTACCCTCGCCTCCCCCCCCCCCCCAGGGGGGAGGCGAGGATCCTACTTACACAATTCTATTTTCCCTGCTGACTATCTCTACTACAAAAAATATATATTCGTTTCATTTGGTTTAGTGCAGTCTATAGATGTTAAACTCTACTTACCTGCAATTTCCCCCATAGACGTAGTGTATTTGAATACTTTTGAGTGTCCCTGTACACGAACCATTTGCTGGTTCTTAACTAAAGTTTTAGTGTAGCATCCTTATATGATACACATTTAGAATACCAAGTTTGAACTTTCTGCCATAATTTGTTTTTGAGATATGCTGATAACAGACAGACATACACACAGACAATACGCACAGACCATTTGCTAAAAACATGATTTTCGTATTCAGGGAACCTCAGAACATGTAAATATAACAAAAACTCGCGTTCGAAAATTTGACCCCAAAACAATACTTTCTCTACCTTATGGGTAAGAGAAAGTAAAAAGTTCATTTCATGTACAATGTTATTTTCTTCTCTTTGTCATCCGAATACTCTGGTGAGTGAAACCTTTTGTAGAGGACAGTACTAGGGTTTATAAGATTTTCATTTATGATAACAAACAGCAGGGTATATACTTTAATTGGATGGGTCTGTGTAATCAAATCATATACAAATCATTCTATTCTAGATAGTTGAGCAGCATGTTATTTTAAGCAGGGGTCTGTCCAGATGTAAATCTGGGTCCGTAAGAACTCCACAAAATTACTTATCCTGAAGAAGTACCCTTTCACAAAATTTTTCCCGTTAAAAATAGATCTTTGATAAATCTTTTCCATCTCGAAAACTAATCTTCCATGGAATGAATAGGCCGCCTGAATAATTGGACGTGCTTTGCTGTATTTCCCAGAGAAGCTGATATTCAATTTCTAATTCGTAAAAGGTTTCATATGTGTGAGTACTCTATAAAAATGAATGCCGGAAAAAAATGGCACCTGTGATTTGCGAAACATATGCTAAAATGAAAATTTTTCGCATTATTGAGAAAAATTAGAATATACTTTGAGCTTTGTTTGGTCGACATGACATATGTGGCCTTCAGAAACATTTATATAGATAATGAGATGCAACATATTCGAGCTAACTATCAGCTAAAAAAATTCTTAGGAAAAGAAAAATTAACCCTTTCAGGGGCACTAAGTAAAAATGATTGAATTTCCTTTTAAATATATATATATCATAAAGTAAACATCCCCTACAAGTCATATTTGATGAAGAAAAAAATTCAGTATGTGTTGATTTTTTTGTGGGTGGTGGCTAGACGTTCTAGCCATTGCGCACATACGTCATGTACCTTAATTTTTGAATGGAAATAAATATTTATATATTTAAGGAATAAAAATTGAAACTATGCCTTGAAAATGTAATTATAATAATACAATGTAACAAAAATTAATTATTACTTAAATTATAATGCTTCTTTATTCTTTTTTAATGATTTATTATATATATATATACACAGATATATGGGCTGTTTAAAATTTATTTAAAAACCTTTATGCATTAGTAATAAGAAAAAATTATTCACTATTTAAGGAATAAAAGTTATAGTAATTCAATTATATCTATAGCTTGGCAAGCGATTTATTCCCATAAGAAGATTTATAGCAATAAATCTTAAAACTTCTTCTATATCTATTGGAGTAAAAGATTTTCCTAACTGGGTAGCATACAAGTTTGTTTGAAAAACTAAATCTTCCCAAAATGTCTTTGCCATAAACATAAAAAATATTCCAAGTGGTGTTGGATTATTAATATCAAGGACCTCACGTGCAGGACCACTTTCTTCCTTAAATTCTGGAACAGATTGGCGAACTTGAAAATTTTTGCTCCAATTTACTCGCCCTCTTGAGCTAGAAGGACCTTCTATTTCACTGTATTGTTCATCTTCCGAACTTGAAACAATTTCTTCTCCAGGTAAATCTGGAACTTATTCCTCATTATCACTTGTTCCTGATCCAGATACTGCAGAATCATCATCTGAGTGTAGCTCTTCAAACAAAGCAATAGCTTCATCCAAAGATAAGCCTTTTCTATGCATTATTGTGATAAAAATTAAGATATATAAATTGAATTTAAGATTATTTAGAGAAATTAACTAAATTTAAAAGCTATGGAAATAAAAATTTATTTTTAAAAATCACGATATAAGAGCAATAGAAAAAAGCAGCCTCTCTCTATACTGTAAACAGAAATACTGAAAAGCTTTTTTGTCAGAACCCTCCCACGCTTATTTACATCTGTATTTACATTCTGCTATCCCTTACTGTTTATATTTATCACAGTTCACTAACCCCAAAAGACCCTCTTTGTTTATCTCAAAGGAAAAGAAATTGAGATTCTTTTCCCCAGCACAGCCTGTCTTATGGTAACTCCCATGACATATGTGCGCGGTGGCTAGAGGGTCTATCCACCTAAAAGATGCTCCTAAAAATCAAACTAAAATTAATGATCTAAGATAATATGTAAATCTGTTGTATTTAAAAGGTGCATTACAGTATATTTACACTACCAAGTACTTTTGAATAAAAAATTATATTTCATAAAAATATATAATAGAAACTTCAAAATCCCCCCCCCGCAATTTGTCCATTTAAAAAAGCCACAGGCACATCCTGCTTAAAGTTACTGTAGAGTTACTGTACTGCCATCTCTATTTCAATTTTAGAAGTACATATTAACTTTTCATAAAAGTGGATAGAAAAGTAGCCACTGCACACCTAGAGAAAAATTTCTAAATTAGGTGGATAGACCCTCTAGCCACCGCCCCTGAAAGGGTTAATTTACAAAGTAAGAAAATTTCTTTTAAAAAGAGCATTACGGAAAAACTTAATTTATTGAATTATTTTTTCCAAATTGTATACAAAAAATAAATAATAATAACAATAATTACTATAATAATACGGTACAACTAAAAGAAGAAAGGCTTTGCATAACGAATATTAGTGTTGAGTAGGACAAGGACAAAGAAAATTTGTCATAACATTGAAGTATTTTCAGTTAGGACATAGTCATACTTCAATTCAAGTGAGGGTTTTTTTTTTTTTTAACTACAAAAGAGGGAAGAGGCGGACATATACGAAATGAAGTATCCTGTCATGTATTGTATTATAGTTTTTCATGTGGCAATTGAATTGAAGAAGTTGTCTTGATGAAAAGAGTTGGGGTAAAGACAACCATGATGTTGTTAGAAAGAAGGTTACTGTTACTAGTAAAAAAAAAAAAAAAAAAAAGAAAGAAAGTATGCTCTCTATTTTTCATTATCATCATTTTCGATTACTTTTTCTTAGAACTGAGTGCTACTAGCAAAATGTGATCTGCATTGATAACCTGTGGGGGGGGGGGGGGGGGGGGGTTAGAGAAACATTCAGAAACAACCAACTCGGGATTCACTTTCCACATACATGCTGCAAAAAAAAAATATTTAAAAGTTATCTGACTACATATATTTACCTCCGTCTCTCAATAACAGACTTCTTTAAGACGCAATGATTTCTCCCTTAAACCAGTGAAAGTTTAAATTGTTACAGATAAATTTCTGATTTTCCATAATGATTAGTGCATTAAATGTGTATTATATAATAAAATATTAAAGCGAAATTAATACTAGGCTATGTTTATTGAATATCGATAGAGTAATTTAAGTTTTAAGTGCGATTATTAAAAATACAAATGAAATATTGTAGAATTACGCTGAAATCGGTGATTAAAAAAAAAAAAAAAAAAAAAAAAAAAAATCATTTTTATTAATCCTACCCCCTTTCTAGCCTCCCCCATGTAACCTACTCAACCTTTTCATAAACAGTAAATGATTTTTTTATAATGATTAATTTTCGTTAACATTGATAACAGGAGGATGATGTAAAAATAATCTTTTTTCCCTCTGCCCTCCTATCTTTATATACAGGGTGTTCCAAAAGCCCCCCCTCCCCCCTCCTAACTCGAAAATGAGTCGAAATTCTGAAAAATGGCGAAACACGTATTTAATGAATTCGAGAGGGACCTCTTCTGGTGAAAAAAATTTGGACCGGGGGGGGGGGGGGGGCTAAGGAGGACAACTTAAAAATTTCAAATGGGAAGAACTGTCTTGAAGAGATGTTTCCAGGGATGTATCACAAGATACACTTTGCCCAAAAATGTTTGGGCCCTGGCAAGGGGGTGGTAGGAGTGCCGCTAGGGAATGCAATTTTAAAATTTCTAATGAAAAGGTATGTCTTGTGATACATCCCTGGAAATGTCTCTTCTAGACAATGAATTTGGTATAAATAGTTTCGTCCTGCAGTGATTATTAAAGGGAATACATAAGTATAAAATCCACATTTCAAAATTCTAAAAACTCATGTATCTCCTTTAATAATCATCGTAGGGGGAAACTATATCAAATTCATTGTGTTGAAGAGACGTTTCCAGGGATGTATCACAAGATATACCTTCCTATTTGAAATTTTAAAGTTGTCCTCCCTAGCCGGCCCCTCTAGCCACCCCCCCCCTTTTTTTTTTTTCTTCTCTAAAACAGGTCCCTCTCGAATTCATTAAATACATGTTTCGCCATTTTTCAAAATTCCGACTGATTTTCGAGTTAGGAGGGGGATGTGGGACTTTTGGAACACCCTGTGTGTGTATATATATATACACTCCTTCTGATATTTATAAGGACACTTTGTTTTGAAATAACTAATATAAAAATAATTGTGAACAAGATTATACTAAGTGCACAGTATTCTAAAAACCAAAACTGTTATAATTTTTTTAATATGAAACAAAATTAATAAAAAATAGTGCAAAATATTTTTTTCTCCACCTTTATAGATGTTCATAATTATAGGGACAATCAAGATTTTTTTCGTTTAATTTAACTTACTGGTGGATAAATTACAGTTGACATGCGAATTTGTTAACAACTGGGCTAGATGTTAGATTAATTCATATATAAGCCTTCAATTTTTCTTGGACTGACATTACAGTCCGTGGGGCGACAGGCCAAATTATGCTTAGAAATTAAGTTTCGTTTGCCACATTTGGTATGGTAACAAAGAAATTGCTTATTTTTCTAAAAGATGTATACAGAGTAGAAAAATGCAATGTTCCCCAAAAAATAGTTGCACATTATTATTTTAGAAGCAAAAAAAAAAAAAAAAAAAAAAAAAAAAATTCCCATATAGCCATACTTTCATACGAGCTATTTAAATGCTTTCAAATTTTATACTTAAAATTTTACAATACATTTTATTTTCCTAAAGAAGAAAAAGAAAGAAAAGTGTTTTAAAAGTGCCTATAAAAAATAAATATGGGAAAATAACTTTTTTTTTTTTTTTTCAAAGAAAATTATATGCATTTTAAGCAGAATGCCAAATTATTATGCGACAAAAAAAAAAAAAACTTGTAGTTTTTAAACCCTATATTTTTAACTAAATATTATATGTATTTTTCATTTACCTCCAAATATAATTAGTCATGTACTATAAATATTATTTATTTTTATTTATAGAATACTTTTTGTAGCGGTAATCTAGTAGAAATTATCCCTTCAGTAAACAATACACTGTGTAATACTATATAATAAAAAAGAATATAATAATAGACCTGATAAACAATGCTAGTTTATCCGTAATGGTATTAAGACCCGCCTTTTTTTCACACCAGAGTAGTTGTAGAGCAACAGTCTTATTTAATCATGAGAACATATTGCTAAATATTACTCTACAGCTATTCTGGTGTGAGAAAAAGGCGGGGCCTAATACCATTACGGATAAACTAACATAGTTAGCAGGTCTATAATAAAATCTTGGTACTAAAATTTTATTAATATCTAAAACCAAATAAAATACCCTCTTTCACTAAATATTATTTTTAATTAAATACAGGGTAACCATAATATGTTTTAATGAAAAAGAGTTAAATTTTGTGGATATATATTTCAATATAATAAGTGCACCAAAAAGAAAAATGTATAACAATAATCGCAATAACATTATGAAAATAATAATAATAAACAACGGAATATTTATGATACATATTATGTAAAATATTATGTTTGAAATATATGCATAAACTAGTGAATTAATAAGGAGGGCATTCAAGTAAAAAAAAAAAAAAAAAAAAAATGCATTAAAAATATTTGGAGATAAGCTGCGTGATTACGTTATTTTCTTTTTTATTTATAAGTGAACATATAAATGAATCATATATACGTATGTACATATATATATATAATTATAACAAGAAGTTGTTCAAATGAGTGAATATTATATACAATATATTTATAATCAATAAATCAAGTTTTTCTTTTTTATTGTACAGCTGAAAATCTTACTTTTCCAACTTTTCTTATTTTTTCAAATGCTATAAACTTTGAAATTATCTTTTTTTTTTTTTTTTTTTTTTTTTTTTTTACCATGTTTTTATTAACTTCGATTCTTGTTTGTTTGTGTGTTTGTCAGGGACAAATCTTGCAATCGATTTTTAACTAACTTGCCGACTAGCTAGACATTTGAAACTTTCAGAATAGTTCAGAACACGGTGAAAATACATTTTTTTAATACCTTTAGTCAACTGTTTCGGGTTCCCGCTGCCTTCGGCAGCGTTATCAGTATAAAGCTTGTAATCGATTTTTCACTAACTTCCCGACTAGCTAGACATTTGAAACTTTTAGGATAGCTCAGAATGCAGTGACAATACATTTTTTTTTTTTATACTTTTAGTCAACTGTTTCAGGTTCCTACTGCCTTCGTCAGCGTTTATATGATTCAACAGAAAATTTATTTAACTAACTTCCCGACTAGCTAGACATTTGAAACTTCCAGAATAGTTCAGAATACGGTGAAAATGCATTTTTAAAATATTTTTAACCAAATGTTTCGGGTTCCTGCTGCCTTCGGCAGCGTTACCAGTACAAAGCTTGCAATCGATTTTTCACTAACTTCCCGACTAGCTAGACATTTGAAACTTTTATAATAGCTCAAAACACGGGAGCAATGAATTTTTTTTTTTTTTTTTTTACTTTTATCCAATTGCTCCGGGTTCCCGCTGCCTTCGGTAGCGTTTATATGATTCAACAGAAAATTTAAAAACATGGTATATAAAAAGATCTTTTTATCTTGTAATTATTTTTCCCATACATCATGTTATAAATACTCTCTTAAATAAGCGTGCTAAAGAATGTTTTGTTTCATTAAATATTAAAATAACTAAAAGCCTCTGAATAGCATGAACAGTGAATTGGCAATTTTTTTTTTAATGACCCTAAGAGAATAAAATTGATTTTATTTGTATATTTAGTGTTATACTTCTCTTGAATGATAATCGTCTATATTTATCAGGGAAGATAACTTTAATAAACTATTAAAGTTACTATTTTTACTGAACGAATTTGTACATAAGAAAATATAGAAGAAAGTCATGTGATGGCTACAACATACTAGTTTTTTATGAATTTTTAATTCGATTTTTCCCATTTGGGAATATTCACCTTAAACAGATGATTAATTGATGAATAAATAACTAATCTAAATAAAATAATTTTAAAACTATAAAACTAGGTCATTAACACAGCAAACTGAAATAATGGTAAATGAAAACATAATAAAAAGTAGCAAAACACAAGGCAAGATATTTCCAAAATTTAGAGAGGATAATATATCTTACTTGAAACTTCTATCGCTTCCACTTACTAAAAGCACAGATCTATTTATACACCAGTATAAATAAATTGGTAACAAGGAAAATTGTTTCAGCTGCCTAGTCAAAAAGCATCCAGTCCAGCCGGCAATCTCAACTTTTGAAACTGCAGTGGGTAAAACTTAAAGCAATGACAATTTAATGAATCATATTTTAGCAGACATTTCACGCTGTCCTAAAATTGCTGAAGGAAATGTGATCAAACGTTGAACTGCTGGTTCGATAGGAGAGAGATCTGATGCAAAATCAGAGTTGTTTTACAGAGATCGAAGACTCATAATTCCTCTTACTGTTCTACTCAAAATGACTTCTGCTGAATTTGCTCGTAATTTTTAACGAAAGGTTAGGGTCCAGATTTATGCATGTTTAAAATAATTAATAATATGTTAAAATGAATAAAAAATTCAATAAGCATTTAATGGAGGAAAGAACGTCTGTGTTAAAGTTGAATAAAGACAATATGAAATGGTAAAGTGTTGCATTTTCGGATGAAAAAATTTTTATTCTTGATTAACCAAATGGCTTTAACAGCTACTGGCACGATCTGAAGATAGCGAAAAACAGAAGATTTTTTAAAGTCAGATATGAATCGGGCATTTTAAAGGTAGATCTATGGTGCTCTGGGGAGCTGTTTCTACAGAAGGCAGAATGAATTTAGTAATTTTTTCTATTATTATGAACATCAAGAGAATATCCGCAAATTTTAAACGTGGAATTCTCAGATTTTTGTTAGATTTTAGAGAGAGGGGGGGGGGATATATATATTTTAACAAGACTTACATTTTTGCTCTACTTCTAGAGCAATAGGAAATAGTTTGAAGAAAGAAACTTTTGTATTATTGCCTTTCCCGTGGCCTAAAAGTTGAAAAAAACCTAAACTTATCATATTAGAAAAGTACATGCAAGTGGAAAGCAAAATTTTAAATAGTTCAAATGTATTCAGAATATCATCTATACTGTATGAAATGGTGTTGAAACTGAATATATATATATATATATATATATACCAGAGAGAATGTCTGATTCACCCTAAAAAGAGACCCCATAAAATATTAAAAAGAGTAACTGAAAAAAAATTACTAAGATTCGAGCTGTCCTTATAATTGTGAACACCTGAAAAATCATTTTTTTTTTTTTTTTTTTTTTTTTTGACTGTATTTAAAGTTTTTTTAAGATAGAAAAACGATAAAACTTTTTAAATATCGTCTATTAACGAAATTCAAATTAATAAAAAATATATTTGTTTAAATAATAGTGTTCAGTGTTTAGTTAATGTTAATATAGAGAAACGGGTGTCCTTATAATTATGAGAACCAGTGTATATATTTTATGGGTCGGGCATTGTAAATGTGAATTATCTCCTTGGAAACTGTTTTTGAAATAAAAAGCTTTTTACAAATTTATAAAGATTCAGTAAGTGCTATCGATTTTTGTGTTTAATACATATACAAATCATACTTAAAAGAATTTATAAATTATATTAAAAATAATTTGAAGTGACTTGGAAGCTTCATTTATATAATGAATATTTAGAAGTTTTAGTTTTCTGAGAAAAACATGTAATGTCATTTATCGGATTTTAATGCAATTATTGGAGTTTTTTTTTTTTTTTTTTTTTTTTTTTTTCTTTTTTATAATGAAAGATGTGACAAAATGTTATACAATTAATCTATATTTAAAAAAATATGGAGTTACATCACTTTTTACAAGGAGCCATCCATAGGTATATTGCGCTAAATTAACTAAAAAATTCAATAGTAAAAAGTATAGGCATTAGATATTTCATGATTCACAATAATAATAAATAACAAATGATAAACAATATAAGAAATTGAATAGTTGAGTGCTGATACTATATAGTTGTAAAATCGCAATTCGCGAATAAGAACAGCGCCACGACATGCCGTCCAATAAACATCTAAATTTAATTTAATAAAATTAAACATAATTTATACGTCTCATTAATATATTAAAACCAATGTAACATTTAAAATGAGAAAAAATACAAAAATTTAAAATTTAAAATCTAAATTTAAGTGCCCAATTTAATATGGAAGTTCTGCTTAGATTTTTTTTCTCCCTATATGGTACGTTTTTATTAAGAAAAGTTTTCGTAATCTAGTGATATTTTTTACTAACAGATACGATCCTCAGTTTTTTAATTAAATAAAATGTGATATTTCATTTCACTCGTTGCCATTTTAAAACAATTGTTTATGTGGAGAGAATAAAAATCCTCTGAAAAGTTTTTTTTTTTTTTTCTTTCATTTAATTTATTGTTTTTATCAGAATCAAATGGTACACAGAATTAAACATAACAAATTTTAAATTAAAATTTATAACATGCTTATAATTAACTATAATCAGGGATGAGATTAGCAAAAATACAAAAAACCTGAAACTGTATGCAAAGGCAAGACATTAATGAAATACCAGAATTTTGATGACAAAATCTATTATATTAGAGTAATAAATATTTATTTTAATCTTCAATGTATAAAATAAGAACAAATGCACATTAGAAACATAAAAAAAGCTAAAAAAATTTTTTTAAGTTGAAAAGCTAAATGTACAAAAAAGCTGAAATCAGCTGAAAAATCTCATCCCTGTATAATTATAAATGAAATTTCTTATAATTTTATTATAATAGAGCGAGAGCTAGAAAAACCGTGTTTCTAATTTTTGCTAATGCACTGTTGAAAAAAAAAAAAATCATCTTTGCTGCCAGAAATGTTCTCTAAAGACAGAAAATATGCGTTTGTTACAGAAAAATTATGTTGACAGAACGTAATTTTTTGTCATTACAGAAAATTTCTGGCAGCAAAGATGATTTTTTTTCCAGTGTGACAAAACTAAAATTCTCAGTAGATGCTGAGATATAGTTATCTGTAAAATCGTATTTCTTGAATAATAGCCGAGCTACCTGTTGCCCGATAAAAACCCAAACTCACGTGCCCTGGTAAGGCGGTGCCGCAGGCAGTGGGAACCCAGACCTGAAAAAGTGCGGGTGAGAAGACATTGCCGAAAGAAGCGGGGACCCAACGTGATATTTTGAACGATTTGAATGTTTTTTCTTCCCCCCCCCCTTCAAGTTTTTTAATTATTAAGTGGTATTAAAAAAATAGAAATTATTATTTCTCTTTTTTTTAAATTCATTTAAATATAGTGAACATCTAGTAAGTGAAGCTAGCATGTAAAACGAACAAGTTGCCATTACCCGGCGAAATGAAGAAGAAAACTGTAAAGTAAATATTTTTAAAAAAATGGGTCCTGGTATATATGCATACATGAAGTTTCATGTTCAGTGTATTAACTATGTAATAAATATTAAATATTGAAGATATGCTCAGTGTCGTCATCCATTTAATAAGTTACCCTATATTTCTAATAAATAACTGCTATGACTACTACACTCAACTATGAACAGTAAAGCGGACAATGCCTGCTAGTAATATATAAAGTTTTAGATAACTGCAAATATATTATATTTAAAGCTACAGAAACTATATTTAGGCAACTGTAGATTTTTTATTAGTAGTATCGCCAGTGCTCGAGACTATCAATTTTTTTAGTAGCGACTTAAACAATAAATATATATAGAAATTCAAAACTTTCGTGTAAACAATATATCCGCAGTCATTACACTACCTTATTTTTATTTTTTTTATTTTTCATTTTTACTGACATGTGATGATTCATTTCTCTATGAACTATTTCACTCTATTTGCCTCTCAAATCCGACTGATCAAGGGTCTTTGTATGGGCATTTCAATAGCAAAGAATGCTGCCTACATCAAAACAATTTGTCAATAGTTTGAAAAAATAAAATTATATTCACTTCTTTCGTCAGATGAACAATAAAATAACAATAATAATACATACGGTAAAATAAATAAAAGGAAAATAACCAGAATCACAAGCCGTTATATTGCATTTTCGAAAATTTGCACATTTAGATTTAACAATTTTCTTCTATCGGAATTTTAAATACAAAGATTACCAGCAAAAAATAAAAAGAATATAAAGGTATTTGTGTCTGCTTTCTTGGCAGTATGAGATTTTTTTTCCCCTTCCTGCAACCCATATCAACCATTCCTTTCGAGCAATACTAATTTTAAGTCCCTTCTCTTATTAAAAACAGTCTAAAAACGTACGATAAATTTCATGTTTGCGTATTAATTTACAGATTCTTCTCAACAGTATTATTACAAAATACTGTAATAGAATTGAATAGTAAGAAAAATTGTCAGCAGAATAGTAAGAAAAATTGTCAGCATTCATTATAGAAAATAATTTTTATGAACAATTTGTAGTACAAATGATTACATGTCTGTAAAACAAAGGCATAGAGGCCACGTCTCCGTTATTTTTAACGGAGACTTTATACAGGAAAGTTTTTATGTCCCCCCCCCCCCCCCAGTTTATATAATTTTATTTATTCGTCGAGTGACAAATTCCTGTTCAAAAATACTGGTGATAATTCTGATTTAAAAATTACAAATGTTGGTAGCTAAGCAAAGGTATATTTGTCGGTTTTCTTGGCCTCGTCAGATTTTTTTTTCTCTCTCTATCTCTCTAATTCACATTAACTATACTTTCGAACGGTACCACTTTTAATCCTCTACTCTTAAAACTGATATGTTAAAAACGTACAATAAATTTCATGTTTGCACATTAATATATATGTTTCAAACTAATAACAATAGTAGTATGTTTCTTGAAAAATCTCATGACTGCTAAAAATATTTTTAGCAGCATGATATTATTCTGTTATTTATTCCAGTTCAGTGCAGGGGTAATAACATTCAAAAAAAAAAAAAAAAAATCAGAAGGTTTGATACATTTTTATCTGACAAGATTTATATTTCATACGAACTAGGAAAAATAAATTACCAAATAACTGTATTATTTTTAGAGATAACGAAATAAATTTATACTATAGAAAGCAATTTCGAAATATTTGATATCACTATTTTCTAACAGTAAACTGTATTGTATTTTTACAATAATGTTTGGTAATAAAAAATATAAAGATTTTTGTTTCAAAATAGTGGTAGGAAAAGTCTCGCAACTGTATTACCCTTAGAAGATATTTTAACTTTATTCATAATATATATATATATATATATATATAAGTAAAAAAAAACATGAGTGTTGTTGCTTTGGGAATTACAAAAATTATGTACTGAGATATTGGGAGCTTTACGCTTAATGCATTTTTTACTCAAAAATTTTTGGTGCAAATAATGTTAAATTCACTTATGCGCTACATATTATACACTTCTCAGAATATTACACGCAGCCAGGGGCGTAGAAAAGGGGGGGGATGAGGGGGCTGAAGCCCTCCCTTCCCCCCCAATTGAATGTCGTAAAAAGTTTTTACTATCACCAAATTTCTTGAAAATTTTATTTTAATCACAGAGAAATGAACATTTATTAAATATTTTTTTGTAATTAATATCATTGAAGAGTGAATATTATTTTTAATAATGGATTTTCGTGAAAATTTTGATCATTTTAAAATAAAATTATTCCAGCCCCTCCCATAATTCTGCATTGCTACGCCCCTGTGCGCAGCCATATTTGTGTTAGCTCATATATAAAAACTCACTTACCTTCAAAATATATAAATAAATCCCATCTGTTTCACTTGGTTCTCGCCTTGTAATAGACCGAGCACTCATAGTTTATAAATCTCCGATAGAAAAAAGTAATAAAATTTAATCGCGTATAAATTTCACTGTACTTTCGTAACGTTACTGCGAGGATGAGCTCAAACCGCACGCAGCCGACGCCAAGCGGAGAGCTCACATCGATTTCCTCCCCCCCCCCTCCCTTTGAAAAGAAAGCTAAATATAAACTGTACAAGTGAGAAAGCACTGTGAAAGTGAAAAGAACACGTTGAGTTGTCGCAGCCGTAAACTTGGAGGGGAAAAATTTCCTGTTTTCATAGCTTATCAACCATGAATAATGATATGATAATAGAATAACCTCTACCTAAACGCTACATCTGCCAGAAGAAAAATATTTGAAAAAGATAATAAGTAATTTTGAATAAGGAATCCTGCTTATTCAAAACAAGTAAAATAACGGACAAGTTTTAAACTGTGGGTACATTTTTAAAAATGCATTCACACATCCAGGGATGTGGTTTCAGGTAATTTTCATACCATTACTACACTACAGATATATTTTTTTTTTTTTTTTTTTTTTATATTTTGTGATTGAATAGAGTAGTGGTTATCGTTAGAGAATCCTGGTATACATACGCGGAAATCACATGTCTGATCGTCTATTTATCTTTACGCAATTTTTTCTAGGATTATTTTGCTAGAAATTTGATGAAGTGTAATATGTTAATTAATTAAAAAAAAAAAAAAGGTACAATAAATTGTTCATAAAAAGGTTTCATTTTGACGAGTTTTTTTTTATATATAAGAATTAAAAACACAATAATTAGAAAACGAAGTAGTATACAATCCATTTTATTTCTGAATTGCCCATTGCGCAGCACTAGTGCGACGTAAAAACCCAACCAACCAACCAACCAACCGTTTCATTTATGAAAATCGTGAAACAACTTTAGCTCAATGTTTTGTTTTATTATCTTCTGTCCTTTTGTTCCTATTAACTGATTTTATTTTATTTATTTATTTATTTTTTTTCTTTGGTATCACGAATGAATTATTTTAGTTTAGAATACTTGAACAAAAACAAATAAATTAAAAAAAAAAATCTATAATTATTTAACTTTTTTTTTTTTTTTTAGAGGGGGGGGGGAGTGTTATTTCAGTTATCTGCCAGAGATCACAAGGTAGATGCGCAGCATCCTATTCTGTGATGCCAGATCTGGCTGCATTTTTATTCAATAATTCCCACTAGTTTTGAGAAGTCCTATTTAATTTACATAATAGACTACCAATCTTCAAAATGATAAGGCAAACGTTACAATAAAAAATTATTGGGGATTATTGAATAAAAAATCCGCCAGATCTCTCAACACTGATCCTATTCACGACTGACGCTTTAAAAGATTCGATGATGTCAACTGCATTTAGAAATTTATGTGGTCGTGGACTTTATTTTATACACGCCTAAAAACATTTTGATTAAGACTTAACTTTAACTTTATCAATTATTTAATATGTTTAATACATTAAATTAGTATCTATCCATCCATATCGCATTCCGGTAACTCAAAAATGCAGTTTTTCAGAAAAATCAACTTAAAGAATACGATGAAGCATTAGATAGCCTACAATAAAACTGACACAATTGCCTCTCATGCCGTCAAATTGCGAGATGTGACTTTTTTGTGCACATTGTGCCACTTCATACACATTTGGCATTTATCAACGAGAAACTCACAACTGACATTTTTTGACTAGTGGATAGATAGATAATTCAATGTAAATATTGCGTCAGTCACACAGAGAGATATTTCCGCTTCCATCAATGTTTTCTAACAATAATAATTATCCAATTTAATTAACCTCCCCCCACCCCCTACCTTAAAAAAACATGCGGTACACACTGATTATGAACACTTTCCAACTGTACGTACCTGTTGTGTAACTTTCAGTGTTCTTTGCCTACGTTATCACAAAACAGACAGAGAGGAGGACTGAAAGGCGTACAAATAGACTAATTCTATTTATAATCACTCTTAAAAATTGTTGAAAAATGTTTAAAATGCTTAACGCAAAAGAAGAATCCCTTAGATTCTAATTGCAGCCCTTAATCAGGGCGCGAAATTTCCGCTCGCCAGCTCGCCATTGGCGAGTGGAATTTTTACTGTGGCGAGTAAAAATTTGATCTAGTTATAGATAGAATTCTTACACGATACGATGACAGAAAACATTCTTTTTATAGATTTAAATATGGCAAAATCTATCCTCTTATAACCTCTTTAACCCCAGCCTGGAAAAAGAAAAATGCTTAGTTCATGCATAAATGTTTTACACTTTTCGACAGTTTCGTTTCTCTCACTGCGACTTCTCTAAGCCGAGTGGGAATAGACGAGCAGAGAGCCTCTTTGCTCGTCTCCCACTATCCGAGAGAAGAGAAATGTGAAAGTTTGCCTATGCGGTATTGGCGCATGCAAATGAACCCAAGCCCTTTTAACGTTACTGTCTATGTTTATTTTGTTGAATAATGATCAAAAAACAGTTCACGTTTTCCAGTTCTTTAGTGAAAAATCAAGGATTTGCGCTTGTAATAATTTGTTTTTGTAAGCATGTGAGCAACGATTTTATTGAAAAAGTTATTCCGAAATGGCTATTTCAAATGACAACAATGAACATGTTATACACATCGACATTCCGTCTGATTACAAAAATAATTATAAGATAAAAAACTTTTTATATACCATGTTTTTAAATTTTCCGTTGAATCTTAACTATAGTTAGTACTTTATCAATGTGTATAAAAGTGATAATGACGTCAGTTTTTGTGAGAGGCATAATTTAACTTTTTATAATTATTTAACTTTCACGTTTAATTAAATGTATTTATTTTTGTGTCGAAAGAAAATGAACTCGTGCTTTTTTTTTTTTTTTTTTGGTAACAATTAAATTATGGCTAATATTTTAATGGCTATTTTTAAAGCTATTAGGAGGTTATTATTTTCATATTTTAATTAATTAAAAGAAAGCTAATCGAAAGTTCGAAAATCGGGTTTCGAAGTATTGTGTTTGTCATTGGGTTCCGGGCTTTTCTGAAAGTTTCAAATATCTAGCTAGTAGGAAAGTTAGTTAAAAATCGATTGCTAGATTTGTACCGGACAAACAAGTATCGAAGTTAATAAAAACGTGGTAATAAAATGAACGAAAAAGATATTTCTGATGTAAAAAGTTAAATAAATACATAGGTAAATAAGGAAGCTTAATCTTTCATAATAAAAAGATTTTCACAGGATATTGTTTGAAAAAGTTTTTTTTTTTCTTTAATGACTTTTTGCATTTATGTTATTATAGATATTTTAATCTTTTTCAAATCTCAAATACAATACATTATAATGATTTTTAATTATAGATGACTATGAGACATGATGATATACGACACACTTTTAATATATATAATTTTAAGCATATTTGTAAAAGCATTTCAAATAGTTAGGTGGGGGGGGGGGGGAATGTGTAAAAAAGAGAAGAAAAAAAAAAAAAATGACAACCCTTTTTTGTGGCGAGTAAAACTTTTCTTTGGCGAGTGTAATCCGAGTTGAAATTTCGGGCCCTGCCTTAATGCATCTGAATATTTTAGTGTAGCCCTGTAAATCTGAAGGTTAACCATATCATATTCTATACAAAATATTATTTTAGTATATTAAAAATAAATGTCAATTTCTTTATGATTTTCGCAGTAAAAAGTTATTTAAATGTGATTTATAAAAATGTCTGTCCAAAACGCAAAGCACTGGATTTTTTTGGCGTGTCCTTGTACCAGTTGCACAGGACCTATTAAAGCCATATTAAATTGGAAATATTCCACAGCAGTGGCGGATTTAAGGGTTGGGGGGGGCTAGGGGGCTGAAACCCTCCCCCCCAAAACACTTACATTCACAACTGAATATTGCAATTGTAAATTTTTTATTGGTCTAGAATAACACTTTGAAAATCTTAGCCCCCCCCCCCCAAAGTCATGTTCTGGATCCGCCACTGTTCCACAGTGATCTTTAATGACATATCAGTTTTTAAAAATTTTGAAAAAAATTAAGGACGATCACGACGGGCCGATGGATAGATAAAAAGATGGATAGCCGGACAGACAGATACACAAATTGAAATATTCACATCACAGTTAAAAAAAAAAAAAAAAAAAAAAAAAAAAAACATTTAAAAAGTGATAAAAACTTAATATAAACGAAAATGCAATGCCGGCAAATTTCCAATAATACCACTTAATGTAATTAACTGAATACTTTTGTGTGGCCCTGTAAGTCTAATGCCAATCATACTGTATTCTATGGAAAGCATTCTTTTATGCATATGAATAGCACATTTAAATTTCATTAAGATTTGTGTTAAGTAAGGTTATTAAAATTTGGTTTATAGGAAAGTGAACCCTCATAGAACATAATGAGTTGGAATACTTTCGGGTGTCCCTGTACACAAACTAGCAGAGGTATACACTCCATTTTCAATAGGAAACATCGGATAGTAAACTTGAATAATATATATCAGTTTCAAGAAATTCTATGAATATTTACGGGGGTTAGACCACGGACAGACAACTTGTTGTAAAGTGTTAAAAAGAAAGAAAGAAAAAAGAAATCTGCTGTAAATGTACGATAAAGATTTCTGTGTGGTAATAATGGTAGGAGATATCCTTCTGTGTCACTGTCACTAACTTCTGCCATGGAATTACCCATTTATAAGTTATCAATTTATAAACATGAACGAAAAATCATGAGGTACGCATTGATTATTAACATTTTCCAAATGTATGTAATTTATGTATCGTATAACCTTTCAATGCTCTTTGCCTACATATTCACACAACGGACAGACATTAGTTCTGAAAGGCATACAGATAGACTAACTGAATTCCTAATCATTCTTTAAACATTGTTAGAAAGTGCTAAAAATACTTAACACAAAACTTATATTCTAATTGCATCCCTTAATGTATCTGAATATTTTAGTGTAGCCCTGTAAATCTGAAGGTTAACAAAATCATATTTTATACAAAATATTATTTTAGAATATTAACAATACATGTCAATTTCTTTAAGATTTTTACAGTAGAAACTTCTTTAAATGTAATTTATAAAAAATGTCTCTCCTAAAAAGCAATGCATTGGCATATTTTTGAGTGTCCCTGTACACAAACCAGTTGCACAGGACCTATTAATGTCATTTAAAATAGGGAACATTCCATTGTGAATTTGAATAACATATATATTTTTTTAAAAATTCTGAAAATATTTACGGACGCTGGGGGCGAACAGATGGACAGATAGATACAGAAATTGAAATCATATTCATACTTAAAAGATGTTAAAAAGTGTTAAATCTCTTAATATAAACGAAAATGCAATTCCAGCAAATTTCCAATAAAATCCCTTAATGTAACTGAATACATTTGTGTGGCCCTGCAAATCTAATGCTAATGATACTACATTCTGTAGAAAGCATTTTTTGTGCATATGAATAACATATTTCAATTTCATTAAAACTTGTGTAAATTAAAGGAATTAAAGTATATAGTTCATAAAAATACTTCTCATGCAACACAATGCTTTGGAAAACTTTTGGATGTCCCTGTACACAAGCCAGTAGATGTATTCACTCCATTTTCAGTAAGGAACATACGATAGTGATCTTGAATATCATATCAGTTTCAAGAAATTCCATAAATATTTACGGGAGTTAGAGCGCGGATAGGCAGACAGACGGACAGGCATACAAACCGAAGTCATTACCACTTTTCAACCTTATTGGAAAGTTTTAAAAACATTTAGAAAGTGATAAAAACGATTAATACAAACGAAAATGAAATTCCAGCAAATTTTCAATAATACCCATTAATGTAACTGAATGTTTTTGTGTGGTCCTGTAAATCTAATGCTAGTCATACTGTATTCTATGGAAAGCATTCTTTTGTGCATATAAATAATATATTTTAATTTTATTAAGATTTGTGCAAAGTAAAGTTCTTAAAATTTGGGTTATAGGAAAACCTCTCATAGAACGCAATTTCTCTGGAATACTTTCGGGTCAGAAGCCGAAAGGTCTGCTGAGGCCCAAGGCCTAGGATGATTTTGCCCCCCCCCCCCCTCTCCAAAAAAATATAAAAAATTAAAGCATTTTTTTTTTCCAGAAAGTTAAAGTTGGTTTTTGGTTGGTTGGACTTTAAGTCGCACTAGTACTTCGCAATGGGTAATTTGTGACGGTCTGGGACGCACCCCTAAAGAGATCCGGAGACATGCCATCACAATATTGATCCTCCATGGAGAGAATGGCTCCTTTGCTTCGGTGACCCCCAGAGGTATAATTTGGATTCAAAAAGTTAAAAAAATGTAAAAATAATATTAAGAAAATTTTACAAAGTTAAGAAAATGTAACTGGATACCAACTTGAAGTTTAGGTTCAGGGGATTCAGCGTTAAGCAGTTGGAGATTGGCGACGATTTGGGATCTACCCCTACGTGTGATCCGTAGACATGCCATGCAATTTTTATCCTCCACAGAGGGGATTGGATTTCAACTAAAGATTATTATCATTAGTTAACTTTCAGTTAATTTTTTAAAGGAAATATTTGCCAAAAATAGCACTTTAAATTTTTAAAATCATTTTGGTGACCCTAGATAGAGGTGCCTAGGCCGAGGCGGCCTGTGCGATAATCAGATCCTGTTTCGGGTGTCTCTGTATACAAACCAATGATGTTATTTATTCCATTTTCAATGGAGAACATCCGATAGCGGACTGGAATAACATATTTCAATTTCATTAAGGTTTGTGTAAAGTAACGGTATTAAAATATGGTTTGTAGAAATAACTCTCATAGAACACAATGCTTTGGAATACTTTCAGTTGTCCCTGTTAGAGTCCAAAAAACCCGCCCCGCGGGTCGATTCTGTTCATTTTTTTCCCTTGTGGGGTCGAGTTCGGGTCGGGTTTAGTTTTCAGTGAGTCAGGTCGGCTCGAGAATATCTTTCAAAAAAAAAAAAAAAAAAAAAAAAAGGTAAAATTAAACCCATTATAATGCAGTTTACTGCTTTTAATGGCTAAGTTGGATTTTTTGAATAGAGCTAAAACTAAACGTATAACAGCAAACCAGTTGAATTCTAATTTTGAAAATATTCCTATATATTTTAATGATCATTTATGTACAGAGTTTAAAAAAAAAATTGCTTTTTGAATGTGAACTTTTTAAACGTGAGCATAGTTTTAAATACTGTTGGTGTAAATGTAGGAGGGGGGGGGAGATTTTTTTACGACAAAATTGTGAGTCCAAAGTTTTTCGAATAAGAAATTCTTGAAATTTTACTCATGTCACAATTAATTGATTTAAATGAAAACTATGTAAATGTAAAATTGGAATCTTTCGACCAGTTAAAAAATTTCATATCACCTCCAATAAAATCTAATTTACGTACTTTTGATAAAATAAATATTTTTCATTTAAATATTCGAAGCTTGCGTTCGAATTTTGATAAATTAAAGATTTGGTTAAATAGTTGTAATTTTATGTTTGACGTTATTGTTTTAAGTGAAATCTGGGCAAATTTCTTTATATTCGTTAAATGGTTACTATTCAATTTATAAACGTAGATTATTTAACAGATCAGGTGGTATAATTGTATATATCAAAAATAATTTTGATTTTATTTTACACAAGCCTTGTAATATAACTTCAGCAGAATGTATAATTTTATACAGTAAAAATCTTAATATTTGTATAATTTCTTTGTATCGTAATCATTCTGTTATAGTACCTATTTTTCCATATGATCTTGATATAATTTTGAAGTTTTGTAAATTTAAAAATGTAATCTTGCTTGGTGATTTAAATATTGATTTGCTTTTGAATAACTGACAGTAATTCATTGATCTTTTATCATGTATGGTTTCAAGTCATATATTAATGATCCAACTAGCAATAACATATGAAACTGCAACTTGTATTTATCAATTTTTTTTCAGATGTTCTTGTAAATTTTTAGTTAAATCAGGTTATCTCGTTAGTAGCATTACTGATCACTATCCGACAATTTGTACAATAACTAATTGCAAAGAAAATAAGAAAATGTCTCCTGGAATTTTAAGTTCAAAAACTGCTTTTATTGATTATAATAAATTTTATTGCTTTCTGAATTCAAATGAGTTTAAAAATCTTAATTTCAACGGTCAATATTCAGAACTTTTGGATTTTGTTTCGAATTCTATGATAAATTTCAGGAGACATTTTAAAGTTTCACATAATAAAAGATTTCATTCAAACTTCCGGATTGATAAAACACATTTAAATATGATAAATGAAAAAGAAAAACTCTATAAAAAGTTTAAGAAATATCCTTACTATATAAATATTAAAAAATCTTGTAAAGATGCAGCAAAAATTTTTAAAATCAGAAATTAAAAGGGTAAAACATGCTTATTATTTAAATGAATTTTTCAAATGTACGGGCAATCAGAATAAACAGTGGAAATTAGTGAATAATATTTTAAACAAAACTAAGAAGACAGTTTATCCCAATGAAAACGATATTAAGTTACTTGTAAGTAAATTTAATCATCATTTTATAAATGTTGCAACTCATACTAATAATTTAGATTTTAAGTTAAATTTCCAAAATATAAATTCATCTGTTAAATCTTTTTGTTTGTTAAACACTGATGAATCTGAAGTTCAAAATATTCTTAATTCAATACCTGATAAAAAAAGAAAAAAAAAAAGCAGTTGGTTCAGATAATATTCCTATTAAATTTTTAAAAATTATCTTCAAATATAGATCTGATATAATTATTGATATCATAAATAAATCATTTAATGAAGGAATTTTTCCCAATCAATTAAAACTGGCAATCATCTTGCCAATTTACAAATCGGGAGATTTTAACAATTTAGATAATTATCGACCTATTTCAATTCTTCCAGCTTTTTCAAAAAATAATGAAAAAGTGATGCGATCTAGACTTGTTTCATTTTTAGATTCAATAAATTTTATTTCAAAAAATCAATATGGATTCAGAAAAGGTTATAGTACAGAAAGCGCACTTGCTGAATTTTCCGGTTCTGTTTTTAACAATATTGACAATAGTTTAAAAACTGTAGCAATTTATATAGGCATATTGAAAAGCTTTTGATTCAGTTAATCATATTTTATTTCTGCAGAAATTAAATTTATTAGGAATTCAATTACAATGGTTTGAGTCATATTTAAATAGGAAACAATGCGTTAAAATTGCACGGTAAAAAATATGTCCTATTTGCTGCTAGAAATTCTCTGTAAATTGAGAAAATACGTTCTGACAACGTAATTTTTTCGTAAATTACGCGTATTTTCTCAAATTACAGAGAATTTCTGGCAGCAACTAAGGACATTTTTTCAGTGTGGTGATTATACTAGCGATTTTGAGCTTATTAAAAATGGTGTCCCACAAGGCTCGATTTTAGGTCCTATATTAATTATAAACGACCTTTGTAATCTTAATATCAATGCTAAAATTATAATATATGCAGATGGCACGGTTTTAATCTATTCAACAAAAACTTATGATTTAATACAAGATTCCGATCTTCTACAGATTAAACACAACGGTTTACAGAAAATAAATTATCGATTAATAGTGATAAAACTAAGTAGGGTAGGTGCTCCAGGGATTGGCATGCTCCAGTAATTGATATCTATCCCGAAATAATTAATAAATAAGAAAAATAATAAAATATATTTTGCATATAAGAATTTTAACATTTTATGTCAAACACTGCAGCATAGGGTGCTAATAACTGGTAAAATGAATAACTAGCGGTGTCAAACACTGGAACATAGGGTGCCAATTACTGATAAAATGAAAAACTGGCAGTGTCAATTACTGAAACATTGAGTGGGTGTCAAATAAAAATTCATAAAAAAAAATAATAATAATTGTTATCAAATGAAAATATTTTAACATATATGTGGTTCTGAATGTCTTTCATACCATATGTACTAACTTAAGATTTCTAAAAATATTTTCTGATGACTAGAACATTAAAAACATCAGAGATTGCTCTAAAAGTGTCAATCACTGGTGCACTTACCCTATATGAATTTTAGTCCGAGTAGTTTAAGTACGAATTTATTAATTAAATATCATGTTTTTTGTAATTCAAGTGATAATCAATGTTCTTGTCCAAATACAAATAAAGCAGAAACTTTTAAATACCTTGGAGTATTTATAGATCAAAACCTAAAGTGGAATAGTCATGTTCAATATCTTAGAAATAAACTTCGTTATCATTTAATCACTTTCTTTCATTTACGCAGCTATGTTAGCAAAGATTTTTTTAAAAACTTATATTATGCATGGGTTGGATCAATTTTGCAATATGGAATAATTATTTTGGGGGGGGGGGAGATTATGTATCAAATATTTTACCTTCATTATCAGCACAAAATCGTTTAATAAATTACTTAGGTGTGATACAGCATCATGACTTTTTAACGATAAAACGTTATTTTTACCGATTATTAATTTTTATTTATTTGTAGTATAGATACTAAAAACAATGTATAATTTTAGTATAACTAATTCAAAACATCTTTATTAAAAATATCCAATTAGTTGAAAATATTTTTGGATATTTTTAATGAAGATGTTTTGAATTAGTTATACTAAAATTATACATTGTTTTTAGTATCTATCTATACTACAAATAAATCATTTTATGCAATGTAATCAACCTAAAAATTATTATTATTTATGTTTAAAAATAGAAATAATTTTCCTAATACTTTGATTGCTTACAATTTGAGAAATCCTTCTGTATTACAAGATCCTAAAACTAATAAAGAAATATTGCACAGCTGATTTGTTTATATGGGTCCTAAATGTTTTAATATGTTACCGCAATTATATATTCTAAGTGAATTAAGATTAAACTCATTTAGAGAAAAACTGCGAAAATTTTTATTGTCTTTGTATGCAGATACTTATTTTCGTCATCTATTATAGTAAATAAACTTTTTAGTTTTTATTAAGTATTAATTTAATCTGTATTAAATTGAGTCTCTAAACTATTTTTTGTTGCGATTTGCGCGTTGTTAGCCACCTGTTTATTTATTTATTTTATTTATTTATTTTAATGACATATTGTTTATGTTACTTTATATTTTCTTTGTGCTTACTTTATTGTCTGTATTTTTCATTTATGTAATTTCTGTTTGTTTTTATTTATATTCATATTTATATTTTTTAGATTTACCTGGAAAGGCTTTGAAAACCTCTTTGTAAAGAATATTGTAATTTTATTTGTTTGTTGTTGAATTTGTTCTTTGTATTATTTCTTATTTTGTAAATAAAAATATAGTTAAAAAAAAATTACAATTAATGAGCATGATTTAAACATATATATACTAGATACGAGTCGGAGATCCGTATTCGTATCCTTATGATATCCTTCAGAAAAAACTTATCCGTATTCGTGTCTTGATCCGTATAAGCAATATATATATATATATATCCGTACCTGTTTTCTTTTCTTCAACGAATCTAATACGTATCTTTTGTAAAAATTGTATGAAAATTAGAAAGTATTATAAATCTTCATTGACTATCGTTAATATATAATTAAGAGAAATGCAGTATAGCCTCGCTTTTACGTTCTGAGACTTGAAAAGATTCCCCCCCCCCCTTTTTTTTTTTTTTTTTTTTTTTAAAAAAGAGACCTTTATTTTCAAATTAATTTCAATCCTCGCTTTTATGTGAAAGAAATTCTGAATTTTCCTCCATTTATACTCGTATATACAGCAAATATAGAGAAATACTTATTGTGGTTTAATTAAAAAAAAAAAAGAAGAAAAAGAAAGAAAATGTAAAATAAACACATTTAGGAAACTGATTCCATGAAGGCAGATAATATTCTTTATCATCTTCTCTAGAACAAAAAAACAATGCACCAAAATTGCAACTGGAGGAAGCTAATTAGCTGATCGTTTGAATTTAAAGTGATCGTGGGAAAGCAGATGTTTAACAGCAAATCATATCCATGCTATCCACATTATTATAGTAAACATTCACATTGAACGAATAAATGAAGATACATATTTTCTTTTTTCAGAATATAAACTGCTAACACTTAAAGTGAAGCACATTTTTGAACTCTTGAAGTTCACAACTCACATAAATGGTCAAAAATTATTATTAATCCGTTTTTTCAGTTTTTTAAATTTTTATCTTAATACAATTAGTAATTTCATTTTAAATTCTTTTTAAAATAATTTACGAAAATTATTTGACGTAATTGAATATTATTTGACGTAATACGTAAATTGAAATTGATATTTTACGATTCAGCCTGTTACATAGTAGTCTTAAGGGCAACCTAGAATCGAACTCGGCACTTCCCATCTACCAGCTTTGAGCACAGAACCGCTCGGCCGCTGGTGGGCACGGGGGAAATGAAGGGAAATTATACAAAAAATTTAAATATTTGGAAACACACATCTTTCATCTGGATTAAAAAAAAAAGAAAAAAAAAAAAGAAAATCTAAACACACAGAAGTATAAATTCATACATTACTTCTAAAATGGGCATACGGAATTCAAATTAAAGTCTTTCCACCTTATATATGTTATATTATATTTATGTTTATGGAAATTAAATAGTTTTTGCATGTTGGATATGGAGATAAACTTTTCTTAGGCTTACAGTGTACTTAAAAATATACTTAAATATTATAAAAGTAACAAATTTGAACTTAATCTACTTTGCCCCCCCCCCCTTTTTTTTATTATAATTAAAATATCCTTCTGTTAACTATGAACCATTTTAAGAAATTTTAAATATTTTTTCAATAAAAGCTGTAAAATACAATAATGAATTAAAACTGAAAAATAATAAAATCTTTTTGTAAAAAATAGAACCGACTCCAAAAATCAACTACCATTCAAACAACTAAAAAAAAAAAAAAAAAAAAAAAAATTGGTATGAAATGAAACTAAATTGCGCCTAAAAGTATAAAATAATTTCCTTCACCAAACAACCTATAACACTACTATTAATCATAACTGTTGAAGTCGGCGCAAAATTAAATAAAATTTAATTAGTTTTTAAAGGTTTGTTTTTAGATCGGTAGCAACAAATGCTATTGTCTCGAATGATCCATTTTCATGTTTCCTTTATTATTTTATCACTGTATACAATTGGTCCATTAGTAGCATCTACATAGAACAGTGAACATTCTTCACAATGCGGTATTTACGTTTCTACGAAGTTAGAGTTTCCTTTTCAAATTTGGTATAACTTTGATAACTATCATCCTTGGTGGCTTTTGGATTTGGCTATCAAAACGTAATGCAAAAATATACAAGCAAGATATATATTTTCATAATATATATTGTACGAATTATTGTTTCATATTCTTGATTACTTTCTTAATATACCTAATCAAAATAATCATGATATCCCAAAGAAATTAAATATGTTTGCCAGATAATTTTGTGATTTTTCTTTCAACTAGGACGTCAGATATCAGCATCTTTGCCAACTTTTGCTGCTTACGAAATCTTATTTGTTTTCTTGAATCAAAGTAGTTTTTGGCTGTGTTTTGCAGGTGATAATGTGAGATGTGTATTTTGAATAGGATATGTTTTTTTGTATTGAATAAAGGTATCAATTTTTATTTAATTTTGCGCCGACTTCAAAAGTTATGATTAATTGTAGTGTTATATGTTGTTTGGCGTAGGAAATTATTTTATACTTTTAGGCGCAATTTAGTTTCATTTCATTTTTTTAGTTGTTTGAATGGTAGTTGATTTTTGGAGTCTGTTCTATTTTTTTTTTACAAAAAGATTTTATTTTTCTCTTTTCAGTGAAAACTTATTCATATAGCAGAACATCAGAAGACGTTCGACGGCAGTTTCACAAATTACAACTTCCAAGAAAAGTGACATAACTCAAAAAATGGTTTATGTCACTGAAAAATACATGAAATGCACCCAATGTGAACAAAAAAGTTACATCTCCATCTAGAAAGTTATCCACTCGAGAGACAGTTGTGCCAGTTTTATTCTATAGTCAAGTTATTTTTAAGTTGGTTTTTCTCAAATGCTGCATTTTTAAGTTGTGTCACTTTTCTTGCCTTTATCGGTTATGAGCAAAAATCTATCTATTGAATGAACATACGTTAAATTTAAAAGTCTTTAGAAATGTAAAGTATGGATACGCTGTATTCGTAACCAAAAATTCTGTTAGGAATATATATTGAACTTTACAGTGAATACATGTACATGTCACCCGCGGCGCTGGAAATGGCACAGCGGTAAAATTCAAACCAAGAGCAAAATATGCATTGCAGCTGATAGACAGAAGTTTCAACATCGATACTTGCATACAGCTTTTACCAGTGTAGCTGCATGCGTTTAGCAGTTAGAGTGAGAACAGACGTTTGCGGGTATCATGTAATTTGTATCATGTAATCTTAAAGAAATCATAATGAAACCTATTTCAGGCCAAGATCATTACAACAAAAAAAAAAATATTAAAATTAAATCATCTCTTACGAAGTTATCAGCTAACAAATTTCAACAACAACAACAAATACATGGTTTGTATTTAGAACCTCTTCCTTAATGAAGCCGGTTTTAAACGTCTATGCGTTAATCGATGTGACCGCTTACAATAACCATACTTTGAATTTTACATAGCATAAATGACACCCGCTAACCTACAACATAAGCAATGTCGTTCAACTGTGCACAAAATAGGAAATTGTGAACAAACAAATGCACGTTTTAATATAATATAACACATAATAAAGTAAAATTTAACATGTCTATAACAAAATCATCTAGAATTGTTAATCGGTTTGAAATGAAAAAATTAGTGATACAAATTACTCCAAAAAACTTTACCTGCCATTTTCTATAAATCCACAGTGCATTTTGAGAATGCCGAACATTCCCAAAATAGTGTATAGTAATATTTTTTTGCTTTAAAAGACAGGCTTTCCCAGAAGAGAGAGAGAAAAAAAAAAAATCACAATGCGAAAAACTGAAGCTGATAATCTGAGAAAATATTTTTACTTTACCTTACATTGATATTTTGGGTCAAATTTTCGAAATTGAGATTTTTCTTTATTTACACGTTTTAAGGATCTTTGAATTCGAAAATGGGATTTTATTTAGGGGTTGTTCTGCGTGTCTGTTATCAGCATAGATCAAAAACATATCAGCTGTAAGTGAAAAAGTATGCTAAATAGATATGAGGATGCTATTACCAAAAATCATTATGGAATTCCAACGTGTAAATGGTTCGTGTATAGGGATATGCAAAAGTATTCAAACGCATTACATCTGTGGGTGAACTTTCTAGTGCGCATAGTTCCGATTCTAATAGGTATAGTTTCACATAGTTAGACTGAACTAATCAAATGAAATTGACTATCTTTACATGCACAAAAGTACTTTTCATATGGGAGGAAAATTATTTAGCCTTCGTTTACACGACCGCACAAAAACATTCCGATATATTAGTACTACAATTGAAAATATCTCGAAGTGCCCCTTCATGTTGTGTCATGCTTTTTTTTCCTTTTCTTTATTTGTGTGAGCGCGCTATGCTAATGTTAAACATATATAAATGAATATATATTGGCATATAGAAGCATATGTACTGCATATGTGTTAAACATATATATATATATATTGGTAAATATGTAATTCATAGATAATATGCAGGGCTACTCAAATTTAGTCTGATAAGTTTCAGAGAGTGGTGTGGGGGCAATTTTTTGAATAATTTGAAATAACATTTTTAAAATGTTTTACGAAATGTAGCTACAATATTCAAAGGGGAACGGATTGATGAAGGCGGGAAGGATTGATGAAGGCCCCCCCCCCTCTCCTTTCGAAATAAAAGTTTTGACAAATAAAAAATTTTGTTTAAAACATACTAGAAATGTTTAGATGTTCGCACGTTACAACTTAAGCTGTAATAAAACTTCTATTGTAATCAAGGGTGCAAGAGTTTGTCTCAAAATGGAACCCTTATACCAGTATTTTTTTTATCAATAATTCTATCATATTCAATCTCAAAACATTACTGTACAAATAGGATACAAATTCTTGATAAAATATAGTGGTGTAAGAGTTCCGTCTTGCATCCTTGATAATAGTGTAAGGTAAGAGAATGTAGTGTAAAAGCCGGATTATTCAGTTATTTTTAAGGAGAAACCCTTTCATAACACCCCCTCCCCCCCCCTTTTTTTTTAAAATTAAAACCAGTATTAAATAAATTACACGAATGTATTTCATTCCATAGACAGTGATTTTCCTCAACTGACAATTCTGTCCACCTAATTCATGATAGTTACAGGTCTAAAAGACAAAAACAGAAAACTTTCAGATCAGAAAAGAGTTTTACATTATATTTTAAACTGGCCTTGGGTCATATGTCCCGTTGGTAACGTAAAGGTTAAATTTTACTGGGTAAGACTGTGCTTCCAGGACCTTTTCAGTAATTATGGCTTACAAGGAAGGTCTCCTTAAAGCGCATACTCAGAATATTTTGAAAGAAAATTACAGAGATACTACTTGCATAGGTAATACAAGATCAGTCAAATGTATCGGCGGAATCCCACGAAAAAGTCTACAAAAAAAAAAAAAAAAAACGAATATTTGGCGCAAAAAGACAAAAGGTGCGCGATTTGGCGAGCAACATCCTTTCCTTCCAAATGCAAGTAATTTTAATGCGTTCAAGAATTTCTTGCAAAACAAATCTTTCTGAATAGCATTATTGTAAATATAGTTTGAAATTAATCGATAAAAGAGTTGCCTGTTTCTCACACATGCTTGTATAGTACATGCATGTGGCCTTTTATTAGAAGTATTTCATCTTTTTTTTTTTTGTAAATCTTGCGAGTTGCAAATAAGTTAAATATATCTTTAGTTTTTTTTTAATTAGTAATTGAAATTCTTCTGTATTTTGCAGGTTGCAAATAGATATTTTTACTTATAGTTAACGTTTAAAACGAATTTTATATATAAAAATAAATTTAATTTTTTATTGAAGGTAATATTTTCGGAAATTAACATCTACAATTTTGTTTGGATACCGTATAAACAATACGTAGGAATAAAATAAATAAAAATGCCGCTCACAAATGTTAGAGAAAAAAAAAAAAAAAAAAACGTTGAAATATTAAACACATGAGTGTGTCAATCATGAAAAATTTGAAAGCATTGCCGGTGATGCATATCCCCTTCCGTCTAAAAAAAATATTGCAAAATTCCGATGAAAATAAGTGTACTACCGAATTGCCTCTCAAAGATGTGAAACATCAAAATTATATATATATATATCATGGGATTATAAGAAGGTTGTAAATTACTGGCCTAATTAGGATTCTGGAAATGCATGGCGTAGTTTAAAAACTGTGCAAACTAAACTAAATTAAAGAACTGGTGTACAATCAATATATAAACTTAAAAACTTCACACACCATAAAACCAATGTAAGCACAACCTGTTTCGAAAAAACGTAGCCTTTCTTTTAAGTAGTGCTTACACTGATGCGAAGAAGTTTTCAAGTTTAAATATGTCCAAAAGAAGTTTAAATATGTAAAGTACCTAATAATAAAATAAGTGAATTGTACCATTGTGAGAAATAAATAAAAAATGTAATTAAACGTAGCGAAAAAAAGGAAAGAAATAAAAAGCTTTTTCCTTGGCAGGGGGGGGGGGAGAGTTACAACTTCTAATGAAACATCTTCTAATGTCAAAGCGTATGCTCATACAAATAAATTTGCTTTTATGCATTTTTGCTAATCTAAAGACCTGTTTTACTCCCCTTCCTAACCTATGATTATTGTTTAAACTCATTAAGAGTTTAAAAGTTTTATTTCTTTACAATTTCCATTAAAATTTGGTTTAAGATTTGAATAAACAAAAGATACACGGTTAAAAAAAATTGCAGTTATACAAATGTACTTTTTTAAGTTAAACTTATTTAAATTAATTTGGTACGTAGAGTTAAAAAAATCATTTGGAAAATTTCGTGTAACCAGTGTAATAAAAAAGAAATTATAATAATAAAAAAAGGTTGTAAATTTTCAATATTAATGTGTAATCTATACTAAAATTTGAGACTTAAATTTAAAGTAATTTTTATCATTTTAAATTTGATATAAATTACTGGTTGTGAAATCGGTGTTCTTCGAAAACACAAAATAGCGCACTGGCACTGAGAAGTAATTGCCGTTTATCTTTGTTAATTTCCAAACTTATGTACGTTCCTTTTAATTTATTATGCAACGTAAATAAATAGGCATACTGTTTTACTTTAAGCCATAATATTTAAAGCTGAAGTAAAACTTAAGCTTAGTTTAAGTGTTCCATGTTAAACTAAAGTTTGTATAATTTGATTGTTAGGTTTACTTATAAATATGTGACAAAATTGTCGTTATAAAAGTATTTATTTAACGTAAACTTTCTAAAACTAGTTTAGTATCAAGAATATGTGGAAAAGGTTTTTCTGTAATGACTAATGAGTGCTTGTCAAAAAAACTGTTTTGCATCAGTTTTCATCTTGTCGTCAACGAGCGATAAATAGCCAAGAATCGGACATTTTCAATATTTTTTTTTAAGGACGATATATAGTGATTCCGCCGGATTTTTTTTTTTTTTTAATAAACTTACATAACTTCATGAGGAAAGTATTCTGTAATTTTTTCAAAATTTTTTGCGTATGCGCCTATGGAGACCTTCCTTGTTAGCTCTTAATTGTCATCATTCAACATTCAATAACATATTTTCGTTACTTTCTCTACGACTGTCATAAAGAATATAGTAGTAATTGGAACATATAAATTATAGATTTAATATACTTTGAAAAGATTTAAGGTCTTCTAAAAGATCAAGCATGTACCTTAGGTAAAAGTTACCCAGATTTATTATTTATAATAATGGCTGTTTACAATATCTTTATACCATTTTTGGTAAAACTCTACTAACAAATCCGGAATTTGCGAAATTCTCTCCCGAAAGTCAATTTCCCCCTCCCCCCTTAAAAATCAAAAATTCCAAAATTGCAGTTTTTTTTTTTTTTTTTTTCGTATTCAAGTCTATAAGTCTCTCCATGTGCAATTTCTTCACGCATGAAGAACTTTGGAGTTGAGTTATGCTTACAAACGTATTTTTGTCACCCCCTGGGGGGTGGGCAGGAGGAATTTTCGTAAAAGTTGATAGATATAATTTTAAGTTGGGTACTGACCAAAATTCCTGCGAAGTGTCGTTGAATTTCGTCCAGCCGTTCTCACGTGATACCCGGACAAAAATAGTGTTACAGACATACACACACACATACAGAGAGAGAGATAATTTTCTGAAGTCATTTTTGGCTTTCACGGTGTGTGAAACGAAGCTATCGCAAATTTTTTTGATTCTGAGAAGTTTACAGACAAAAGTCTGATTTTCTTAATATAGATACAAATAAATGTAAATTCAGTTATCCCATTTGATCATAGATATCGATGTTTAGGAATTTACAATGTTTGTTCACTTCTACATGGTTGGTTGTAGGATTTAAGGCCGAATGACTACGCTAGGGTCCTTGGCCTATAGGTGGAATTTCCTCCGTGGGAGTCTTTCTAAGTGGTCCTAGCCCGTATTCACGCGAGTTTCGGAGAAAATAACGGAAAACTCTTAACAGCTAGGTCAATGAGCGTGACGTGGGATCGAACCTGGCACTTCCCATCTACTAAATATATAATTATTTTGAATGCATAAATGTGGATAAATACTATTATATTTCCTCACTTTAAGTGGTAAAATTATTCTCTAAATTTAAAAGATAATATCTAAAAAATAAATACAGTAACATTTTATATTATTTTGCTGGAATCGAGTGACTTTTTTTTTTTCCTTGTCCGTTCTACATTTGCCTTTGTCTCATTTCATTTTTTCTGCTTACTCACTCATTTAGAATTGTGGAGATGTATAGATACCCAGTTAATATCCACAAGGAAAGGGTTGAACATTTCAAAAAAAAAAAAAAAAAAAAAAAAAAAAAATTCTTTTAAAGCGCACACTTAACTAGATACACAGCGAAGCAAAAATAACCTACTTTTCTGCTTTTATCCATCTATAGCGCATACAGTCGTAGAAAAAGGAAATTATATCCCCTCTTTCCCGTTCTCATTCGAAAGAAGATTACATAAAATTAAATTAATATCATTCGATGAAATAATAAATCTATAAATTTAATAATATTCATAAAATACCTTAATTGCCTGCGTATAATTAGCATTTCAGGTAAATCCGTTTCATACCAGAAATTGTAAATTAATAGACAACCATATATTAATATTCCAAGTACCTGAGACGAAAAACATTTCGTTTTAATAAGCGAAATTTCTGGTATAAAACAGATTTGTTTGACCTGCGGATTATACGCAGGAAATTAGAGTAAATTTTGAAGGCAATCAGCATACTGAAATTTAGAGTAAGCTTTGGAGGCAATCAGCATAATGAAATTTGAGCTAACTTATTTATTTTGAACAGAAACATCCGATTTAATAAGACCTTCCTACGCCCATGCCTTAAAAATTAAATTTTACGTCCTTATACACAAAAGTTTTAAAATTAAAATTAATATTTTTAGTCTGATTGTTAATCTCTTTTACACACACAACATATTTTTTTTTATTTCCAGCAATAATAATACAAGATGAATTTTCATATGGAAATTTTACTTAAAAAACAAACATATATACATACAAATATATTTCCTAAATTCCATAATTTTATAATAGTTATACATTAATTATAACGTTGGTATTCGTAAAAAATAAAAAATAAAAAAACTTAGAATGAATGATCAGGTAATTGATCATTTAGCAAAATTTCTTTTAAAGGTTTATCTTATTTTCTAGTACAATCAGTGGCAATAGATTTTTTCTTTCTTTTTAATTAAACAATATATAAAGATTAATAACTGAAAATAACTTTTTTGTCCTATTATCTATAATTTTTGTTACAATAAATTTTTTTAAATGAGACTTTGCCAGAAATTACTTACTTACTTCCAGCAAATGATCATATAAGTACTTGCCCATCTTAATTTTCCAGTTTAAAAACAATTAAATAAAAAACTATTGATAACAACATATATTTAAAGTATATTTCAACGTAAATCATCCCTGCAACAAACTAATTCCTTCTTCGAAGATTTTGTCCTAGAATGACTCCACCTCGTTCCTAAAACACTTTCTGAAACCACCCTTTTCCTAAAACCAACCAACCATATTTGGAAGATTGCGAGTATAATTTATAATTTTTTAAATTGGTGATAGTGCACTTACAGTCGGCTGCAAAATTATTCGAGCACTAGCAATAATCCTTGCCAAAAAAAAGTACACTTAATACAGCTTTGTTAAATAAATCCTTGTCGAGTCATGTTCTTAATCAGTCTAAGAACATGATTCGACAAGGATTTACTTAGCAAAACAGTCTTAAGTGTACTTTTTAAATATAGGAATTATTGGCTAGTGCTCGAATAATTTTGCAGCCGACTGTATTTTAAGTATTGCTTTTGGTTGGTTGGTTGAATTTTACGTCGCACTAGTGCTGCGCAATGGGCAATTGGCGACGGTCTGGGACTCACCCCTAGAGGTGGTCCGGAGACATGTCATCACAATTTTGATCCTTCACGGAAGGGATAGCCCTCCCGCTTCGTTGAACCCCAGAGGGAAATTTTGATGTGAACATGGAGGACATTGCGGCCACGACAGATTTTACGAACACGACGGTCTTTGGCCTGCTCGAGTACCGAACCCGTAATCTCCCAGTTACGAGCCCGGCGCTCTACCGACTAGTATTGCTTTTGTCCCCATTTCTTATTTTGAAATTAGAGACAGGCTCTCTAATTTGTTCCCACTTTTCTTTATGAAAAATTTGGTCGCCTTACCCAACGCCTTTTATAATAATGCCTACGAAATAATCTCTATGTCATGGAAGATTGGCCGATTACATCCAATTAATACTTTATCTATAGGTTGGTGTGGATTGGATATCTGCCGATCTTCCATGACGTAAGGCTCTGTTCAGAAACATTATTATAGAAGGTGTTGGCAAGCCGAAGACCATCGTGTACGTTAATGGTGGCTGGTGCACGAAACATTCGTCGTGATCGCAATGCCCTCCATGTGGCCATCCAGTTTATACTTCTGAGGGTATAACCAAAACAGTAGAGCCATCCCTACCGTGGAAGATCAAAATTGTGATGGCATATCTCCGGACCGCCCTTAGAAGTGTGGTCCAGACCGTCGCGAATTGTCCATAGCTTAGCACAAGCGTGATGTAAAATACATCCGTTCTGTGATTGATATATGTGTACATATATTAATAAAGAAAATTCAAAATACACGGGGGACGTGGTAGCCCGGTCAGTAGAATGCCGAGCTCGTAATTGGAAGATTACGGGTTCGATTCTCGAGCCGGCCAAAGACCATCGTGTGCACTAATTGTGGCTGGCGCACGTAAAATGAGTCGTGGCTGCAATGTCCTCCACATTCTCATCCAAATTATACCTCTGAGGGTCACTGAAGCGGGGAGTCATCTGCTCAGTGGAGGATCAAAATTGTGATGGCATGTCTCCGGACCATCCTTAAGGGTGGAGGATCAAAATTGTGATGGCATGTCTCCGGACCACCTCTAGGGGTGTGTCCCAGACCGTCGCCAATTGCCCATCTGCGCAGCATTAGTGCGACGTAAAACCCAACCAACCAACCAACCATCCTTAAGGATGAGACTCAGACCGTAGCCAATTACCCACTGTGCAGCACATATGCGACGTTAAACCCAACCAATCAACCATCAAAAAGAAAAGGTTAATGTTGAAGGATTTATGTAGCACAATAGCTACACAATTAACATTTTGGGATTCGCAGCAAGGAATGGTATGGCTCGCCTGCATCAGTAAACATCAGAAGTATTATTTTTACGAGATGGTTGGGTTTTACGTCGCACTAGTGCTGCGCAGATGGGCAATTGGCAACGGTCTGGGACACACTGGTCCGGAGACATGCCATCACAATTTTGATCCTCCCCGGAAAGGATGGCTCTCCCGCTACGGTGACCCCCAGAGGTATAATTTTTGATGGGAATATGGAGGACATTGCGGCTACGACAGATTTTACGTGCACCAGCCACCACTAGTGTACACGACGGTCTTTGGCCGGGTCGAGTACCGAACCCGCAATCTTCCAATTACGAGGCCGGCGCTCTACCGATTGGGCTACCGCGGCCCATTATTTTTACGGAAAAGGGAGGATATTGCAGCCACGACAATAGATTTTACGTGCACCAGCCACCATTAATGTACACGACGGTCTTCGGTGGTACCGAGTATAGAACCCGCAATTTTTTTCAATAAAAATAGTTAATTTAGTAGTAAACGTATAATTATTTATTTAAAATAAATATAAATGACCTGTTTACCTCAATAATTAAACTTTTAGAATAAAATCCAGATTAATGCTTTAATATTAAATGTTTCATAACACCTAGCTAATACACTCTCTCGGGCCAAGTGGTTATATCGCCATTCTGTTAATCGCCTGCGGGCGTAAGGGATCAAAGATACTTTCCTACGCTAAGATGACCAAATATCCGCATTTTCTGGGGACAGCCTTTATTTTGAAGGCATTTTTCTAAGTTTTAAAAAATTGTAGAAAGTAAATTATTAATCAATAATATTTTATTTTTAGTCCTTATTTATTAAGAATGAAAAAATACATCAGTAATTGGATAATTGTAGCAATTTTTAACGCTTCTCTATTATAAAGCTACTCTAATCTGGTCAGCCTTCATTTCCCTAGCTATCATTCCCTTAGCTAAATAATGGACAAGATGTAGCGTATGTCTTTTGGTTTCAATTTGTTAAATCACGGCAGGATGGTTGGTTGGTCGGGTTTTTGCGTCGCACTAGTGCTACGCAATAGGCAATTGAAGACGGTCTATTGTCGGGTATTGGGGGTTGTAACAATGCTGAAATCCGATCGATTGGTAAGATTTTTGAATCGTCTCGTCTCTCTGTCAATCAATCAGCAAAGCAACTCCCATAACAAACAGCGATAAATGTATCGAAGATGGATACCCTACTTCAAGAAAGTTAGGAGCTTAGGCGCAAGCGCTAGCAATTCGCTAGTCGGAGATTGTAAGCATTTGAGTATTGAGTATCTTGTTCATTATTTATTTAACATCATTCTTCCAAGCAACAAACAGCTAATAACTTGCCGGCTTGGTGGTCCGGCCGGTAGGGCGCTGTTTTCTAGATAATCAGTTTCCCGGGTTCGAATCGCGGTACAGGCATGGATGTTTCAAACACCCTATATTGTATATATAGGAGATATCACAAACATCGTGTTTATGATCTCCTAATCGGCCTGGCAGCTCGGTTGGTAGGGAACTGCCTTCTGAAACAACAGGTCTCGTGTTCAAATCCCGGTTCAGGCATAGACGTTTGTGGTGCTCTAATAAGTGGGGGAAAAAAGGAATTATTATTATGAATATGTAATATGGATCATTCGAGACAAAAGTCGTTGTTACTATAAGTCTCAAAGCTGTAAATAAATAAATGATCACCTATATATACAATATATATATTGAGAATGAATGTAATATGGGTTATTCGAGACAAAAAGTAATGTAACTATAGGTCTCAAAAGTGTCAAACACATAAATAACCAAAATACCAGCAATTTCTTTAAACCTTGTGGACAACTTTTTCCAGCTATTTGTGTGCATCATGTGTGTATGTACTGTTCTTAATTTTATAGCCTGTAAAATTATCCAGTGTTTCATACCTCAATCAACTTTTCCCTTTACTGTATTGTGAAAAAAGCCAATGTAACCATTTTATACTCGAAAAATTATTTTTCCAGATGGCTTAAAATACGCTAGTAGTGGACACGCTGAAACTCAATAGAATCCACTTTTTAAATTTTTGGAGAAATAGACAAAATAAAAAAAGCGATTCTACTGGGAAAATATATTTTTTAATTAACAAAAAGTATTTCTGCTACATTAATGTAGTTCTTGGAAAGGTTTCTTTCTTTCATTTCATTTCACTTTTCTAAAGGCTTTTTATTTTCTTCTTCTTTGTCTATTTCCTGCACTTTTTTTCAGGTTCTTCGTCCGTTTCTTCTTTCTTTTGCTAATTTCTGATCGTACTTCATATTTTTCATAGCAGTTTTCTTTTATACTGGCCACTAAATGTTTAGATATAACCTGCTTTCCCGATTTATGCTTTTGCGTATGATTTTTGAACAAACATAAAATTTGAATGGCATGTTTGTTAGAAAATCATTAATCAAATTTTATATCTTATACTATTAAGTGAGCAATATTTGTATATATATATGTATATTTCACTGTTCTCGAAAACGGTAGTTCGGACAGTCACGAGTCACGTGATTTAACACAAAGGTGCCATCTGAAGGGTCATTGTGCACATTGAAGTCAGATTTTCGAATTTTTGATTAGTTTTCTTTTACAGGCCGGATTTAGATCCAGGTATATTTTTCATTAGTTATTTGCATATTTTACTTTATAATACTTTTGTTAAGGGATGTTAATCATTTAAATGGAAAAAAAATACATACATAAATATTAATTGCCATTAATAATAATTATTAATATTCTTAAATTATTAAGATTAATATTATAGATTATTAATATAATCTGATTAATATTATCAAATTTGACGTCCTTTTTGATAATAAGAGCTGTTTAAAATAAACCAACTGATATTTAGAGTCATCGGATACTTTCAAATTTTTATGCATTTTTATTATTTGTACTCTGTGGGAAGAAATATGAAAATGATCATTTTGGGGATTTTTTGTACAGTTACCAACTAATGATAGGAATGTTGCTTCGGTTTTAAAAAATCAAGTCATCTTTTAAGTATGTCCGCTAATTTTTTCAAGTCAATATTAGTGCAATTTAATTTTTTTAATAAGTTTTAATTTGATGTTCCCAATTGGGAACATTGGCCTGTAAAAGGTTAATAAAAATATGAAAATAAAACTTCCCATTTCTATAATGACGCAGAATGGAGAATTTTAGGAGATATTTGATTGGTTTACTTGATTTTCATTGATTTGAGTGTATTTTACACTGAACTAGAGCTACGTTTTGAGGAATTAGGAGAGATTTGATTGGTTTATTTGATTTTCATTGATTTGAGTGTATTTTACGTTGAACTAGAGCTACGTTTTGAGGAATTACGAGAGATTTGATTGGTTTATTTCATTTTCATTGATTAGAGTGTATTTTACGTTGATCTAGAGCTACGTTTTTAGAAATTACGAGGATTTGGTTGGTTTATTCGGTTTTCATTAATTTGAGTGTATTTTACGTTGAACTAGAGCTACGTTTTGAGGAATTACGAGATTTGATTGGTTTATTTGATTTTCATTGATTTGAGGTAGGGGTGTACAGTGATGTTTTTTTGGTTTTAACATGCGTGATAGTGATTGCCGCGGAACTGAGTTTCGTGCATTTTCAGATTCATGCACAACGTCTTAGGGGTGTCCAGTGATTTTTTTTTTTCACATGCGTGATAGTGATTGCCGTGGAACCAAGTTCCGTGCCTTTTCAGATTCATGCACAGCAAGGTAGGGGTTTCCAGTGATGTTTTTTGGTTTTAACATGCGTGATAGTGATTGCCGCGGATTTCGTGTGTTCTGAGATTAATGCACAGCGAGGTAGGGGTGTCCAGTGATGTTTTTTGGTTTTAACATGCACAACAATGTAGGGCTGTCCAGTGATTTTTGTTTTCTTTTTCATGAGCATGAAGCGTACATACGTGCGTTCTTGTGACTGCTGCGAAAACGGCTTATGTCTGTTCTTTGATTCGATCATTCATCGAATAGTGACTTTAACTGTACGAGTAACAGCTTCAACTGTTTCCAGAATATTCGAAGAATTAACATTTCTATTTGACTGTTTTCGAGAATATTCGTTTTAATAATAGTTTTGTTGCACAGATTAGAGTTCAAAAAATGTTTGATATTGTCAAAGAGATCCCATACTAAAACTGTGAAGAAAATAGCCGCCAATCGAAATATATTTATTTAAACGTTTCAATTATTCAATTAAAAAGAAAACCTTTAAATATTGTGCCCAGCGAAGTGGGCGAAGCCTGCTAGTAATTTTAATATAAGTAATAGTTTTTAAACTAATTTTAATTCAAATTTCCTCAAAACTAAGCTTCGGGTGAAATGAAAAAAAAAAAAATAAAAATATAAAATAAAAAAAAATAAAGTAGATAAATTTTAGGAAAGAAAACTAAATGAAGATGGTGTTAAGGATGCACAGATTCTTCCTTTATTCGCTTTTCTGTTTCTTCTTCTCCCCCCTCCCCCCCCCACCCCTCCGTATGTGAATAACTTTTATAAAAAGTATAGATACGCACATGAAAATTAAATGAGATAATCCTTTTTACAATTATTTATTGGCATTTTTATTATTCTGGCGATACTCTAAGTTTACAAATTAATAATTATATTTTTTCCAAAAGTCAGTTATGGAAAAAAAAGAAAGAAAGAAAGAAAACTGAATACAGTAAGAAAAAATCATGTTTTAGTTTAACGTTTGGAGGCATGCGCATTTTCACCTTTCTGTAATGCATTCTTAACACAAGTTTTCTTTATTGAAATTGTTTAATATCCCCCCCCCCTCAAAGCTTACTTTTGAGAAAAATTGAAGTAATATCTAGTTTAAAAATTGTTGCTTATGTTAAAGTTGCATAAAATTCGATTGATAACTTTATAATGAACATGCGCCATCTAAATTTTATATTGATTTGTTTAGGTTGGTTGTAGGTTGGTTGTAGGATTTAAGGCCGATTGACTCCTGATGTGTCCTAGGCCTAGAGGGGGAATGCCCTCCGTGGGGGTCTTTCTAAGGGGTCCTAGCCCGTATTTACGCAAGTTTCGGAGGAAACCACGGAAAACTCCGAACGGCTAGGTCGATGAGCGTGACCTGGGATCGAACCCGGCACCTCCCATCTACCAGCTTTGAGCGCAGAACCGCTCGGCCGCTGGTGGGCTCATTTGTTTAGGAATTATGCGCAAAAGAATAAAACTGAAAAACTGGCTATGCTTTACTTTTGAATGCCAGCCAGTGTATTATAGTACATATGCTACTCTTCCAAAGTGATGAATCTGGGAATAATAGCATTTGACGCTCTTTTATTCTGTATTTTAAAAGGTCCAAGGACCAAAATATCTGATCTTGGAGGATTTGGTTTTGGGGTGTCACTCTACGGTCAATTTTTATACATTAAGACTCATTATATAGGGACTTATGATTCCAACTGGATTCCGAACCGCTACGAATATCCGTGCCTGTACAGGGATTTGAACCTAGAACTTAACAACTGAAGTCTAAATTCCTGAGACACGAGTATAGCTATACTTCCTGCTTCCTTTAAACCTTCACTTAACTGATTATATCTACTTTGATCCTGTTTCGAGTTTTCATTTGGTAATTCTTGCAATATTTTGTACTGTTACTGTATTATTTTCTTCAATCAAGACATTTTTAAAGTTCTCGGGTGTACCTTCAAATTTTTCGTTAATATCTGTTTCAATGTTAAGTTGAATCGTAGTTTTCATTTTGCAACAAATTTCAGGAGATGGACAGTGGTATCCCGGTTGATACAGTGTCGAACTCGTAATCCAGGGATTGCAGATTCGATACTCGAGTTGGTCAAAAACCATGTAGATATTAATAGTGGCTTATGCACGTAAAATCAATCGTGGCTGCAGTGCTTTCCATGTTTCATAAAAATAGTAGTTCTGGGGAATGCCGAAGCAACAGCACTATCTTCTATGCGAAGAATAAAAAGTGTGATAGCATGTCTCCAATCTGCCCCCTCCTTTCAGATACTCAATCCCATGACATTGTCAAAAGATGGAGAGCCTGATGGAGAGTTGTCTTCTTTGCTAACACATCTGCATGCAGTTATTCCATGCCTTCCATATTTTCCAAAACCCTAGTGCACATTTCTCCATGGTAATATGTTTGCATCGCATGAATTATTCCTTGGTTACATAATTGGATAAGTTTTGCATTGTATTGTTGGCAGGGCAAGAAGGAAAATGATTTTGATATGCTTTAATTTAATGTTTACATCGTGGGCAGTGCAGTCATCGATTTTTGAACAGATAACACATAGGTGCGTTCTGGCAAAGCATGAAAATAAAGTTTGGTTTCATCACCATTGTAGATGCTGTAGGGTGAATAAGCAGTGATTATTTTTTACCATTCCTTGGAAATCCATTTCTATGCAGCTGAAAACTCGGCATATATTTCTACTCCATGGGTACACTTGATCACAACCACCTCTCTTTTTTTACCAGCTATTAAATCACCCATCTGCCGTGATAAAATTTCTTTTCACATTTTAGAAGCAAGATCTTCAGCATTCTGTTACATTAAAGGACTATTTATGCGTGCATCATTTTTCACAATTCTTATAACATTATCCGTGATGATAATCACATTATCCTTACCTATTGTATCCTAAGAAATCGAAACATGAAACAGAGACCTCTGGCAGCAATAACAGCACTTAGCCACCTAGGCATGAAATTTAAAAGCGATTGGATGACATGTGCAGACACAGGTGACGGACCAGTATGATGATATCAAATGTCAGCTGGCAATGTGCATTTTCCATGATGCCACCAAATCCAGATGTGTTAAAACAGAATTCTGATTTCTCTGAAAAGACGACTTCACATCATTCTTGCATCTAAGTTTGCCGTTGATCATACATTGAAAAGGCTTATTTTGTGTTGCAGCTTCTAAGGTAGCTGAAGTCATGATCACTGCATACTAGTTTACCACTAGAGTGACGGTATGTGCTGCCATTACATACATGTCTCGATCATCTGATTGCTGGCTTTCTGAATAGCAGCTGTTACATCGCTGATGAATTAAAGCCCATGGATTAGCCTTATATTCGAGGCCTCCGTAACGCAACATTTAAGCAGGACAATGTATGACTACATGTTGTCAAGACCTTCCTTGATACAGAATGTGTTTGACTGTTGCTTTGGCCATTGCCTTCCCCTGATCTCACACCAATTGAAAACGTATGGTCAATGAACTTTGGTATTATGTTGAAGCGGCAGGGAGTGTTATACCTATCCATGTCACCCAGTTGTTGTTCGATTCAATGCCTAGGTGGATAAGTGCAGTTATGGCTGCCAGAAGTCACTGCTTTATATACTAATTCCTCAGGATATATACCTTTGAAAATTTAATCAATTGTTTAAATATATATAAAAATACCTTACATAATGTCCTTAGTTTCTTTTACCTGCACAATACGTATTTCGAGTGCTTCGCTCTCATCACCAGGTGCTAAGTGATCTCTTCATCTGTCTCCATTGTTGATTTTCGTCGGTTCGTTTGCCTTCTTTCTTTCACTTCAGTTATATTTAGGATTGGTTGCCATTCTTTCGGTATTGTCGAGTGTTCTCTTTCGTTAATTGCGTAGGGGTTAGTCATAATTTCGAGGGCCTCCCGTTTTAGGGTTTAACTGCGATTATTATATGGAGGAACTTTTTTAGTTGTGATTGAGTTAATGTTGATAGGGTTATTATGGTGGGTAGAGGAGAGCGCGGTAGATAGTCTATGATGTTTTAAGTCTGATTTGTGCTCTTTTTCGCGATCGCAAATTTTCCTTTTTGTAACACCTATATAACAGGCGCTTTATTCGTTAATATAATTAAAATCAATTTTGTAAATACCGGGGGTGGAATTATTGTCTATTTTATCTTTTTCGTCTCTAATATGTTGGAAAATATTTCTATTGGGTTTGATGGGGATGTTTATATTAAGTTTTTTTGCTTCATTTTTTATTTTAATGCTTGCGCCGTTGCAAAAGGGGAAGGAAGTTGTAAATTTAGGTATTAATTTTTGCGCGTTATTAATTTTATTGAGGTCAAACGTTAAAAACATCGCACATAACGCAAATTACCCAAAAAATCTTATCAATAAACTTTATAAAAAACTTATTAACGACCTCAATAAAATTAATAACGCGCAAAAATGAATACCTAAATTTACAACTTCCATCCCCTTTTGCAGGTGCATTTCACCAGCCCGCACACTTTTGAAATTGAAAAAATCAATTATGTCATTCGAAAGTACTCCGTTAGTACCGGTTAGTACCGCAAAAATTTTCGTTAGTACCGACACCAGTACCAAGTACTGAAGAGAACAAATATTCGGGCTGGTGAAATGGTAGCCCGCACACTTTTGAAAAATCAAATTTCAACGATGTCATTCGAAAGTACTCCGTTAGTACCGCAAAAATTTTCGTTAGTACCGACACCAGTACCAAGTACTGAAGAGAACAAATATTCGGGCTGGTGAAATGGTAGCCCGCACACTTTTGAAAAATCAAATTTCAACGATGTCATTCGAAAGTACTCCGTTAGTACCGGTTAGTACCACAAAAATTTTCGTTAGTACCGACACCAGTACCAAGTACTGAAGAGAACAAAAATTCGGGCTGGTGAAATGGTAGCCCGCACACTTTTGAAAAATCAAATTTCAACGATGTCATTCGAAAGTACTCCGTTAGTACCGGTTAGTACCGCAAAAATTTTCGTTAGTACCGACACCAGTACCAAGTACTGAAGAGAACAACTATTCGGGCTGGTGAAATGGTAGCCCGCACACTTTTGAAAAATCAAATTTCAACGATGTCATTCGAAAGTACTCCGTTAGTACCGGTTAGTACCACAAAAATTTTCGTTAGTACCGACACCAGTACCAAGTACTGAAGAGAACAAAAATTCGGGCTGGTGAAATGGTAGCCCGCACACTTTTGAAAAATCAAATTTCAACGATGTCATTCGAAAGTACTCCGTTAGTACCGGTTAGTACCGCAAAAATTTTCGTTAGTACCGACACCAGTACCAAGTACTGAAGAGAACAGATATTCGGGCTGGTGAAATGGTAGCCCGCACACTTTTGAAAAATCAAATTTCAACGATGTCATTCGAAAGTACTCCGTTAGTACCGGTTAGTACCGCAAAAATTTTCGTTAGTACCGACACCAGTACCAAGTACTGAAGAGAACAGATATTCGGGCTGGTGAAATGGTAGCCCGAACACTTTTGAAAAATCAAATTTCAACGATGTCATTCGAAAGTACTCCGTTAGTACCGGTTAGTACCGCAAAAATTTTCGTTAGTACCGGCACCAGTACCAAGTACTGAAGAGAACAAAAATTCGGGCTGGTGAAATGGTAGCCCGCACACTTTTGAAAAATCAAATTTCAACGATGTCATTCGAAAGTATTCCGTTAGTACCGGTTAGTACCGCAAAAATTTCCGTTAGTACCAACACCAGTACCAAGAACTGAAGAGTACAAAAATTCGGGCTTTTGAAATGGTAGCCCGCACACTTTTGAAAAATCAAATTTCAACGATGTCATTCGAAAGTACTCCGTTAGTACCGCAAAAATTTTCCTTAGTACCGACACCAGTACCAAGTACTGAAGAGAACAAAAATTCGGGCTGGTGAAATGGTAGCCCGCACACTTTTGAAAAATCAAATTTCAACGATGTCATTCGAAAGTACTCCGTTAAAACCGGTTAGTACCGCAAAAACTTTCGTTAGTACCGACACCAGTACCAAGTACGGAAGAGTATAAAAATTCGGGCTGGGTAAATGGTAGCCCGCACACGTTTGAAAAATCAAATTTCATCGATGTCATTCGAAAGTACTCCGTGAGTACCGGTTAGTACCGCAAAAAGTTTCGTTAGCACTGACACCAGTACCAAGCAGTACCACCATAAAGTAAAACATACGTGCGTGACACTGATTACTGCAAAAACGAGTTACATGCGTTCTTAGATTCATGCACAGCGTAGTAGGGGTGTCCAGTGATGTTTTTTTTTTTTTTTTGGTTTTCATGTTCGCGAAGCGTACATACGTGCGTGATACTGATTGCTGCGAAAACGAGTTACATGCGTTCTCAGATTCATGCACAGCGATGTAGGGGTATCCAGTGACTTTTTTTTTTGTTTTCATGTGCGTGAAGCGTACATACGTGCGTGATACTGATTGCTGTGAAAACGAGTTACATGCTTTCTTAGATTCATGCACAACGATGTAGGGGTGTCCACTTTTTTTTTTTTTCATGTGCATGAAGCGTACATACGTGCGTGATACTGATTGCTTCGAAAACGAGTTACATGCGTTCTCAGATTCATTCACAGCGATGTAGGGGTATCCAGTGACTTTATTTTGTTTTCATGTGCGTGAAGCGTACATACTTGCGTGATACTGATTGCTGCGAAAACGAGTTACATGCGTTCTTAGATTCATGCACAGCGAGGCAGGTATGTCCAGTTTTTTTTTTTCATGTGCGCGAAGCGTACATACGTGCGTGATACAACTCAAATTTTACATGTTTTCCCATTACATCTTTCGTTTTCTATATCATTACTTTCAGTGGAAAGATCTAAATACATAACGGGGGTTTTAGGTAACAGGAGGCATTTACATGTCAGAGGGCAGTTTGTACTTTTTTAAAGTGGGGGAAAGGTAAGCGTATGCAGTTGGTAGTCGCCCCTAGGCTTAATTATCTTGCTGTATATTCTTTTTTATTTAATTTTGCACGCGCGTTTTTTATTTCCTAAATTAAATATTATTTAAAATTAAAAATTTTGATAATGACGTCATTGTGTCATAGCCTAAGCAAATTTAATATTTAATATTTCTTTTATTATTCGAGTAAATGTAGCTAGGCCTAGGCCTGATAACGAACGAATCCTCACCCTGTCCTTCAAACAGAAAACAAAAGGGGAATAAATCCCTTGCGCGTCACCTTTTACCCCTAGGCTTCAAGTAGTAAATTTTCCTAAGTTCGTTAACATTATGATCAGTTTTGCCTCCATCCGCTTGTCACATTTTTTTCGCATCACTTTATTTCTAGAAAAAATTTCTCCAATATATAAATTCCATAAAAAACCAAAAAAATTGCTTTTAAAAAATAAGTGGTATGAAATGAAAGAGGGGCTAAAAATACTCCAGAATAAATTAAAATATTGGCATTTATGCAATATCTTTAAGCCAAATGATCGTGAGATAATAAAAGGATCTTTAGCAATCCATTTTGAGTCTACTTTGGTATAGGAAATTGCTGACAGTAAATATAGCCTAATTAATGACGAATCAACTGATATTACAATGCAAAAATACTTAGGTAAATATAAAGAATTTTTAGATTGACAGCTTTTAATGCCACACTAAGGTTAGGCTGTAACCAAATGGTTACAATCTGGAATTATGTTGTAGGCGTGATCTGGAGACATGTCATCACAATTTTGATTTTTTGTGAAAGAGAGAAATAATTTTCAGAATTCATTAATTAGATGTAACCTGAGATCTATTAGTCATATGATTGAAACTGCTAATACTCAGACGTTGTTATAGTTTGTTCACAAAAGTTTGGATTTCAACAATTTTTTCTTAAATCTATCAAAGTTGAGTGGATTTTTAAACTAGATCACCAACTACGGCTAAGCAATGAGCAGTTCTAGGCAACAATCTGAGATTCAGCATTATGGATGTTCTACTTAAATTTATAAAAGTGTTGCATCATATTTAGTTTAGAATTCTAGCACCTTTTTTCACCATTTAATTAAAATCTAGCACTTTTTTTTGTTTCAAATTTTAGCACTTTTTTTTTACAAATTTATCAAAATCTAGCACTTTTTAAGGTTGATTTAGCACTAATTTCCCATAACGAGCCGACAGCGACAATTCGACTTTTGCGAGTGTTAGAAAGAAGACGTATTATCCGCGGCGCACCTTCTCTCTCTCACTCTCCATGTGATCACTATAGCAAATCTCTAAAGACATTATTATTAAAGAACTCTACTTGAACTTTATCTGATGCAATATGCGACTGATAATTTTTTAAAAAAAATTTTGAAGTAGTAAAAAATTTTCCTTTTTTTTTTTTTTTTTTTTTTTGGTTATTGCGAAACAACAGTGATGTACTTTACGATCATATTCTTTTACGGTATTCTCAAGTACCAATATTACACGCCCTGTAAAAGTACTCTAGTTGATAAGATCGAAATATCAAATATTTATCTCTTTTTTGTTATAAAGCTAAGTTGAGCTTTAAATAATTTGAACCTATAGATCGCAATGTATAACAGTTATATTTTGTATACTTGTAAAATATATATATATATGTTCTACACTCATGTAAATCTGTATGGAATACCTACCAATTTATATCTTAGTCGAATGCACAGTTTAGACACTACACTCTTGAAATAATTTGTGCCCATTGTCAATAATGTTAAAGAATTTTTTTGCGTCTCTGTAAAAGGACTGTAAATCCTGTACTCATTAAAATCAATACACATTTTATGACGGTGATCTATAACATACTTACCAATTTTTAGTTGAATTGGATGAGGCATATACAAGATATCGTGTTTTAATAGATTGAGTTCGTTTTCCATAATGATAAAGAATTTTCCTTTGTGTCTTTGTATAAGAACTAAAAATCATATAGGGTATGTCGTGGTACAATGAAACGTTACTTCTAAAATCATGGGAAGTCATGGGAAGTTTCAGCTCAAATATATGTTGTAAAACTAGATGTTTTATTTACTGATGTGATTTGGATACATTCACGTTACTACGAAATTAATAGGAGATTATTATATTTCACCATTGAAACTAAATTCGAATATTAAGGTTTTTTTTTTTTTTTTTTTTTTTTTTTTTTTTTACTTTGCTGTTATATTTAAAAATATTTTTTTAAAATACATTGTTGTTGACTTTATGTCTCCAAAATTAAAATCAGATATCTATCTATATATATATATATATTGGAAATTTGAAAATAAATAAATAAATAAATAAATAATAATCTCAGTGCGGGGTACAATTAAACATGTTTATCATTTCCGTAATGATAAAGACTTTTCTTTGTGTTCTTGTTTAAAAAAAAAAAAAAAAAAAAAAAATATTATTAATAATAATAATAAGTTCTAGATTCATCCAAACTTATACAGTTCGTGCGAAAATGACCTGTAACATATCTACCTACTTTTTGCTCAATCGATCAAATTGTTTAGATATTATACTGTTCACTCACACTGACACGCATACACACATACTTAAATAACAGTAAAAATGGCAAAAGATGAAGTCAGAAAACTTTAAAACATATATATACATCAAAATCTCATATTTGAAATTTTTCATGATTACAATACTTTCCTGAATCAAATCCAAACTTATAAAATATCATTTTATTCTTTAATAAATTACAGTGAATTTCTATTATTATCTATATATGTAAAAGAGTAAACTCACTGATTCACTCATTCATTGAATCAACACGACCGTGGCGATCCTATGGGAGATACAGTCACAATTTTTGGTGAGCAGGTTGATTTTAGGACATTGACGCTCATTAAGACAGGATTTTGCGAAATACCCCCCCCCCCCCGTTCCCCCCTGGGTGGACATAAGGCAAAAAGCACCTTTATAAGCATAACTCGGCTCCAAATTACTTCACAGTAAAGAAATTGCAGATGGGGAGACTAGACTTGAATACGAAAAAATTATTTTCTGCGATTTTGGAATTTTGGATTTTTAAGGGGGGAAGGGGGTGAAAAGGATTTTCGGAGACGCAGGAGACAAATACACCTTTATAAGCATAACACGACTCCAAATTACTTCCCGATGAAAAAAAATTGCAGATGGCGAGACTAGACTTAAGTACAAAAAAATCATTTTCTGCGATTTTTGAATTTTGGATTTTTAAGGGGGAGAGGGGGTAAAAAGTATTTTCGGGGGGAAATTTAGCAATGTATGGATTTTCGAGGGAAATTCTAGCAGTAATAGCTCAAAGGTATTAAAAAAAACTGCCAAAAGACTTCTTGAAGTTATTTGCAAAAGTGATTTTTGATTTTTTCTGATTTTCGATTTTTGGGGGAAGATACGAGGGGGCAAATTCGCCTAAATTCGTCCGTGGAAATCTATAGGAGCTGAGGTAAGAAATTTTAGTGTGTGGCTTATTTACGTGAGTCCAACACCCATTTTAAAGGGATTTTGTGAAAGCCCCCCCCTTTACCCCTTTGGGGGTGGGGTGGGGAATAAAAGAGTAAAATCACTGATTCACTGACTCAACACAGCCGTGGCGATTAGCCGTGGAGATAGACTCGCAAATTTTGGAGAGCACGTTGGTTTTAGGATCCTGACAAGGCCGGATTTTGTGAAATATTCCCCGCTCCCCCTTGGGGGGGGGCAGAAGTCAAAAACCCCCTTATAAGCATAATTCGGCACCAAATTGCCTCACGGTGAAGAAATTGCAGAGAGAGAGACTAGACTTGATGCAAAAAAAAGCAGTTTCTGCGATTTGAGTTTTGGATTTTTAAGGAGGGGGAGGGGGTAAAAACGATTTTCGGAGGCAAAATTAGCAAAATACGGGTTTTCGAGTAAATCTCTACGAATAATAGCCCAAATGTATAGAAAATTGCCAAGAATCTTCTTGAGGATATTTCCAAAATTTTGATTTTGATTTTTTCTGATTGTCCATATTGGGGGGGCAGTTAGGAGGAGGCAAATTCGACCCCCTCTTTTAGCGCTAAATTCGTCCGTGGCAATCTATAGGACTTAAGGTCACAAATTTTAGTGTGTGGCTGATTTACGTGTGTCCAACACCCATTGTAACGGGATTTTGCGAAAGCCCCCCTTTCCCCCTTGGGGGTAGGGGGGCAACACGTTTCGAAGCATAACTTTGCTTCAAATTATCTCAGTAAGATTAAATTTTATGTGTGGGTTGTTTATGCGTTCCCAACACGCACTATAAAGAGATTTTACGAAATATCTCCCTCCCCCCATTTAAGCGTGGGGGGGGGGGAGGGATAAACACGTTTCCAACCATAAATCTGCTTCAAATTATCTCAGTAAGATTAAATTTTATGTGTAAATTGTTTATGCGTTCCCAACACGCACTATAAAGGATTTTACGAAATTTCTCCCTCCCCCGCTTTAAGGGCAGGAGGTTATTACCCCTTAAACACGTTTCCAAGCATAACATTGCTTCAAATTATCTCGGTATGATTAAATTTTATGTGTGGGTTGTTTATGCGTTTCCAACACGCGCTACAAAAGGATTTTACGAAATTTCTCCCTCTCCCTCTTTAAGGGCGGAGAGGGGGCAAAAACACGCTTATCCCTTTCAGTCGCAGTGTTCCCGCTGATGGAACACCTACTTTTAATTTTCAAGTGCAAAAACTCATCCCGGAAATTTTTTAGCAAAAATTTTCATTTATAACATAGCAGAAAAGGCCCATTTTTTAACTTGAAAATTTAAAATTTCTTGTATTTTAATTACGTTGGTAAATTCCGGTGGCAGTATAATTTAAATGATCCTAATCATCTTGCACCGCAAAGGGTTAAAATACTCCGGAATAAATTGAAATATTGGGATGTATGCAACTTTTACGAGTTTTTGTGTCGATAATGCTTACTTATAAAGTGATTTATTTATTAAATTAAATATTATTTGAATTTAATAAGGTTTACTTACAGATGTTTCAAACCGAAAATTTCTCGAAAAGTAACAATGCTATTTTTTTATTTTTTAAATATTTATGATCAGCTATGTGTCTAAAAGCCATTTTTAAAATTAGTTTAGTAATTTTTGAAATAAATTAAGTAGTGAACCTTAAAGAGTTATACGAGTTACTGTGCTCCAGATTATCTCAAGATAGCGATTTTTTGATCTGTAGATTGATTATGCGTACTCAAGACACACACTGCAAAGGGATTTCGTAAAATTCCACTATATCCTCCTTGGGGGTGGGGTGGGGAAAATCATTTTTCCATGTGCAACTCTGCTCTGAACTATCTTAGGGGATTTTTTATGCGTGGGCTGGTTATGCTTTCCCAACACGCGTTATAAAGGGATTTCGTAAAATTTCCTCTTTCCTTACTTTAAAAGCGGGGGGGGGGATGTTTTAAAAAGTAACTCTGCTCCAAATTATCTCAGGAAAGCGATTTTTTTTTTATGTCGATTGGTTATACGTACTCAACACACACAAACTGCAAAAGGATTATTTGAAATTCCGTTCCCCCCTCCCCTTTTTGAGGGTTGTTGGGTAAAAAACATGTTTCCACACGAAACTTTGTTCAAAATTATGATAGAATGGCAATTTTTGATGTGTGGACTGCTTATACGTATTCAACACAGACTACAAAGTAATTTTGCGAAATGGATAGCGGAAACGACTGAAAAGTTATTACAATTAAATAAACGGAAAACTTATGGAATATAAAAAATTTATTTTATCTTGTAAATATTTATTTTTTCAGTCTTTTATTCCCAATAAAATTTGAATGAATTTCTAAAGCTAAAATAATATAAATCACTGATATATTCATTAAACACATCTGTATTAATAAAAATTATACTACCAATAAAAATATACCTATAAAATAGTTTTTTCAATTTCCCCTTACTGTCCTGAAATTTTACATGACTTCAAGTAATTTGTAGTAATTTTTCTATCAATTTTAGTCAGTTAATTTCTAGTAATTTTTCTTCAGAAATTTTTATCACTACATAAGCATTATAAAATTGTTATTTAATTTTTATACGATTTATCGTAATATAATTCAGTTTATATTGTCATTATTTCTTGTTAAATAGTGTTTTTTTTTTTTTTTTTTTTTTTTTTTGATTCCTTAAAGAGATAAAAATATTTGGATATCTTTTTATATACCTTATACCTTCTGTTCATTTCAAAATCATAAATTGATATATTATGATCATTATTATTATTATTATTATTCGGATATTAAATTTGTTCAGTTTCGTGCAATAAATGATTTCAATAAGGGTGAAAGAGAGCCAATAACATGCTAGCTCTTCCCCATTTGAAAATCGAAATGATAAAAATTAATTCATATTATTTATTTATTTTATAGCAATAATGAGCAGAAAATTCATTTCAGTCTATAAACAAAAGATGAAAGTATTTAAACACTTGAACATTTTTGACATCTGATTTTTAATGGATTTACATGTTTAGATATATGAACGTGATATATAACTTTGTTGTGCGGGTGGTGTCAGCTTGAAGTTGGTAGCACAAAATTAAAAAGGCTATAGTAATAGCTTAATTAAAAAGAAATGCGTTAATTAATATTTTGGTACTAACGAAAATTTTGCGGTACTATAACCGGTACTAAAGGAGTACTTTCGAATGACATCGTTGAAATTTGATTTTTCAAAAGTGTGCGGGCTACCATTTCACCAGCCCGAATTTTTGTTCTCTTCAGTACTTGGTACTGGTGTCGGTACTAACGAAAATTTTTGCGGTACTAACCGGTACTAACGGAGTACTTTCGAATGACATCGTTGAAATTTGATTTTTCAAAAGTGTGCGGGCTACCATTTCACCAGCCCGAATTTTTGTTCTCTTCAGTACTTGGTACTGGTGTCGGTACTAACGAAAATTTTTGCGGTACTAACCGGTACTAACGGAGTACTTTCGAATGACATCGTTGAAATTTGATTTTTCAAAAGTGTGCGGGCTACCATTTCACCAGCCCGAATTTTTGTTCTCTTCAGTACTTGGTACTGGTGTCGGTACTAACGAAAATTTTTGCGGTACTAACCGGTACTAACGGAGTACTTTCGAATGACATCGTTGAAATTCGATTTTTCAAAAGTGTGCGGGCTACCATTTCACCAGCCCGAATTTTTGTACTCTTCAGTACTTGGTACTGGTGTCGGTACTAACGAAAATTTTTGCGGTACTAACCGGTACTAACGGAGTACTTTCGAATGACATCGTTGAAATTTGATTTTTCAAAAGTGTGCGGGCTACCATTTCACCAGCCCGAATTTTTGTTCTCTTCAGTACTTGGTACTAGTGTCGGTACTAACGAAAATTTTTGCGGTACTAACGGAGTACTTTCGAATGACATCGTTGAAATTTGATTTTTCAAAAGTGTGCGGGCTACCATTTCACCAGCCCGAATTTTTGTTCTCTTCAGTACTTGGTACTGGTGTCGGTACTAACGAAAATTTTTGCGGTACTAACCGGTACTAACGGAGTACTTTCGAATGACATCGTTGAAATTTGATTTTTCAAAAGTGTGCGGGCTACCATTTCACCAGCCCGAATTTTTGTACTCTTCAGTACTTGGTACTGGTGTCGGTACTAACGAAAATTTTTGTGGTACTAACCGGTACTAACGGAGTACTTTCGAATGACATCGTTGAAATTTGATTTTTTAAAAGTGTGCGGGCTGGTGAAATGCACCTCCCTTTTGCAACGGCGCAAGCATTAAAATAAAAAATGAAGCAAAAAAACTTAATATAAACATCCCCATCAAACCCAATAGAAATATTTTCCAACATATTAGAAACGAAAAAGATAAAATAGACAATAATTCCACCCCCGGTATTTACAAAATTGACTTTAATTATATTAACGAAAAAAAATGCCTGTTATATAGATGTTACAAAAAGGAAAATTTGCGATCGCGAAAAAGTGCACAAATCAGACTTAAAACATCATAGACTATCTACCGCGCTCTCCTCTACCTACCATAGTAACCCTATCAACATTAACTCAATCACAACTAATAAACTTGCTCCATATAATAATCAGTTATGCCCTAAAACGGGAGGCTCTCGAAATTCTGACTAACCCCTACACAATTAATGAAAGAGAACACTCGACAATACCGAAAGAATGGCAACCAATCCTAAATATAACTGAAGTGAAAGGAAGAAGGCAAACGAACCGACGAAAATCAACAATGGAGATAGATGAAGATATCACTTAGCACCTGATGATGAGTGCGAAGCACTCGAAATACGTATGTGCAGGTAAAAGAAACTAAGGACATTATGTAAGGTACTTTTTATATATATTTAATGAATTTATCGTCCTTCATGTAAAATAAAGAGATTAAATTTAATCAATTGTTTTTCCCACTATGATGTATATGTTCATTAAAAATCATTATGCTATTAGCATATGAATAATAAATGTCAATTTCATTATGTTTCCTGCTATACAGTGTTATTAATATATGCTTTATTCAAATACCTCTCATAGAACACAATACATTAGAACTCTTATGTATGTCCCTGTACACAAACCTGTAGTGGTATTTACACCATTTTAACCCGTTAGTAGTCGCTAGTTGGTCGATTTGCCGTCCATCCTTCAGTGTTGCCAGATTTTTTTATTCAATAGCCACCAAAAATTTTTTGAAGTGGCATTTGATATACTTAAAACGCGAATAAAATCGAAGAAACGTCGATCACATCACTTCTTAAAATTATTGGTGACAGTTAAATAAAAAGTGCGCAATCTGTAATAGGTGGCGCTGTCTATAGCGACTACTAACGGGTTAATAGAGAACATTCCATAGTAGTGTGAATAACACTCAGTTTAAAAAGGAATTCTATGAAAATTTACAGGAATCTAAATGGAGAGAGACAAAATAAAGTCATAAACACTTCCAACTTTGGAAAGTGTTAATAAAAGCAGGTATTCTGTAAATAGAGGAACATAAATATCCAATTAAATTAATTAAAATTCAACTATAAACAACAGATACAAAGAGATGATTATGCATCTCCCCATTCCTTCCCCAAACAAAGGAAACTGCCACATTATGCCATATAAAAATTCACATAAATATTGAAACTAAATTAAGAGTAATCAACAAAAAATATGACCCTCCTTCTTTCCTTAAAGCTCCGTTCACATGAAGCAACTTCAACCCGTGTCAAAACGACCCGGGAATTTGAAAAGCGGGGTTTTACAGAGTCAAAATTAGCCCCGTTCACATGAGCAGTTTCTACCCGGGTCAAACCCGCGTCAATCTTCGCGAAGCTGTTCACATACTTCCATCCCGCGTAAAAGCAGGGTTAGACCAGGGTCATTTTTCCTCCGAAATCAACCCCGCAATATACTAGGGGATAAGAGGGGAATAACCCGCGAATTACCCAGAATGCTTTTCGCTTGTTTCTTTCTGCTTCAATACTGGGACAGCGAATTGCGCACTATTTTCAAGAGATAAACTGCGTTCTTTTTTATTATTTTATTTTATTATTATTTTGTGTGTGCGTATTGTTCTGTGAAGTTAATTGAAGAATAATAATACTAGAGGAAGGAATTTAAAATAATGCGTGGATATTATATAAATGAAAAATATAAAACGGGCACAGTGTTTTGCACTTTTCTTTTTTCCTTTTTAATTGAAATTTCTAAAATTCTCAGTAAACTAACATATAGTAAATTAATATTGTTTTACAATATGAATAATTTTTTTGTATTATAAAGGTTATTTAAGGAAATGGTAGACACATTTTTTTTTCTTTTGTAAATAACTTCTTAGAATTATAAACATTTTGTATGCATATGCATTGGAATATAACAATATTAAGTATTAAAATTTCTCAAAAACTATTTAAATTCAATAAAATTAAATTAAAAAATTATATATTTTTTAAAAATTAATCCTGCTAAACAATTTTTAACATTTCTCTTTATTTTACATTATTATAATTTATTTAACAATATATTCTAAACATGTTTGAATATTGCTTTCTCTATTAATTGATAAAATAATTTTTGAAAAATGTTTTTATGTTTGCATATTAATTTTTTTCATTTAATTTCCAGCATTCAAACAATATATATATATATATAATCATTTTAAGAAATTAATTTATCAGCCAATCTTTAATATATATATAAAGATTTAACTTACCAATGAATTTACAAAGTAATAACCAAATGTATTTATAAAATATTTCTGAGTTGCTGTAAAATATTTAAAATCCATTGTACACACTAGAGCCTGGACTGGGTGGAATGTCTTTTAGGGGGACTTTCTAAGGGAAACTAGCTCATACTCATGGAAGTTTTAGGGAAAACGACGGAAAACTATTAAGATCAGACCGACGATGGTTCGAACCCGATACCCATATTTATTCGCCTAATAGTATGGCCAATATATCGAATTTTGTTGGGTTAATAACAGTTATAAGAACTATATATATTTTTTTCCTGGTAGGAGGAAGAGAAGCAATTTTAATTATATAAACAGAACAAATTTATAATACCTATATCTTGAGTTCACGTATAAAATTTAACTTCAGAAGTGGGTTATAAATAGATAAACTATTTGGGAACAGATTTGAATAACATATATTTCATAATCTGTTTTATATTTTACTATATTAGAGATTTCATTGAAAATTTTCTTTTATAGGTAATTGTATCCCATTGCTACTGTTCTTACACACACACACACACACACACACACACACACACACACACACACACACACACACACATATATATATATATATATATATAATTATCGACATATTTAATCAAAAAAAAAATTAAGTGGTGGTGTGAGCATTAAGGCTGATTGATATCACAAGGGCTCTAGGCCTAGGTGGAATGCCCTCCACAAAATTATTTTAAGAGGTTTGGATTTTAGTTTCGGATTATTTAAGAGGTTCCGTGATTTTCTATTGAATTTTGGTTTTAATACTTTTGGTTACAGAATATTTTTAATTACAAAAGGAGTTTTAATAATAAAATATATATGCACAAAACTCTAATTTATAGTTTTTATTACAGATGCACAAGAATACTTTTTTTTTTTTATGAATTCTTATTTCGATGCATAATAAAAGATAAAGATTTATGAAAGATTTATGTTGAAATATTTTTAAGAATATCTATTAGTTATGATAGCAAGAAATGAAATAAGTATCTGACCTAGTATTTATTAATGTAGTAATATTACTTTAAATCTTTAAGGTAATAAAATCTGAATTAAAAGTTTAATCATTTATTTTATTATTTAATGCATTTAGATTTAATATAATTATAATGCATAATTTATTCTAACTAATTTAAAATCAAAGTATTGTAAAGTTAATTATATTAGTATTTCAATTGACTAAGTTTAATTGTAATAACAATATAAATAAAACAAATATCAAAACTTATTTTATTTCCCGATCCCGTTTACAATCTTAATATTCAAAATAATATTAATAATTAAATTTCTAATACATAATATATATATATATATATATATATATATATATATATATATATATATTTACTACATATAAAACAGATACTGAAATTTTCATGTTTAAAAAATTAAATTCAGACAGATTTGTTTGTAATATTAAATTTGCATTAAAAACTTAATGTAAAATTAAATATTAATAATGAAGAATAATATAAAATATATAATCCTAAAATTAAATAATGTATGTAATCCTTTTATTCTCAGCTGCTGTCAAAGTCAAACATGAAATTAAATTCACGTTTTCGCGGACAATACGGTTTCGCTTCTTTTCTCCGAACTCATGCGTTAATCTTGCAAACAGCCAATCAGAATTCAAGAAACGTATGACGCTGCTACAGTGATTTTTAACCAGGGTTGATAGTGTGAACAGCCTAAATAGCTCCGTTCACATGAAGCAACTTCAACCCGTGTCAAAACGACCCGGGAATTTGAAAAGCGGGGTTTTACAGAGTCAAAATTTAGGCTGTTCACACTATCAACCCTGGTTAAAAATCACTGTAGCAGCGTCATACGTTTCTTGAATTCTGATTGGCTGTTTGCAAGATTAACGCATGAGTTCGGAGAAAAGAAGCGAAACCGTATTGTCCGCGAAAACGTGAATTTAATTTCATGTTTGACTTTGACAGCAGCTGAGAATAAAAGGATTACATACATTATTTAATTTTAGGATTATATATTTTATATTATTCTTCATTATTAATATTTAATTTTACATTAAGTTTTTAATGCAAATTTAATATTACAAACAAATCTGTCTGAATTTAATTTTTTAAACATGAAAATTTCAGTATCTGTTTTATATGTAGTAAATATATATATATATATATATATATATATATATATATATATATTATGTATTAGAAATTTAATTATTAATATTATTTTGAATATTAAGATTGTAAACGGGATCGGGAAATAAAATAAGTTTTGATATTTGTTTTATTTATATTGTTATTACAATTAAACTTAGTCAATTGAAATACTAATATAATTAACTTTACAATACTTTGATTTTAAATTAGTTAGAATAAATTATGCATTATAATTATATTAAATCTAAATGCATTAAATAATAAAATAAATGATTAAACTTTTAATTCAGATTTTATTACCTTAAAGATTTAAAGTAATATTACTACATTAATAAATACTAGGTCAGATACTTATTTCATTTCTTGCTATCATAACTAATAGATATTCTTAAAAATATTTCAACATAAATCTTTCATAAATCTTTATCTTTTATTATGCATCGAAATAAGAATTCATAAAAAAAAAAAAGTATTCTTGTGCATCTGTAATAAAAACTATAAATTAGAGTTTTGTGCATATATATTTTATTATTAAAACTCCTTTTGTAATTAAAAATATTCTGTAACCAAAAGTATTAAAACCAAAATTCAATAGAAAATCACGGAACCTCTTAAATAATCCGAAACTAAAATCCAAACCTCTTAAAATAATTTTGTGGAGGGCATTCCACCTAGGCCTAGAGCCCTTGTGATATCAATCAGCCTTAATGCTCACACCACCACTTAATTTTTTTTTTGATTAAATATGTCGATAATTATATATATATATATATATATATGTGTGTGTGTGTGTGTGTGTGTGTGTGTGTGTGTGTGTGTGTGTGTGTGTGTGTAAGAACAGTAGCAATGGGATACAATTACCTATAAAAGAAAATTTTCAATGAAATCTCTAATATAGTAAAATATAAAACAGATTATGAAATATATGTTATTCAAATCTGTTCCCAAATAGTTTATCTATTTATAACCCACTTCTGAAGTTAAATTTTATACGTGAACTCAAGATATAGGTATTATAAATTTGTTCTGTTTATATAATTAAAATTGCTTCTCTTCCTCCTACCAGGAAAAAAATATATATAGTTCTTATAACTGTTATTAACCCAACAAAATTCGATATATTGGCCATACTATTAGGCGAATAAATATGGGTATCGGGTTCGAACCATCGTCGGTCTGATCTTAATAGTTTTCCGTCGTTTTCCCTAAAACTTCCATGAGTATGAGCTAGTTTCCCTTAGAAAGTCCCCCTAAAAGACATTCCACCCAGTCCAGGCTCTAGTGTGTACAATGGATTTTAAATATTTTACAGCAACTCAGAAATATTTTATAAATACATTTGGTTATTACTTTGTAAATTCATTGGTAAGTTAAATCTTTATATATATATTAAAGATTGGCTGATAAATTAATTTCTTAAAATGATTATATATATATATATATTGTTTGAATGCTGGAAATTAAATGAAAAAAATTAATATGCAAACATAAAAACATTTTTCAAAAATTATTTTATCAATTAATAGAGAAAGCAATATTCAAACATGTTTAGAATATATTGTTAAATAAATTATAATAATGTAAAATAAAGAGAAATGTTAAAAATTGTTTAGCAGGATTAATTTTTAAAAAATATATAATTTTTTAATTTAATTTTATTGAATTTAAATAGTTTTTGAGAAATTTTAATACTTAATATTGTTATATTCCAATGCATATGCATACAAAATGTTTATAATTCTAAGAAGTTATTTACAAAAGAAAAAAAAATGTGTCTACCATTTCCTTAAATAACCTTTATAATACAAAAAAATTATTCATATTGTAAAACAATATTAATTTACTATATGTTAGTTTACTGAGAATTTTAGAAATTTCAATTAAAAAGGAAAAAAGAAAAGTGCAAAACACTGTGCCCGTTTTATATTTTTCATTTATATAATATCCACGCATTATTTTAAATTCCTTCCTCTAGTATTATTATTCTTCAATTAACTTCACAGAACAATACGCACACACAAAATAATAATAAAATAAAATAATAAAAAAGAACGCAGTTTATCTCTTGAAAATAGTGCGCAATTCGCTGTCCCAGTATTGAAGCAGAAAGAAACAAGCGAAAAGCATTCTGGGTAATTCGCGGGTTATTCCCCTCTTATCCCCTAGTATATTGCGGGGTTGATTTCGGAGGAAAAATGACCCTGGTCTAACCCTGCTTTTACGCGGGATGGAAGTATGTGAACAGCTTCGCGAAGATTGACGCGGGTTTGACCCGGGTAGAAACTGCTCATGTGAACGGGGCTTAAATTGAAAGCATCTCTGTGGAATTTTGAATACAAGGCTATTGTAGGCAACAAAATCTCATTATGGAAAGATTCTGTTGTTCATATGCTTAAGTACTAAGTGCAATATACCAATATAATATTTTTCAGCTTTTAAATATAATATATTTAATAATTTTTCTTCTGCTCAAAAAATTTTTACAGAGACAAAAAAAAAAGATACTTTATTTTATGAATAGTAAATTTATTAAGTATTTTGATACACATATATAATACAAAATTTATACATTTACTAATAAACAGGAGTTTATACAGTTTGAAATTACACACAAATACATAATCTTACATATTTAAAAAAATAAATAAATAAAAATGAAAAAGTCATTATTTATCATGACAGTTTAAAAAATAAATAAAAATCATTGGCTCTAAAAAATTAAGGAACAGTTACATTTAAACAAGAACAAACATATATATGCATATATAATGATTTATTAAGCATAGTAAACGCCAAGCAATAGATACAAGATTACTGAAACCACAAAGACCAATAAGAATGAAAAAAAAAATTATGTAGGAGAAGCTCAGAAAGGTAAAAAAAAATTATCAGGGGATGAAATACACACATTTAAAGAAACAAAATTTATTAATTAACAGCCTGCAAAACAAACGAAACAATAAACTAACTCAACAGAATCTTAACAGAAAAACTTAAACTGAAATGAAATTTATAAAAAAAATAATTTAAGAAACTTAAGAAAGGAAGGGAGGAGGCAGGTGGTGAGACTTGTGACTTGCCTGTGGGGTTAAACTAGTTTCATGCCAGCAACAATCCCCCAGCCTGCCAAGACCAGAATAGGGGTCATATGGATAAAAAAAAACAAAATTTCATAGCAGTTAAAGAATAATGAAACTATGAAGCAACAATGAAAATTATTGATTACTATGTATTTAATAGTATGATTAGAATTTTAAGAATAATTGACAACTCAACAATGAAGAAACTTAAAATTTAATGGAAAAAGAAAGATTGCATATTATTACAAAGTAAATGCAACAAGCCTTCTGCTTTTTTTTTTATTTATTTAATTTCACAATCCCACCCAACCATCCAGCCAAACAACACCACCCATCCTCCGTAATCAAATATCTGCCACCCAACCACCACCTTTTTTATTGTCTTTTATTATTTTATAATTTTTTTGTTAAGATACACTGAAGTGTACACATTTTATTATTTTTTTTATATACTGACAGAGGTTATGGATATAAACTAGAAAATACTAAGTTTTTAGGAAAACCCATTTTAGCAGTCGCTGCTAATCAGTTTATTAGTATTCCTGTTTTTATACTTCAGACAGCATAAATTATTAATTCGAAATAAATGGTTAATGATGATATTTCTAAATACCGAAAGATGCAGACATGAATTAAAATGTGTAAATAAGTTTACTTTAAAACTAAAATCTTGCCTTTGTCATAGATATCTGTGTAAATTTTATTACCATCAAAGATTATTTTTAGATCTAAAAAGTTAATTGATTGATTAGTTAGAGTATTTTGAGTTCGCTTTAAGTTAGATGGATAATTTAAGGAAAAGGCATTTTGTGATTTCTTGTTAAGATAAAATACAATAATATCATCTATGTAACGATAAAGCCAGACATCATAACAAAATTGCTTTTCATAATAATAAAGATAGAGATCTGCCAAAATACTGGAGCTAAAACCCCCTTGTGGGATTCCTACTTGTTGCAAATAGATATTGTTGTTGTGGAAAATATAATTTTTATGGATAACAAAGTTAAGAAGTGTTTTGAATTTTTCTGCTTTAAAATTGCGAGGAAGATTAATTTGAGTTTTATATTCATGAAAAAGACTGTAAATGATATTACTAAGATCTGATAACTCAATATTATTGAAAAGATCTTGAAAGTCAAAAGCCATAATATTGTCTATTGAATTGAGTGATTTAATGTATTGAATTAATTGAAAGCTATTTTTAAGACAGTGTAAATTATCAGCTTTGCAAGCAGAATTGTAAATTTGTTTTAGAATATCCAGTAGAGTTTTATTAGCAATGTTGTTATAAGTGTTACAGCCAATAGTGACAGTGCAAAATTTAATTTGAAATTTGTGAAACTTAGGAAAACTATATAAGGATAATTAAAGTTATTGAAGGGAAGTTGAAGTAGTATATAGTAATTATGTATTTTTTGGTTATTAATAATAAGGTTATTATTAGTTAAACTAAAGATGTTACTACTAGTTACTGAAGAGTTTAAAATAGAGAGATAGTAGGCTTTCCACATAATGGCATAATTATTAAGTGATTTGTCAACATAAGTTATCATAAAGTCATCCTGTACTGATTTGGTTGAGTTAAGAAGTACAGATTTAAAAATATATATATATATACCAGATTTGAATAACTGAGAAATAAAGCATTTTTAATTTTTTGTAACACTAAAACTTTCCATTGGGTGAAGTAGGCAATAGGTTTATTATAAGTAATAGAAATTTTATAAATAAATAAATCTAGGTCATAAGAAAACTGTTGAAAGTTTTGTGGAATGCTAGTTTTAATTGGAAGTCTAAATTTGGTGCCAAATTCCATGAATTTTTTAAATTGATAACTATCAATAATATTGAGTTTACCAGTAATAATGTGTCTATGGTCTCTGTCAATATATTTTGACATAGAAGGATCATTGTGTTACATCCCTGGAAATGTCTTTTCAAGACAATGAATTTGATATAAACAGTTTTGTCCTGCAATGATTATTAAAGGGGATAGATAAGTATAAAATCCACATTTCAAAAGTCTAAAAACTCAAGTATCTCTTTTAATAACCATGGTAGGGCGAAATTATTTATATCAAATTCATTGTTTTGAAGAGACATTTCCAGGGATATATCACAAGACATACCTTCCAATTTGAAATTTTAAAGTTGCATTCCCTAGCGCCCCCCTAAGCCCCAGGCCCAAACTTTTTTCACCAAAAGATGTCCCTCTCAAATTCATTAAACATGTGTTTTGTCATTTTTCACAATTCCGACTCATTTTCGAGTTAGGAGGGGGGGGGGTGGAACTTTTGGAACACCCTGTATATATACATATTAATTATAGATTAGAAAATACTTTCCAACAATATAAATTCTGAATGACTCTGCATTAAAAAACATATATTTTACTCACAATATATAGTTTACTAAAATTCCATAAAGCTGGAAAGCTCATATCATATAACTGAAAAAGCCCTTTCAAAAATTATCCCGAACATTCAATAATATACACTTTTTATAATGCCCTGTAAAAGATGTAAATAAATATTATATACAAAACAATTATGTAACATACTTAAGTAAACACCACTAATATGTATTGAATTAGTTCTATTTGAAATAGCATTACACAATTTAATACACCTCAGGCAGTAATGCATTTAAAATCTTTTGTGTTTCCAGTAAAACAAGTTTAAATGTTATGGTGTGGTTTCCTTACAATTAGCCATCCTTGAGATAATATCTACATAGATTAACAAACTTAGTAACCTATAGCCAGACACTATATCAATTTTGTGAATTTTGAACTCCCTATACCTGAAAGTAAAACATCAAAATATCTGCAGTGACTCCACTAGTTGACCTTTTTTTAACTTTTAATGACAAACATTTGTTTGAATAAATTTAAATGAGAGAGGTCTTTAAATAAACAAAAGGAAAAATCATAAGGTACTGGAGTATTTCTACCCAAGTTGTATTTCATTTTAAGGTTCGCAATGTATTCAAGCTCTTTTGTGCATTCTTATAAAAGAACTATATGCGGTAAGCTTGCAAGTAGAACATACTGTATAAAAACTCTACTTTGTATCCCACTAAATATATATACATACATATATAAGTCCAAAACTCATCTAAATCTGTATAGTTACTACAATGATAATCTATAACCCTTTTGTAATGGGAGGAACAAACACATACTTATCACTCAGGCCGGCACTCTCTTTCACGAGAGGCTGTCCAGGGCTGAAGGATTTTTTGCTATTAAGCCTAAATCTATGAAATTACCAAAATATGAGCACATTCATTTAATAATGCTCTGTAGAGTATATAAACAGTGCATATTTTATGTATTTTTTAATTACTTTATTTATTTAAGATATTTCTTGTTTAAATACATTTTTTTACATTTTCTTTTCAGCATTTGCTTATCATTTAATGACTTTTGACAACTAAATATATTAAAATTCCTTCTTAGTATGAAAAATTTGAAAACAGGTTACATAGTACTACTTTACAATCATTGCTCTTGAATGGTAACTGCACTAAATTTTTTATAGTGGATGCATGACCATGGAGATGTATTTGCTTTTGATTCATTTGTCAAACATATGTCCAAAATGTCCTCATCATCACTATATTCGTTAGATTCTATATGCACAGAGCAATCAGAATATACTATTGTATAACCATCAGTACACTAAGAGCCTATATCAGAATCAATATCTGAAATATTTTGCATCCTTTCTGCTATTTCAAGTTTAGCTAAACATTTTCGACGCTTCGACATCGTAACAGTAAAAATAGAAAAATTTGACGTCTACAAGATCTAATCTCAATTAAAAAGTGTATTGGAAACCCAAATACTCGAACCAAATAAAACCCCAAGTTCTACCAAAAATAAAACTCTTCTACTTACTATAAAAAAAAAATAACAGGCTCATTTAAAGAGCCATCATAAAGCATGCAATTTAGAAACATTCCTTTTCTTTTATGTTTATACAATCAAAACACACATGCATTTGAGTCATATAACTCTTATTTAAGAAGAAAGTCAAATCTGTGCATGTATCTCAAATCCTATGGACATATAATACAACCATGTGCCCAAAAAAAAAAAAAAGAAAAAGCTTTTAAAACATTCTAAGACGCTAGCACAAATGTGGGATGGCTAGGGGTTAATGAGAAATGTTCTGGCACGTTAACATGCTGGTTGGGAAATGAGTGCATTGAACATAGTCATCCTCTTACATACAATGCATAGCAGGAATATTGCTGATTCAAGAACAATAATCTACCACTTATAGAATAGTCTTTTGTAGACATCTGTTTAACACAACAAAACTGAACTGATTCAGGAAGAGCACCTTCTATTTCAGTTTTAGACAGGATTTAGCAAAATTTTAAGTTAGTTTTATGCCAGAAACCAATGGGCCATTCTGAAAAATTCAAGAAACTCAGCTTCTATTGAGGACAAAGCTTCTAAATTTTGATTTAAAATTGACTTTAAGACCATTATCAGGGTTGCTACACATATGTCCAAAAGAAAAAAAAAAAATTCCCTGAGTTTTCCCTGATCTTTTTACAAGTAGAATGGCAAATGACATGCAATAACACAGTCATGTTCAATTAGAAATTACAAAGCAAGTATTGGGAGTAAGGAGTAGGCAAGTAGTAGGAGTGGGTACCCACTCCTCTAACCCTATTAATATTAACACCATAAAAACTAATAAAATCGCTCCATATAACAACCACAGCTACGCCCTAAAAAGAGAAGCCATAGAGATTCCGACTAACCCCACTGCAGTTAATGAACGAGAACATGCGAATATCCCAAAGGACTGGAACCGTGTAATCAATAGGATCTGAAACAGATGAAATGAAGTGAAAAGAGGAAACCAGAATGAAGCCGACAATGAGAGTCACAAGTCACCTGAAGAAGAGTGCGAAGGCACTCGAAATGCATTGTGAAAATAAAAAGGACAAGTTTTAAGGTATTAATAAGTTTGATAAGTATATTTTACATTCTTAGAAAATGTTTTTTTTTTTTTTTTTTTTTTTTTTTAATTCATTTATCTGGCTATCGAGTTCTGCAATTTCTGAGGTTTTTAATTCCATTAATTTTATTTTTTTTCGCTGTAAAGTTTTCAATTCTTCAGGAATTTTGCATTTATTATTTTCTTCTTCTTTATTTTTCTTTTTCTCCAGAGCTTCGTGGTATCGTGCATGGGCAAACTTCACAGAGTTCAGTAACTCTTTGGTCAAAGGGACATTTGTTACTCCCCCATGAAACATGATGGTATCATATACGGTTCTTAAACCAATTAGAGAATCTTTGTGAAGTTCCTCCACAAGCATATCATTATTGATACTGAAGCCACTCTCAAGCATTTCCATGTGATAATGTTAATATAATCTTTATCAATTCCCATATGTCAGTAAATTCCTTTGTATTCATTAACTGATAATAGAAATCATCCAGACGTACATCTTCTGAAAAAGATGAAAATTCTTTGCTGAAATCCTGTGCTACTTTCTCACTAAAAACTTCAAATTGAAGTTTTGCTCTTTCTGCACAAAAAAGAAGAAATCTTTTCATTTGAATATAAAATTTCCAGAAGATTATTCATTCTATGTTCACATAATGTTGGGTTACTTTTTAACAACAAGGGATTTAAACACGATGCAGCCTCTAATACACAAGTGTATTTTGAAATTCTATCGCAAATTTTAGTTATTGTACCTTTAATAAACTTTTGGCAATCATTATAGAATGCTGACTTTTGACCATCTGATGCTTTACTGATATTTACATATCTTTGAGTTACGATTCCAACATCGATATTTTTGCGTAGTTTCAAGTTATTTGCTTCGTCCAAATTGATAGCCATTAGATCTTCCAAGTTTTTTGCTGCTTCAACAATATTCTTTTTTACTATACTTTTTACTAACTATCTAATACTACAAAAATTTTCATAGAGAAATGGAACCATTGGTTTTGGGGTTTGAAATACTTTCAAAAAAGGTTCCAGCATATTGGCTACAAAAGAAAAAAAAACTGATTTTGGCCAAAATCAATTTATCTTGGCACGCATCATTTACTGAATCACAGGAAAAGGTTTTTGGCAAGGACTTTTTACTAACTTCCACAATTTTTTTTACATTCTCAAACACTTGGAGAGCTCTTTCACATACTTTTACATTCTCTACCCAATGTACAGCACAAATTTTCAAAGGAAACAATGAACTTCCAGTAATTTCTATAAAAATAGCTCGTCTAGCAGGGCTGTCTTTAAATAAACCATATAACAATCTCAAAATATTATCTGTTTTCCAGTTTGTACATTTATGACCATATTGAAAGGCTCCATGCACAACATGAAGTCCACAAGTACCCAAATCTAAAATACTACAATTATTTTCTGAAAGTTCTTCTTTCATATATTTTAAGAACTTCAGATTTACATTTGGGCCATTTAAACTAATTTGTAATAATAATTTCAAATCTAAATTGAAATAGATTCTTTGAAGTTTTTAAATAACTCTTTGGCAGTTGTGCGACCCAAAAATACAGATTTCGAATACCGTGATGATACCCGGTTTGAAGAATTACACCAATATCTGATGATTAAATCCATTTGACACCACTGTGATATGCGATTTAACGCTTCATCAAAACAAATAACATATTTGCTTTTGCTAACAGACTGTTGAAGAGTCATGTGAAAATAAGGTGAAACTCTGTAACATACTACATATAACATTTTGGCACGTCCTAATGTACACTTTTTAGCTATTTCACTATCGGCGAGCATGTTCTCAAATATTTCCGATGCATCATTAAAATCATTGAATGAAGAATGGGACATTACCAGCTTCATAGCCCATATTATTTCACATTTCATTGCATTTTCTTGAATTAAAAAATTCGATATAGTATTATTTTTTGTTGGAGTAACAGTTGTTGACGATGATGATGCAACTTGGTCCTTTGGAGAGAAAAATACAGAAAGCGAATTTTGTTGCGAGAGATGTTTCTTATGCTTCACATTATTTGCATGGCTTGTTAAAGCTTGCTTTCCCATGTTGCTAAGTTGAAAAGTTCTTTGACACCAAGTACAGTATGCCGAAAACAGATTTTTTGGTACATCTCTAATCTATTTCGAAAATTCAGGATTGATCGACGGATCACACCAATCCCAATTAAATACAGATTTAACATAGTTTGAATTACTCATTATCTATAAATTAACTTTCCATTACGACCATAAAATAAAAATCACGACAATAAATTTTAAACAAACTTCATGCTTCACGTGCCGGTATGAAAAATAAGCATCTAAGCAGAGTTTTCAGTTGCATGTAGTCTAATAATTTCTCCTTGTAACCACCGAGCTTCTTTTGCAGGACAAGCAAGCATTTAAGGCGTGACTACAAAGAATGTAGCTGTATGGGTGTGACAACAGACGCGTGACGTATGCGTGATCAGTGCTTTTCTTTTCTTGTGTGAAACAAGCAATGAACAGCGACTCCTTCCCAGCATTTGGGTTTGGAGAAAAGCTGAGTCAGCGAAGAGGAGAAAGAGGGAGGTAGGATGGGGCATGATTGTTTATGTGAATCGTGAATAGCAATAGCAGCTGGCGGTAATATTGATTGAATTGAAAGATGATAAATGGTTTAATGGTAGGTTTTTTTTTTTTATGAACTGAATTTTCCTGAGTTTTCCCGGTCGCGTAGCAACCCTGATTATGAATACATAACATATTAAGAACTAACAAAGTTTAAAATTTGATATGTATCTACAAAAAGAACTTTACATACATTAACACATATATATATAAAAGATGATCACCAATTTCCATTACACTTTTACATTTCTGCAGCTGGCATTACACTGCCACAATAAATGCTTAAGCAACAGAAATTTAAATTACATACAATTCCAAATACGGTGAAAGTTATAAATGACATCTCAGGAGTTTGCAAAGTTTAAAATTTGGAATGTGTTTAAATATTAAAAAATGTTGACTTTCTTGCATGTAGAAAATAGTTCATAAAGAAATAGGTACTAGTTGACAAATGTACTTTATACAAAGAACAGTCTCGAAACAGTTTAATAAAATACTCACTCTTCGCACAAAAGTCAAGTAAATGGTGTTAAATACACAACAGAGCAGGAATATAGCTGATACAAGAACAATGATCAACTGCTTGTGGCACAGTCTTTCACAGACAATTCCTTAGAACAAATGTCTTAACACAATTTCCATCGTACATTCATAGTTCAGCGACTGTTATTACATTCAATATATTAAAATCACACAATCAACTGATTGGGAAGAAAATCATATTCATCATCCCAATCAGTTGATTGTGTGATTTTAATATATTGTATTTCTTTCTCCTATCGTTTAATAGTGTTTTCCTTTACCTGTGGCTTATTTCTGTTGAGCTATCTACATGATAGACCAGATGTTTCTGCCTAAAGGTTGTCTGAGTGAGTAATGTCCACCGGTTGTCAGCCTGGATAGCTCAACTGGTAGAGTCTTGACCTTGTAAGTGACCTTGTTGCCCGGTCCAGGCATTATTTTCACTCAGTCGGAAAAATAAATTTTCAATAAATATGTTATTGCATTGTCAGAATATATGTGGTTCATTCTGAAAGGTTTGAAATATGGTTAAATGGTACATGTTAACCTTAACAAATTTTAGGAGTGCTCAAAATAGTCCCCTCTCCTCATCAACAATGTACTTCTATATGCAAATTTCCCAAAGATTAAAGGCTTCAAGTCATCTTTTTATTGGAATCAATGAAAAATATGTCTGTATAATCTAATCAATCTCATCTTCAGAATGAAAACCATGATCATGTAATTTTTTTTTTTTTTAGGATTATAAAAATAGTCAAATGTCACACATAAGGGAAATAGGATTGATGATCTATCACTTTCATGTATTTTGTTGAAAAAATTTGACAGTCAATTTTGATGTAAGAGAAGATGCATTATCATGGTGAAGCATGAGTCGTTTTGCATTAACTTCTTCAAGGTAAATATGAGATGCATGAAACTTATAATTTTATTTATTGTTGTTAACTCTTTCATTCCCAATTTTTTCCCTCCATAAAACAATAAATCTTATATTTAGTGATAAATTTATTTCAAAGGTAATGTATATAAATAAATATTTCTTTTTAAATAGGAGTAATAGCAGAGTACGAATTAATATAGCTAACAAAGCAACTGAGAGGTGTTTATTTGTTTAAAATAACCACTGATGCCATTAAATATCATAACTTTTCAATAAATAAAAATATCAAAATTTTGGAAGAGATACATATTGTAATTAATTAAAATACAAATTATAAACATTAAAAAATAAAATAAATATTTCAAACAGTTAATTTACTTAACCATTTATATCTTGAATTACCTTATTTTTGAAAAAAAAAAAATGTTTGAAACTTTCTTATATTTCTTTGCTGCATGATGAACATCTCATATTAAATTTAGCTTAAACTATAGCTTAACTATAGGGACTTTGAAGTTCCAATGAAATCCTGTAGTAAATTTAGGCTATATTGAGGAATTTTGTTGATGGGACTTTAAAGTCCCTGTGGGATACAAAGGGTTAAACATAACACTTTACAAAAGAACAAATGACAAATTGCATGTTGGCGCCATCTATTGATACAAGAAGAAGTTATTTAACAAAGAAATTCAGATAATAATCAAACAAGCACATTACAAATTAATTATTGTATTGATGTAATGAATTATTACATCAATACAATAATTAATTTAAAGTATATATATTCAAGAAAACTTTTAATTATGATAATAAAGATAAACAAAAGACTTACTTCACTAATACAAGGATTGTCTTTTGTTTCATCAATTTTTATAATTGAAATAATTACATTAAAAAAGAAGCTAGTAATACTTAAAAAAAAAAAAAAAAAATACAATCTTCATTAAATAAATAAATAAATACAGAACTCTATTTATTATTTAGCATACTAAGAAAGATAAATAAATAAAAGTTTACTTATACATTCAATTATTATTTTAATGAATATTGAAAGCTGAAATGTCTGAATATGTAGAAAAATGCGAAATACATACATTAATATATGAAGAAATGAAAATCATCAATTTCCATCACACTTTCATTATTCAGCAGCTACTATTACATTACCACACTATAAGTATGCTTACATTACAGAAATTAAAATTAAACATTGTTAAAAAAATATGAAATTTTAAAGAAATCACTCCCATAAAACTTGTCAAGTTCAAAATTTGAAATACACTGATGGAAAAAAAAATCCCAACACCAAGAAAAAATTATTGTACAGTAATGAAATTTCAGCAATACATTTGTCTAGGTAACATATTTAATTGATTAAAGTTTCAAGATCACAGGTAGAGCCATTGGCAAGAAGAGCCATTTCAAATGTGAAATGTTGGTACATTAGTAACCGGTGTAACCGCCAGAATTTTGAATGCAAGCATGCAAACGTGCATGCATTGTGTCGTACAGGTGTCGGATATCAGTTTGTGGGATGGAGTTCCATGCCTGTTGCACTTGGGCGGTCAATGCAGGGATGGTTAATGCTGGTTGTGGATGACGCTGGAGTTGTCGTCCAATGATGTCCCATACGTGCTTGATTGGAGAAAGATCTGGTGATCTAGCAGGCCAAGGCAACATGTCGACACTCTGTAGAGCATGTTGGGTTACAACAGCGGTATGAGGGCGAGCGTTATACTGTTGGAAAACACCCCCTTGAATGCTGTTCATGAATGGCAGCACAACAGGTTGTATCACTAGACTGACGTACAAATTTGCAGTCAGGGTGCGTGGGATAACCACGAGAGAGCTCCTGCTGTCATACAAAATTGCTCCCCAAACCATAACTCCAGGAGTAGGCCCTGTGTGTCTAGGCCGCAGACAGGTCGCTAGCAGGCGTTCACGTGGCCTCCTTCTAACCAACACACGGCTATCACTGCGACCAAGGCAGAACCGGCTTTCATCAGAAAACACAACAGCTCTCCACTCCGTCCTCCAATGAGCTCTAGCTTGACACCACTCACGTCGCAAACAGCAGTGGTTTGGAGTCAGTGGAATGCACGCTATAGGGCATCTGGCTCGGAGCTGTCCTTGAAGTAACCGATTTGTAACAGTTCGTTGTGTCACTGTGGTGCCAACTGCAGCTCGAATTTCAGCTGCAGACGCAGTACGATTAGCCACAGCCATACGCCGAACACGGCGGTCTTCCCTTTCAGTAGTGCCACGTGGCCGCCCGTAACCCGGTCTTCTTGAGGCCCTACCTTCCCTTGACCACTGCTGCCAACACTCATGCACAGTGGATACATTCCTGCCAAGTCTTTCTGCAATATCGCGGAAAGAAAACCCACCTTCTCATAGCCCTACTACACGACCTCGTTCAAACTCAGTGAGCTGTTGATAATGGCTTCTTCGTCTTCTTAGAGGCATCCTTGACTAACATTAACCCACTACATCAAATCTCAACTGTAAATAACGATCACGAACCTTACAGCGCTTATTTAAAGCAAACCTCATTTGCATGTTCATAGTGTCGCTACTAGCGCCACACTTATGCGCGTAGCTCGAAATTTGAATCGACGTCATCTTTCAGATGTATAAACACGCCTACCAAATTTCGTTTATCTAGCACAGCTCCTCCCTGGTGTTGGGATTTTTTTTTCCATCAGTGTTTATACAAAATTAATATTATTTTCAGCCATCTGTAAAAAGATGGCTGTATTTTGACCCACAATTCAAAATTATAAGAACTTTTAAATAAATCAACATTTGAGCATCTTGCTTAAAATGAATATAAAAAATAACGTTGCATGCATTATTAAACTGGGAATTGAATCTGGGCACTACACTTTTACATAGTTGGTTTAAAATTCAACTTTACAATCCAACATCTCTAAATACGTATTCATGATTGATGAATGACTTTTCTAAGTAATTTACGTGGTCTATTGGAGTGGCAATTAATATGCTCACTTGTTACACCTGCATTTGCAGACACAATGATCTTTCCAACTGGTTGTGTATATACTTCTACTTTTACTATACTGCATATTAACTACTCCTACTTCTACTACTAGGTTATTCAATAAACAAACATGAAACAAATACGCAGGGTTTCTGTGTCTTCGATATTTCAAATTATTACATCTTTATTATTATGTTAAACCAGTAAATATTTAAAAATTTGGTGACGAGGATGGAATTAACTATTCTACTTTAATTTCAAATTAATTCAATCTTTATTTCAATTTGTTTCACATTGTTGTGTATATACTTCTACTTTTACTATACTGCATATTATGTGAAAAATGTAGACTGGGTAATCAGCCAGTGTGACTCAGTGGTAGACCATCCACACGGTAAACGGAGTACCCAGATTCAATTCCCAGCTCTGGAATTTTTTACATAGTTAGTATAAAATTTCAACCTTACACCTCAATATCTCTAAATAAATATTCAAGGCTGATGAACGACTATTCTGAGTAATGTATGTTATTTATCGAAGTTGCCATGATTAATATGCTTTATGTGTCTTTGCAGACACAATATCCTTGCCAACAGGTACTATAGGAAAAATACTAAGTAGGCAGTCACCCAGGGTGGTTAATTGGAGAGCATATGCACAGTACATGGAATGGAGTCTGTGTTCAATTCCTGGCTCTGGTATTTTTCACATAGTTAGTATAAAATTTCAACCTTACACTCCAACATCACTAAATAAATATTCATGGTTCATAAACAACTTTTCGAAGTAACTTACATGGTTTATCAGAGTTGCTACGATTAATACGCTCACCTGTTACATCTGTATTTGCAGTATTATATGAAAAATGCAGAGTGGGAAATCCCCCAGGATGGCTCAGTGGTAGAGCTTCCGTGCGGTAAATAAAGTGTCCAGGTTCAATTCATAATCTTGACATTTTTCACATAGCTGGTATAAAATTTCAACCTTAACACTCCAACATCTCCAAATAAATATTTAAAAAACTTTGCATTTAAATGCACTTATTAAAAATTTAAATTAAAACCAAATAAACTGATTAAATAACAATTGTTAATATTTTCTGTAGTTTTGTAATTTTTGCCTACAAATATTTGATTAAAAATTAGATATTATTACACAGAGATATTTATTGAAATTCTTGCTTACATATTTTTCCAAAATACAATATTCTTTAGCAAAATGTGACAAAAACTAATGGCAGTTTAAACCCTGCAAGGTGCTTAAATGTAAAGGAAACAGATGTTATTTATTTAGGTGATGAAAAGACCACAAGCTAGTCTCAACTTCAACTGCTCTTTGATCCAAAGCTGCTTAATATATCCTGATAATATAATTTTGCATGGTAGACCATTTTTGCAAACATATCTGGCAATAATAAAGGTTGAGATAGGGTAGCACAATGTAAATTTTTAAGCAAATTTGGGACATTTGAACACTATATTTCTTCATTTTCAGTGCTGTACATAATATTTCTGCTAATTTTTTTATAGGCAACTTTTCAATTCTTGAAAGAGTTTTTTGTTCTTTGGAAAGAAAAAGGATGTTTTGATTCTTATTGTCAAGTTCTTTTAATTGGTAACTTTTTAATTTTGCATTTTCAACTTCCAACTTCCAAATTCTTTTTAACAGAAGATTATAATTTTTCTAAAAGGTAATAAACCATATTAATTAACAAAATCATATACTTTTAGACAAAAAATAAATTAAGCAAAAACTTTTGTATTAAATAGCAGTATAATTAAAAAAGAAAAAAAAAAAAAACTTTGTATAAACACCATAGATTGTAAAAAACTGGCAACAACTATTTCCGGTTAAAATAAAATCTTCTGTCTGGCAAACAAAATAGGAATGAGTGCAGCAAACAAAAACAAAGTAGCAATGCAAAAAACAAAGGTAAGTGATGAGCTAATAAGTAAATAACACAAGATATTTGGATTTCTCCAAATCTTTTATTGCTTAGTGTTACTGGTATTATATAGTCATTGTTTTGATCTTTCTAAAGTTAACATAATTTCTTCTGCCATCTCCTCTTCCTATTTGGATTTTCCATAAACTTTTTGCATTGTTAAAACTCAAAAAATCTTCTTAATGATATATGATATTTCTTTAACACGTTTCATGTCTGTTACTTGAAAATTACTCACATAACCTTCTCTTGCTCATAGCTTTTGATCTTTTTTATTATTATTACAATTTATTTTTATTTCATTTTAATAATATTTTTTTCTTTTCTTTTTAACACTTTCCAACAAGGTTGAAAAATGTTAATGACTTCAGTTTGTCTGTCCATACTCTAACCACCATAAACATTTATGGAATTTCTTGAAACTGATATATGTTATTGAAGTTTACTGTCAGATGTTCCCTATTGAAAATGGAGTTTTATTTCTCAACTGGTTTGTGTACAGGGACACCCGAAAGTATTCTAAAGCATTAATTGTGTTCTATGAGAGGATTTCTATAAGCTATATTTCAATACCTTTACTGTACATAAATCTTAATGAAATTGAAATATGTAATTCAAGTTCACTATTGGATATTTCATATATAAAGTGGAGTAAATACCACCACTGGTTTGTATACTGGGATAACCAAAAGTATTCCACAGCATTGTGTTCTATGAGAGGTTTTTAGATAAACCATATTTTAATACCTTTACTGTACACAAATTTTAATGAAACTGAAATATGCTATTCAAGTTCACTATCGGATGTTTCACATATAAAACGGAGTAAATACCACCATTGGTTTGTGTATAGGGACACTCAAAGGTATTCCAAAGCATTCATCTATGACAGGTATTTCTATAAACCATTCTAATAAGTTTAAATTGCACAAAGCTTAATGAAATTGAAATATGTTATTCATATACACAAAAGAATGCTTTCTATAGAATATACTAGGATCAGCATTAAATTTATAGGGCCACACAAAAATATTAAGTTACATTAAGAGCTATTAATAAAAATTTGCTAGAATTGCACTGTCGTTTACATTAAGCATTTTTAACACTTTTTAAGTGTGAATATGATTTCAATTTGTGTATCTGTCTGTCTGTTTGTCTGTCCATCTGCACTCTAACTCCTATAAATATTTATGGAATATCTTGAAACTGATATATGTTATTCAAGTTCACTGTTGAAAATGGTGTGAATATCTCTACAGGTTTGTGTACAGGGGCACCTGAAAGTATTCCAAAGCATTGTGTTCTATGAGAGGTATTTCTATATATCATATTTTAATAACTTTACTGTACATAAAAACATAATGAAACTGAAATATGTTATTCAAGTTCATTATCAGATGTTTCCTATGTAAAATGGAGTAAATACTACCACTGGTTTGTGTATAGGGACACCTAAAAGTATTCCAAAACATTGCGTTCTATGAGAGGTATTTCTACAAACCAAATTTTAATAACTTTACTTTGCACAAAGCTTAATGAAATTGAAATATGCTATTCATTTCATATGCACAAAAGAATGCTTTCTAAAGAATATAATATGATTTGTATTAGTCTTACAGGGCCACATAAAAGTATTCAGTTACATTAAGAGCCATTAATAAAAAATTTGCTGGAATTGCATTTTTGTTTACATTAAACTTTTTTAACACTTTCTAACAATTTTTAATTGTGAATATGATTTTAATTTGTTTATTTGTCTGTCCGATTATCTAGATTTCTTCTATCTGTCTGTCTCCCGCCCCCAGCGTCTATAAATATTTTCAGAATTTTTAAAAAATGATACATATTAATGAAGTTCACTATGAAATGTTCCCTATTTAAAATGACATTAATAGGTCATGTACACTAGTTTGTGTACAGGGACAAAAAAAAAAAAAAAAAAAAAGCATTGCTTTTGTGACAGACATTTTTAAAATTCCCATTTAAATATCTTTTTACTGTAAAAATCATAAAGAAAAAGACAGGTGTTGATATTCTAAAATAATATTTTGTATAGAATATGGTATGGTTAACCTTCAGATTTACAGGGCCACACTAAAATATTCAGATACATTAAAGACTGCAATTATAATCTAACGACTGGATTTTCTTTTGCGTTATGCCTTTTTTAACACTTTCCAACAATGTCTAAGAGTGGTTTTAAATTCAATAAGTCAATCTGTATACTTTTCAGTCCTTCTGTGTGTCTAGTATGTGATAATGAAGGCAAAGATTATTGAAAGTTGTACAATACATCAAGCACATACATTTAGAAAGTATTAATAATCAATGCATACTGCATGATTTTTCGTTCTTGTTTTAAATCTTGTCTTTCCAGTATGTATATTGATTATCGGTTTTATTTATTTTAGCTTGTTACTTTCTCGGTTTTGTACCTTGTAGCTTTGTTTGCTGCACTCATGCTTATTTTATTAGCCTGAAGAAGGGTTATGGTTTTATTTCATGCGCGTAGCCAGGGGGGGTGCCCTGGGGGCCCGGGCACCCCCCCCCCCCCCCGCTCACGCACACTTATTCAGTATATTTAACAAAAACATATTGAAAACAGGAAAAAAAAAAATGCTATTACTAATACCAATGATATAAAAGAATAATCTAAATTGTTCATAAATCGAAATTTAGTTGCACATTTCTTACAAAAATTTGCAAAGTGATTTTTCTTGGTAAAAAAAAAATAAAATGAAATTAGCAGTTCGTTTTTTCTTCAAGGAAAAGCAGGAAAAGAGGCGATAAAATGATTTAAACTCGTGGCCTTAACAGAGAGTCAAGTTTTTAAACTTTCTTTTACCCATACATGTTGGTGATTGTAATGTTTTGCGGTCCAATTTTTGAATATGAAATAGTTTTTACAATAGTATATCTTGAGGTCCGCTCAATGCTCAATTGTATAACCAGGTTCTTGTGGTTAGTCTGCACGGGCATAACTCAAAAGCAGGTATTGGCAGGAAGCCTAAAAGTCGTATTCAATTTATATCATAATGATCTGTATACTATGATATGCAAAGAGTTCAAATACATTATTGTTTAAGTACAAAATTTCTAGTTGGTTCATATCAACAACATTTTTAAAGTGAACTAAACATAATAAAACTAACATATTTTATTGATACAAAATAATTTTCGTATAAAAGATTGTAAGAAAAGTTAGGTTCAATTAGCATTCATACCAAATTATATTGCGTCCAGTAAAAACGTTTAAAAATGATAATTACTTTCCCTTACCATGAGTTACAGAAAGTATTATTTACGGGATTGAATTTTCGAAACGAAATATTTGCGATAATTTCAGGTTTTGAAGTTCTTTGAATACAAAAGTAATTTTTTTTAGTAATTGTTGATTTGAATGCATGTCTAGTATCATAATAACTTAGCGGGTTAATTTTTTCCGATTACACTGGTCTGCGAAATCGTACTGTTCAAACTTTTATGTACTGCGTTGGGTGTCTCTAATGTTTTTTGATAATCTGATTTCAGAAATAATTATTTTTTTTTTTCCTATCACGTAAGAATTTTTTACAAAGTAAGGATGAAAATCGGTAGAATTCGTCTGGAAGTTATAACAAATTCGAAACAATTTATATAAAAAATGCATTGAAATAGGCTATTATTTACACATTATCTTTTAAATGTATTTCTTCACATCGAATCTCCCTTAAGAACATTTTACCTTGTGCAAGGCTTGAGGGTCTTGTGTGTGTGTGTTGGGGGGGGGGATTCTCTATGCAACAATATTCTGCTAACATGTTAAAAAATGTATCGTCTCTGATACCTGCTTTCCATTTCTTTGGTGTCTTGATGAAACAGCTGTCCTTGTTCTTTACTCATACCACCCAAATTTTAAGGGAAATAATTTAGATGGGAGTCGAGATAAAAATGAGCTTTAAGCTCAAACAATTCCCTTTTTTTCCTCCAAAACTGTACACGAGGGAAATTTTTACATAGGTTTTCCTTAAACAGCATCCAAAGATATAGCAGAAAAATATATCAACCTGAAGAAAAAAATTTCTTCGTCGGCCTGTCTTATTTGCTATTTTTTAAAAAAAGACAACACTGGAAAGTTCAAATTAGTATTGTAAATAATATCATAAGCAGACTTTTCTTGAAAAATTTACTGTGGGTGAAAGTTCTTTGAATCATTTAAAATATATTTTTTAATTTAAGCCTTAAATGTTTTAAGAATGCAGGTAGAGTAATCAAACAGAGGTTTTGAAGGATGCAATAGACATGCTTCCCCTTAACAAAAATACATGCTAAACAAAATTGTTTCTAAAACAATAACAATTTTCAACTTTTTTAAAGCACCTCAGAAATGGTCGGTCAAGTATACAACATCTTATTTTTGTGACTAAACTGCCACATTTTAATTGATTATTTACTTTTTTTTTAACCTTATTTAAAAGCTGTCACTCAAATTTAATAATAATAAAACATTTTATAATCGTTTGCATTACTTTTGAACTTTGACAAACGATTTATTGCTGAAAATAAATTATGTATTTATAAACAGACGATTTTGTATTCGTAATTAATAAAGAAAGAAAATTATTAAAAATTAGGCTACAGTGTAAATATTTATTCGGATTCCTTCTTCTCCTGTGATTTTATAAAGCAATTTCCTCTTTCCTGAAAATCCTGGATCTGGAGAAGGCGGTGTATAATTATATTAAAGCTGTATTGAATAACTAAAGGAACGAAAAACTGTTCTGGAATCATGTGAAAAAATCTGAAGGAATTGATAATTATTCCAACCAAAGAAAATGAGAGAGTTTGAAGAGGAAGCTCAAGACAACACAGAAAATACAAGCATCAAAGAAAGGTATGCGCAAAATATGCTCCATTATTTGGTCTTTTAATTTTTTAAATAGAAAAGTCGTTTATTTGTGTGGGTAGAAAATTTCCGACATTATGTCATGATGATTTTTCGAGCTATTTTATTAATGAATGTTTCTGGATTCGATTATGTATGCAATTTTGAATTGTGGTAGTTGCTAGACAATATTTTCGGCTGATGGCCAGTGCACGGTCGGATAATGAGACACCCCACTAGCTTTTTATCTGTCCTCCATTTTGATACATTTACTTTGCGGGGATTTTCAGTGCAATTTTATTGGTATGTGCCCCTTTTAATGTTTTCATTTTACTTTATGCAATTTTTCATGGAATTCTTATGTACAGTGGTAATTCGTAAATTTATTTGGCGAATGGTCAGCGCTTGGTCCGGACTGTGGCGTGTTTCTACACTTTCCCCGATTCAATGCATTTATTTAATGCTTATTTTATTTTTTGCGACTTTTACACACATCACATTTTTATATTATCGTACACACAACAGTTTATTACAACCTTATTAATAAGTATCACTTTAATTTTATAGATATCACAGTACCCGTTTGTACTATTCTGTTTGAAACTAACATCACAACTACAACAATACAACAATGTTTTAAAATATAGAAAATAAATGTTATTCATGAATATGGGAACGAATAAAATAATCATTTTAAAAAAGTAGCTACAAGATTGTATTCATTATAATGATTTATTAAGCACAGTAGAAGCCAAGCAACAGATACAAGATCACTGAAACACCAATGACCAATAAGATAAAAAAAAATTATCAGTGGATGAAATACACTAATGTAAAAAACCAGATTTATTAATTAACAGCCTGCAAAACAAACGAATCAATAAAGTAACACAACAAATCTTAACTTAAAACCAAAAACTTTATCAAAATTTATGAAAAAACATTTTAAGAAACATAATATAGGAAAGAAGGAGGCGGCAAGACTTGTGACTTGCCTGTGGGGTTAAACTAGTTTCACGCCGGCAACACTCACGCAGCCTGCCACGACCAGAATAGGAGTCATATGGATTTAAAAAAGTAAAATTTTAAAGCAGATGAATAACAATGAAGCCACGAAGCAACAATGAAATTCACTGATTGATTACATTGTGTTTAATAGTATAATTAGAATTTTAAGAATAGTTGACAACTCAAAGAGGAAGAAACTGAATCTTTATTGGAAAAAGAAAGTTTGCATAGTAATACAAAGCAAATGCAACAAGCCTTCTGCTTTTTTTTTCTTTAATTTCACAAATCCACCCAACCATTTAGCCTTACCACACCACCCCACGTCCGTAATCAAACATCTGCCCACCCAACCGCCACCTTTTTTATTGTCTTTTATTATTTTATAATTTTTTTTTGTAAATATACACAAAAGTGTACACAGTTTTTTTATATATACATAATGTACTGACAAAGACATGGTTAAGGATATAAAATAGAAAATACAAAGTTTTTTGAAAAACCCCTTTTAGCAGTGGCTGTGATCAGTTTATTAATATTCTTGTTTTTAAACTTCGCAGAGCATAAATTATTAATTCGAAATAAATGGTTAATGATGATGTTTCTAAATACTGAAAGATGCAGACATGAATTAAAATGTGTAAATAAGTTTACTTTAAAACTAAAATATTGCCGTTTGTCATAGAGATCTGTGTAAATTTTATTACCATCAATGATTATTTTGAGATCTAAAAAGTTAATTGATTGATTAGGTAGAGTATTTTGAGTTAGCTTTAAATTAGGTGGATAGTTGAAGGAAAAGTCATTTTGTGAGTGCTTGTTGAGATAAAATACAATAATATCATCTATGTAACGATAAAATCGAACATCATCATTGCAAATTTGATTTTCATAATAATAAAGATAGAGATCTGCCAAAATACTGGAGCTACAACCTCCTTGTGGGATTCCTAATTGTTGCAAATAGATATTGTTATTGTGGAAGCTATAATTATTATGGATAACAAAGTTAAGAAGTTTTTAAATTTTTCTGCTTTAAAATTGTGAGGAAGATTAATTTGAATTTTATATTCTTGAAAAAAACAGTAAATGATATTACAAAGATCTGATAACTCAATATTATTGAAAAGATCATGAAAGTCAAAAATCATAATATTGTCTATGGAAATGTTCATAATTTCAAACTGGTAAAATAAAAGAAATGAAATGAGATTATAAATAAAGTAAACATTTATAATTCTACTTTATCATTTTGTGTGCGCAATTTAAGTTCCATAGTATAAGTTTTTCCGTAGTTTAGTTTTTAGGTTTTCTTTTATAACTTAAGACTTAAGATTTTTAGTTAACCTTTTAACGTTCACTGGTTTCGTACTGAAACCAAATATTCGACACCATTTAATGTTTTTTACGCAACATTCTTTCCTTATTTTAATCAATTTTCAAACTTCTGTTCCTTTTCTGTTAGACGGATAGCGGCACTACTCTGAAAGTCCAAACTTTACCTAATGATATTTCAAAGGAAGCCAAATGCACCGATTTATGCTACCGAAACTGCAGTCTGCATTTATCATGTTTTTACATTGGCATTTTTAACGTTGTGTAAATAATGATATTTCTGTTCTGCGTCAAGTCTAGTTACTTATTCTAAGAGACAGTTAATTTATATGTTAAAACGTACATGTGTTAACTTGTGTAACTTTTATACATGTGACAAAACGCACACATGCATACATATGCGCACTATGTTCAAAATGTATTCATATTGTAATTTCAGTTTAAAATTTGGGCACCCCCCCACTCGGAAAGCTGGCTACGCCTATGTATTTTAACCCAAAACAATGAATTTTTTGCAATTATTGGCGTTTATAGAAAGATTTTTACTTATAACTTTTCCACACCAGTTCTTCAGTGTATTTTTTACTAAATACTTGTATGGTATTAAGAATGGCCCTTTTAAATGAGTATTTATATTGGCCATGAGAATGGCCCTTTTGAATGAATATTTTATTGGCACTTATAATGGGCCCCTTAGAATGATTATTTGTATTGACCCTGAAATGGGCTCTTCCAAATGTATATTTTTATTGACTTTTGTGAATGATTGTACTGGTCTTCAGAAGGATCTTTTTAAAAGAATATTTGCATGGACCTGAAAAAGGCCTTTTTTAATTAGTATTTGCTTGGCCATGAGAAGGATTCTTTAAAATGACTATTTGTAAAGCCTGAGAAAAGCCCTTTTGAATGACTACTTAGGGCACTGAGAAGGGCTCTTTTGAATGAGTATTTCTACTCATCCTGAGAAGGCCAATTTTGTACGGTAAATTAGCTAAAGTATCCTAAATTTTATTGTTACTAATATATTTCATTTTTTTATGTAATTTAATAATATAAAATATAATTACCTGGTGATCAGATTTTAAGATGCGATGCAAATAGAGTATTTGGCTTTGGATTACTAATATCTTTTACTCTTTTAAGACTTAAAATTGCTAGGGAATTAGGAACATGAAATGATGTGGGTACAGCTATTTGTTTTAGTCGCTTCCAGATTTACATTAAAAAAAAAGGAATACTGTAATATTACATGTACTTTTTCAAAATTAGAATGTGTATTACAAACCAGAATGAGAAATAAAAATGTACACTAAGCGACAAAAAAAAAAAGCTGCGCTGCAAAAAAAATTATGTATACCTTTTTTATTTGTAATAACTTTAAAATTATGGGTTGAAACAAATAGAATTGTCTTGTTTCCATAATACTAAAGGGATGAAATGATACCTATGTACATTTTCAATATAATAATTCACTTTATTACACTCTATGAAGTACTTTATAAGAATCTGCATAAAACTTTCGTTTTAAACATAATGCAATAACCATACACTTTGTATTATATTCTGATTTATTATATAAAATAAACAAGTTATATTTTAATATATGAAATAAAACTATTTATTTATTAGATCTAAGCAATTTTTTATTAAAAATATGTATTCTGCATTGGGTTAATTCCACCTTTATATGGAATTACTGCTTTAATGCGCAATGGCATAGTTTTATACAGTGTTTTAATATAAATCTTAGAAATTTCAATGTGCTAAATATCACAAATATATGTTTCTAGTTCTGGCAGAATTATAGGCTGCAAATTTCGAATCCTCTCCCCTCTCCCCCACCTTTTCACAGACGAAACATTTTCGGCAGGATCGTGATTAGGACTATTTCTATGTCTGGTAAAGAAGAAATTCTACTATATCCTTTGTGGGATTTAACTTAAAGTGAAAAAAGGTATGATTACTTACAGGATTATAGGTTCTCATGGGAATGGTATAGGCAATTTTGACAATTTGAAGTGGATAAACTTACCACAGACACCACGTAGTAAGGTGCAGTATCATCTTGAAATGCTGTTTATGGAAATGTCCAAGATACTTCCAAAATAGTCGGTCAGGCACCACTTTTATGAAGATTGTGTTTTATTTCGAGTTAATTGATCCCTTGAGCATAAAAATTTGGCTGACTGTCTGAAAAGTTATGCACCTCCGTACCATAATATAAGGAGTATGTGTCACTGTTTTAAAAATGCGATTTTCATTAAGTCGGTCATATTTTTGCTGTCAGATCTGCTTGTTTTCCTTAGCTCAAAATAAGTTAAACTTGATTCATCAGAGAGAACCGGTTCAGCCCAATAGTTAACTAATCATTTTTTAATTTTTTTCAGCCACCTGAGGTCTTGCTTTCTTAATTCTTTTCACTAAGAATGGAATTTTTTCAAATTTTCTGTCATTTAAATCTGCTTTGTTTAATAGTTGCTTACATAGCCTTCAGAAGATTTATGTGGCTGCTAATATTTAAGCCATAACATAGTGGAAGTGCTTTACTATTATATTAATAAATAAAACACTTTAAAACATGTATATAAATTTTAAAAACATATATTTAATTAAAAGACGCATATTTCAAAGCTTTTCACCCTGAAAAGCAGGGCATCATCAGGAAGTCAACATGGTTTTACACAATGTGCAGCTGTGTTACAAATATATATGCCATAAATCAGGTTAAAGCTACAGTTACATCGCTACTTTAATACAAAAATTTTTTTAGTTCACTGGTTGGTGCCATTCTACATTAACACTGAGGCAACACTTGATTGCTGCAACTTGCGTGGTCATAACATCAAGGTGAAAAAACTTGTCGAGCAGTGGTAGTGAATGGAAGTCATTCTTTTGGAGGAGTCAATAGATAGGAGCTGAAACATTGAACTGGCATTAACAACTGTTAGAAGAAACTTGTACGAAAACTTGTAGTGGAAAGGAATCAAACCTTGAAGACAAACTGTAGATGGGAACATGAAACTTAGAGTGGCGGTAACTATCGTTGGAGAAGGATGCAGCAGTGTCCATAGAAACTTAAATGAAACTTGAAATTGATGAGGTTACATTTTGTACTGGAAAAATATAAATGCAAGTTAAATATCTGGTTGTATAATATAATTCCAAATTTTAGGTAGGAAAGCTGAATCTTTAGAATTAATAACATTAGGACATTTTACAATATTTACAGCTTCTGAAATTAAGATATATTTTGTGGAGTTGAAATTATTTCTGCTTGATCCCATAAGGGTATAGCGCCGGAGTTATTGTAAATGAAATTAACAAGTGCAGAACTTCTTTCTTGTACATTATAAAAATAAAAATGTGTAATTATTATTAATATTATTTAGAATATATGCTGTAGAAAACAGGCTCCCTCTCCTAAAATAACCAGATGTGTGGGTGTGGCAATCTATTTTGATTACTCACATCCTTTTGAAATAGATTGTGAACTGACAATGATAATTAATATTTTTTTTCTGTTGCAGATGTTTTTAAGAAGTGAAATATAGATTTAGATGAGAATGGATGTTTAGTTGGCATCTGTAACACTGTATCATTTTAACATTTGTCATGAGCGTTGGCACAGAGAGGCAAGGTGAGGCACTTGTCCATTCCCGAAAAATTCTAATAGGGGAAAAAAAAGTATATATATTTTTTAATGTTATTTAAAGCTTAAAAACTATGTCATAATTTCAATGATTATGTAAATGCTAAATAAAATTTGTATCCCAGATCCAATGAGAGCCAAACCAACCCAATGCATGGGTCAACTTAACTCCAATCTTTTCCTGCTAGCAGAGTTTGTCTACATCACTGCAAGTTTTATGTGTTTGGGTTGGTTTGGAACAAGTTCTTAAATTTGCATTTATATGAATTTGTTATAGCAGTTGTTGCTTAATTATCTCAACCAACTATATGAGCCTAACGGAATTTTGAAAATGCACAAAAACTTTCACAATTTCAAATTTGTCCCCTCCTGAAAATTTTTTTGGTGACACTGCTGGTGTGTGTGATAAGCATTAAACTATAAACTACAAACTCTGAACTTGAAACACATTTTTGTATACTTGAAGTACACAACACACATAAATAATTAAAAATTATTATGAATCCATTTTTCAGATTTTAAAACTTTTAACTTCATGTATTAGTAATTGCATTTTTAATTCTTTTTAAAATGATTTACCAACTGTGTGACAGTGAAAATTTACTTTATTTTATAATTAAAAAAATGTTTTGCATGATTTTTAGATGAATTATTAATTTTCATTTAGATCCAGCTTCTAGGTCAGGTTCAGGTCAAGTGTGGGTTGTCAGAGTAGTCTACTGCTAGTTCGGATCAATTATTATTTTATTTTATTTTATTTTATTTTATTTATTTATTTTTTTTTTTTTGTCAGGTTTAAACTGCTTTAAAATGTGAAAATATGTAATATATTTTATGTGCATGTAATTTATAACAAAAATTTGCAAAATTCAACAATTAAAACTAGTGAAATTTTATAATGGAAACCTAGTACTTTCAGAGGTCAATCCAGGTTAAAATTTTTGGGGCCTATGTTTGTGAAAAAAAAAAAAAAAAATATATATATATATATGTTTTTATTAAAAAAAAATAATAATAATAAAAATACTGTGTAAAATATTTCACTGTTGTGATCACCCTGTTATTAAATATCAAGTTTAGTCTAATGTTTAACATCAAGTGTTTCATTGAATCAAATATAGGTAATCATTTCAAATAATACTGAAAAAATGAAAAAAATAATCTGGTGTGTCACTCACACAACTTTCTTTTACCCTGAAATTTAATATTAAATACAGATTGGAGATTAAGGGGTAAGATAACAAATACTGTTATGTAAACCTATGTTAAAACAATTCAAATTAGGCTTCGGAACAGCTTTAATTGACAAATAATTCTGTGTGAGGGGGGGCTGCCACCCCCTCAATCCCCTATTTCATTATTGTACCTATATTTATATAGAATTCAAATCTGTTATTAAATTAAAAGTTCATTTAAAATTATTCAGACAGATTTCACATTTAACATTCCGTGAAACTTATCAATCTTGATCAGACTTTTCTTGTAACAAACGTATTAACTTCAAAATACAACAGTTGGATTGCCTGAAATTATTATTTTTTAATTTACTATGTTAAAAACTGGTCTTCGGTATTCAGGAAACTCAAAGCTTTTGTAATTTATTCTTTTTAATTTTAAGAAATTAAAAAGGATTAACAGTGAAATAATTTATTGATTATGTTTTTTATTTTTCATATTGTTCATCCTTTTTAATTAACAAATAAACTATTATATAGACAAGCTAATTAATCTATAGCCCTTTCCGACTCAGACTGTATGATCACGCGGGTTAGACATCCACGACATCCACTTACATTTTTGCATCTGGTACAGTCATATGTAATAAAATCAGGAAATGAACGATCGAGCTAATTAGCAGAAAGTGAAAAGTATAATTTTCAATCAACAAATGTCGGTTATAGTTCACATTTTCCTTTCAGCTTGTAAAAACAGAAGAATGTAATGTTTTAAGATAAAAATATTTTGGGTTGAAAAGGGTTATATTGTAAACAGCAAAAACAATTTTTGTGCAAATCATATAATTTTTACGAATTAATGTGTGTTTAAACAACATATTTAATTGAATTTTCAAATATTTTAAATGTATAGCTAATGTTCTCATAATACATGTTTAACAGCCATGTGGCAAAACATTTTTATGCTTTCTGCGACAAGCCTCTTTCGTGCAAACCTTTTATGCAAGATGATATTATATTATTAAATGACATATTTCAATTTACACATAATATATACATTTAATTATAAAGATATCAATATTATTAATATATTGTAGAAAAATTCTTAAATATAAGACATGAGTTTGTTTTCTACTGAAATATAGGAATATCTTTAAATTTTTATGAAAAAAATCTTTCTTCTTGCAAGTGACAATTTCTTTTCTGCAACCTACAACAATATCATCGTGTTCCCTAGATTCTGCTACAGGGTTTAACATAAACATTATTAATCATCATAAAACAACAATAAATGTCTAAATTTCAACCTTGTTACTTTGGAAATAATTTAAAATATTAACAGTCAGCAAACTTTAAAATGTAGTGGTCTCTTATACTTTGCCAAGATCAAAAGAGCATTTGCTAAGAACAAAAGAAAATATTATTTAAATTGTATTGATAGTATTAAATAAGCCAATCATATCAAAACAATAATTTAGAACTTATATATTTATGCATGCATATTATCTATCAGAAGTGATTCAAATATATAAACTTACACTTTAAAGTTTTGTATAAGGTCCAGAGATCCAACTATCTTGACAACAGTTGACAGTCCATATTTTTCGTCTTGATATTTCAACTGGAAATTTGAATAATTGGTGCTATTTTCTAGAATAATTGGAACGACTGACAGCTGAGCAACCACTCATCAGGAATTTTATAGTTCTTAATGGCCAAAAATTATATATACGAAAAATAAAAAGCTTGAAAATTATTGATTCTGTGTACACACAAATCAGTGGCGGTAAAAGTATATATGATAGAATTAAGAACTCAAACATGGCAGATGTATCAACTTGTATATCTATTAGCTCTATATCTGTTTAGCTACCCTTTTCATCACAGAAACAAAGGGCATGCCTGAAAGAGAGAAACTGAAGTTCCTTTCTTCCCCACCCACTGAGAAAAAAAGGTTAGAGGTTAATGGAGTTCTTAAACAATTGCAGCTTATATTTATGAACAAAAACATGTTAAAGTAGAGCAAAAAATATAGGGTTTATAGAAAATTTTTGGTAATTAGTAAAATAAGGATATCTTCATGGTTTAGCAAATACATAGAATATATAGGATGACTTTGACCCTTGCATTCAGTAACTGATAGTTGTTGGGTAGTTCTATAATACAAAAAGTATTTTTTTTTTTTTTTTAACAAAAGGTAAAGAGGGCCCTCCTGAAACCATAGACCTTATATACTAGACCACGCCACCAATAGGACTGACAATTATAGCGAATGTCTTCAACATGAGGGTGTAATCTAATACCTCCATCCTTTGTTCTGAGTCTCGGAAGTCACGTGAACTGGACTTAGTGGTGATTCCTCTGAAATCTGTAAGAAAGCTCTCTCTTTTTTTCCCCTTCCATTTGTATGCATGAACGATTTAAGATGGTTATGTCAATTCAAATGCAATTTTTTCACTTGCAAAATGATTTATCATAAATTTTTTTTTCTATGTAATTAATCTATGAAAGTTTAGCTTTCCCTCCATACGTAAATCTAAATGCTAAAATAAAAAGTGCGTGTACAAAAAAAATATTAAAAAACACAAAATTCGTTCCTACAGAAAAATAACACAGTGATCATTCTTCACTCTTCCTCCAGGCCAACATCACGTGACAATTTTGCTGGGGAAGCTCTTTCATGATGCAGACAGATAACGAGAGGGGATGCATGGTCTATATATATATAAGGTCTATGCCTGAAACTGTCTGGGGGAAAATTGTCTCCATTAGCCACAGGGAGATTAGATGAAAAATAATGACTAAAAAATTATCTGCCAATTGTCACTTTTATTTTCTCATAAAATTTCCAGAAATTTTTTCCTCAAAATGTTGGTTTAACTTATCAGTCAACCAAGTTTAAAATAAATTTGTCACAGTATTTCTCTTTTTTAAATATAAATGAATATCTTTTTTAAAATATAAATGAAGTATTTTGAGACACAACTTTTAAATTTCATACTTAGTATCTTGAAAATATGTCAATTTTCTGCTAACTGCCTTAGTATGGTACGTAATACTTAATAAGTTCATCTTCTTTCCAGGGCTGTAGGGAAGGGAGGGGGCTCAGGGGGCTCCAACCCCCCCCCCCCCATTATTTATTACAAAACTTTCTTTTAATGCCAAATGAAAGATTTACAAATTTAAAACCAAAATACAGCAAATTGCAAAGCTGCATTTAAAAAAAAAAAAAAAAATACTTATTTTCAAAAATGAATTAAAAATTTCTAGAGAATTAACATTTTCATATGTCCTTCATTTAAAAAAAAAATCAGAGTGGGAAAGTGCATAATGCATTAATAAAAATTATGTACAAAATTTCAGAAGTGATGTACATATTTTAATGATGAACAATCTAACTTCTGTGGATTGCTGGCCAAGGCCAGTTCATCTACAGGAAGAAGGGCCCATTTCTATTACTTGTCATAACCATACCAGAAGAGCACCCTGAACCTTGTGCTTGATCGAAGATGAAATAATGGCACCAGCTTTAAAAATAAACTAGGTGCTACTGGTGTACTTACATCCAAAAATAAACTTAATAATGGAGATTGTAGATTTTTTTTTTTACTGGAACACCTAATTAATAATTCCAGGATGTGCCTTTTTTCTTTTTAAATCCAGCACAACAAGCTATGCAACATTAAAAAATAAATAAATAAAAATACAGTAAATAAATAACATTTAATTAAAAAAATAAATATATTTTATTAAACAAATCTATACAATATTAAATAAATAAATACATTTTGATAAATAGATATAATAAATAATCAATAACACATTAATTTGTAGCTAATCACTCAATAAGTCAATATATCTCTGGGACTGATTACAAATTGTTAATTAGCATATATGTCACAATTCAATTTCTGATTACAACATTTCCTAGAAGATGCTTTATTATTACAGTGGAAAAGAAAAGATTCTTCAGAATATTAAGTGAAAGTAGAGAAACATCACATATCTAAATTAAATATGAATTTATATAAGCATCTATTTTAACAGAAAAAAAATCATTTTAACTTTTCAGAGTTATCAAGTTTTTTGTATACTTATTCTATCAATAGGATGAAAACATTTGGGCTATAACTTCTGCGTAATGATTCCATTGATAACATGCATCCAACGCTTTATGAAAAATTAGTTAAATTAGATATAATATATAAATATTAAAACCTAATTCAATGCCAAACTTAACTTGCAATACCGACATACCGTAAGTGCGCCCGAAGATTGGATGTAGCTTTGTTGGGTGGAGAAAAAAAAAGGGGGGGGGTTACTTTCAGGAGAACGGAGACATTTCACTTTCAGCGAGAAAAGGGGGGTTACTTTCGGGATTTTATGGTATTTTGTATTATCAAACATGTGAAATTAGAACTGAATTCTTAATAATGGTATAATGTTAAGTCTCAACAGTATAACATTGTCAGATATATTTTTTTAGATACTTTGGAGTGAAAGGCTGATTTTTATACCAACTATGTGAAAAATACCAGAGCCAGGAATCGAACCCGGGCCTTCCGCTTAACGCGCGGATGCTCTACCACTGAGCTACCCTGGGTGATAATCAGCTAGGCATTTCTCACATAAATGAATTTTATGTGAGAAATACCTAGCTAGTTATCACCCAGGGTAGCTCAGTGGTAGAGCATCCGCGCGTTAAGCGGAAGGCCCGGGTTCGATTCCTGGCTCTGGTATTTTTCACATAGTTGGTATAAAAATCAGCCTTTCACTCCAAATTATCTAAAAAAATGAATTAAGGTTGATGATTAAAGAATTTCTAAATTGTCAGATATACTTCAAGAATACAACATTTTCTATTACATATACAGCTTTATTCCATGCTTTCATTCTATGACAGTTTGAGCAATAAGAATTTCGCTTACAGTTTCACGTAAAGGATTTTTGATGCAGAAATAATGAATCTTCAGCCATTTTTATATCTGATAACAATTTCTTCTTTTTTAAACTCTTGCTTATGTGTGTAATTAAACTTCCCTTCATCATTCAATATTTTTCACTCTTTATTGCATTTCTTATTTTCTTTTTTTACTTCTATGATCATTACCACTTTTTTTTTATATTATTATTATTATTGAATGCAATCTATAAAGGTTTGAAATATATATACGAGGTGTATTCAAAAAGAAAATGAACTTTTGCTACATCAATTTGTAATAGCAGGAGACTTGGCGTTGGAATATTAAAACAGGAATAAACTACTACGTCAGAAACGCCAAAGAAAAATTATTGAGGTGCATACAGCTGTTTCGGTAGCCTAAAGCGTACCGTCATCAGTGTAAAAAAATAATTCTGAATCTGGAGAAGTACTCGTATATATAGGAGAGGGACCGGATTTAGTTCAACCAATAGGATTACGGAAGAGGTGGGGAGTGTGGCCAATAGGAATTAAGGAATGTGTAGCTGTGTAAACAGTAGAAAAATTAAGGAAATGTGGACTGAATGTAAAATTTCCAACAATCAGACAAATAGGGAACAGCGAAATCACAATTTACAAGGTTTTTAAAATTTTTATAAATATGAAAAGCTTCAAAGAAATCGAGTTCATGAATGGATTTAGGTCTGCAAATTATTTTAGCTGAATTAAATTTAAAATTATGATTTTCCTCCCAGCAATGTTTAGAAATAGCCGATTTATTGGTTTCTTGTTTGCGGACGTAATTCATATGTTCTTTTAGACGAAATTTAAGACTGCGTTTAGTTTGGCCAATATATGATAAACCACACTGACAGGATATACTATAAATGCCCCAAGAATTATGCATATCAATAGGATCTTTTAACTGAGAAAAGGTGAGTTTATTGGAAGGCGAAAATATTATTTTAAAATCATATTGTTTGAGGAATTTTAGCTATGGTTTGACTGGTTTTAGAAAAATAGGGTAAAACAATACTGATATTAGAAGTGACTGATTTAGTAGACGAAATACGAGGGAGTTGTAATTTTTGGATAGCTTTGTCTATAATGGAAGGGTCATAACCTCTGTCAATTGCGATGGCTTTCAGGTATTTAATTTCAGATTTCAATAAAATAGGATTTGAACAAATATTAAGGGCACGGTTTACAAAAGTATAGAAAGCAGCCATTTTTTGGTTAGGTGGGTGACATGAACGCGCATGGGGAGGAAGGGAGACTGCAAAATTTTTACGATAGACAGTGGTTGAAAATCCATTTACAGTGCGAGAGACGAGGGTGTCAAGAAATGGAAGGGAGCCATTATTTTCTATTTCATATGTAAACTGGATATTACTGTCAATTGAATTTAAGGTTTCTAAGACATGGTCAATATTGTGAAGAGATGTGTCAATAAGCGTGAAGGTGTCGTCAACATAACGGGTCCAAAAAGGAAAAGATATTTTCTTAAAAAGCTTGCTTTCGAAATAGTGCATGTAAATGTCTGCGAGAATTGGGGAGAGAGGGGAACCCATGGCTAAAGGGGATAAGATGGGATCCCATCTTATCCCTTCTATTGCTAATTGTGCCAGATTTTATGCTTTACCAAAAGTTCACAAACCCAATATTCCATTTCGTCCAATAGTCTCTAATATCGGTACTGCTTCCTATAATCTAGCTAAATTTCTCACCACAATTTTTGCTCCACTTCTTGCTGCTAATAGTTATACCGTTAAGAATTCCATAAATTTTGCAAAAAATATTCAAAATTGCCCTCACACTAATCTCACTATGGTTTCTTTTGATGTAAAATCTCTTTTCACTAATGTTCCAATAAGTGGCGCCCTCTGTTGTCTTGAAAATAGATTACAAGAGTTTCATTTCACCTCTTTTGAAATACAAGAATTAATTTCTCTTACCCGCATTTGTTTATCACAAACCACTTTTTCTTTCCAAAATAAATTCTATCGTCAGTCTGAAGGTTTAGCCATGGGTTCCCCTCTCTCCCCAATTCTCGCAGACATTTACATGCACTATTTCGAAAGCAAGCTTTTTAAGAAAATATCTTTTCCTTTTTGGACCCGTTATGTTGACGACACCTTCACGCTTATTGACACATCTCTTCACAATATTGACCATGTCTTAGAAACCTTAAATTCAATTGACAGTAATATCCAGTTTACATATGAAATAGAAAATAATGGCTCCCTTCCATTTCTTGACACCCTCGTCTCTCGCACTGTAAATGGATTTTCAACCACTGTCTATCGTAAAAATTTTGCAGTCTCCCTTCCTCCCCATGCGCGTTCATGTCACCCACCTAACCAAAAAATGGCTGCTTTCTATACTTTTGTAAACCGTGCCCTTAATATTTGTTCAAATCCTATTTTATTGAAATCTGAAATTAAATACCTGAAAGCCATCGCAATTGACAGAGGTTATGACCCTTCCATTATAGACAAAGCTATCCAAAAATTACAACTCCCTCGTATTTCGTCTACTAAATCAGTCACTTCTAATATCAGTATTGTTTTACCCTATTTTTCTAAAACCAGTCAAACCATAGCTAAAATTCTCAAACAATATGATTTTAAAATAATATTTTCGCCTTCCAATAAACTCACCTTTTCTCAGTTAAAAGATCCAATTGATATGCATAATTCTTGGGGCATTTATAGTATATCCTGTCAGTGTGGTTTATCATATATTGGCCAAACTAAACGCAGTCTTAAATTTCGTCTAAAAGAACATATGAATTATGTCCGCAAACAAGAAACCAATAAATCGGCTATTTCTAAACATTGCTGGGAGGAAAATCATAATTTTAAATTTAATTCAGCTAAAATAATTTGCAGACCTAAATCCATTCATGAACTCGATTTCTTTGAAGCTTTTCATATTTATAAAAATTTTAAAAACCTTGTAAATTGTGATTTCGCTGTTCCCTATTTGTCTGATTGTTGGAAATTTTACATTCAGTCCACATTTCCTTAATTTTTCTACTGTTTACACAGCTACACATTCCTTAATTCCTATTGGCCACACTCCCCACCTCTTCCGTAATCCTATTGGTTGAACTAAATCCGGTCCCTCTCCTATATATACGAGTACTTCTCCAGATTCAGAATTATTTTTTTGCACTGATGACGGTACGCTTTAGGCTACCGAAACAGCTGTATGCACCTCAATAATTTTTCTTTGGCGTTTCTGACGTAGTAGTTTATTCCTGTTTTAACATCAATTTGTGCTACATCAACATACTTATTGTACAACATTTTAAGCACTGTCCCCTTCAAAATAGTCCCCTCTACTGGCAATACACCGTTCCCATAGTTTCTTCCATTTTTGGAACACCTCCTGGAATGCATTTTGTGGGACGGCGTGCAGGTTTTTTGTCTCATTGGAAACAACGTCCTTTCAATGTGCTTTTCAGTTTGGGAAATAGGAGAAAATTTGCTGGGGGTAGGTCTGGAGAATACAGTGGATGGATACAATGGGAATGTGGTGTTTTGCTAGATAGCTTCAGACAAGGAGTGACGCATGAGCTGGCAAATTATCATGATGCAACATCCAACTCTGGTTTTCCCACAATTCAGGCCTCTTCCGGCGATTTCTGTGAATCATAGCACGAATTCTATCCACATGGCCATCATTTGTTGATGTAGAAGGACGTCCAGACTTGGAATCATCACAGACCGACAATCTGCCTTGTTGAAAATGTTTAAGCCACTCATAGCACTGCATGCAACTTACACAGTCCTCCCTGTATGCTTGGCTAAGCATTTGAAATGTCTCTGTGAAAGTTTTGAAAAGTTTGTAGCAGAATTTCACACACACACATTGTTCTTCAAGCTCCTTCATTGTCACTTTGTCACTAATCCAACAAGCAGGCTGTACACGTGCTTACTTCAGCGGCTGTGGTTTACTTGCTAACTGTCCGAGCGACACAAGGAAAATGGCAGTTTGTTGTCTAAACCTGCCGCTAAGTGCACTCAGTAGCCACAGAACGCTCTCTCTGCTGGTTCGCACTCTATTTCAAAAGTTCAGTTTCTTTTTGAACACTCCTTATATATATAACCAGGTGCGCCAAAAAGAATGTATACACACTTTGAACCATCATAGAAAATTTATGTTCTGTTCTACAAGATTCAATTGCTGGAAATGGAAAGCTTAAAGTCTAATTTGAAGCATAAACTCTCTTTCTGATGCAAATATGATTACTGTTCAAAATGGCAGCCTTCAACATCAAAATTCTGTTGAGTACGAGTCATCACTGATTCCGTACATCATACCAACGTGTTTAATGGGATTTCTGCGCACACCACTTGAATCTCATTCCAAAGTGTGTCTAGGTTATGTGGTTTACGTTTGTATACCTCATCTTTTACTGTGCCCCATAAGAAGAAATCCAGCGGTGTAAAGTCTGGAGAGTGCAGAGGAAACTTGATTGGCCCCCTGTGTCCTATTCACTGGCATGACAAATTTTGATCCAGGTATACTCGTGCATCTTGATGATAGTACGACGGGGCACCATCTTGTTGGAAATTGAACCTTGTAGCACAGGAAATACAGTTTCTATGACGGTTCTAAGTGTGTATATATTTTTTGATGCACCTGGTATATATATATATATATATATATATATATATATAAAAGAGCCTTGATAATGAAATATGTATGAAAAATTTGCACTTTTTTTTTTTTTTTTGCCAAACACATACCAGTTTAAAAATAATTAATTTAATAATAATAAAATTAAATAAGAAACATAAAACTGAGCATCTCTAATAAATTCTAATAACACACACACGCATATATATATATATATAATTAACACTAGATTTATTGACCATAAGTTACATTTTTATCTTTAAATTAGAAATTAAAATTAATTAAATAAAAATAAATTAAATGAAATACTCATTTTAATTTTATTATTGATTCTTAGAAATGCAGACTATAGTTGCATAAAAAATAAATTTAAAACTATTAAAAGCTAATAAAATTATAAAAACTTACTTTCATGAAGCAATAAATAAACTAGATAAATGTTAAGTAGTGGATTTTTATCAAAGTAAAAAAAAAAAAAAATTCCTTCCTAAAAATGAACTTAAAAGTTTCTATCAAAGTTTAAGTAAGATATATTAAGAGTAAAATAAATTATAATTGTTTTAATCTTACCAAGAAGATAGCAGCTTTACAATAAATTCTAGTAACAGGAGTTATCTCTACAAATATAAGATCGATAATTTTTATATACTTAGATCTGTAACTGTAATTTAAATTAATAGTAGTTAATTAAAGTAAGTTTAATTAATTAATAATTATTGTTCTTAGTCATACTGATAACTTCAATTAAACTTCCTGATTGCTTAAATAATTCATACTACTTACAATGAGTGTTTTTTTTTTTTATACATCTGCTTTATGAATTTATTTCTGGTTAACACTTTATTCTTATTGCAGGTTATATTGTTTCTTATATTACGTTTCTTTCCCCCCTTCATTGAAAGTTTTTTTTTTTTTTTTTTTAAATTAATTGATTATTTAAGTTTGGGTCACCTTTTGTGTTTTGTGTAATAACGCTTGCCAAAACTTCAAATCTTGCATTTTCTAGCTCAATGTTGGGGTGATAACTGATGAACTCCTGATGAACTACCTCTACATTCCGGGCAATATACTTTATTTATTATTGAATTATTTAACAGGTTTTTTTCCCCCTGTTTATTTTGCTATGATCAGTTCAAATAGAAAACTTTTCATCAGAAAACTTCTTTTTATGTTTCTATTTGTTTTGTGTTTTCATTCAAATTAATTTAAAATGAGTATTCTATTTTTCAAATCTCAATTAAAAAATGCTGGTCAAATTGGCTTTTCTGGGTTGTTGTGATAAACTGTTCATCTGTTTTTCATTTTTATTGTTATCATTATAGATATATATATATATACAGTGAAATACGTTTAATACAAAAACGCTTAACATGAAAAATCGGTTAACACAAAATAATACAGTGGTCCGGACAGTATGCTATGCTATTTAATGCATTTTTTTCTTTTAACGCGAAACAAAAATCGTTTAACACGAAAAAAATTCGCTTTCGAGTTTCAGTGGCATGTTTGCTACAACAGAGATGCCAACATTTTAATTTATTCTGAAACATTTTTAGTCCCACCTTTATTTCCATACCACTTTTTTCTTAAGAGTATAATTTTTTCTTATTTTATCATAGTTACATATTCAAGGAAAATAGTCTATAAATAAAGTGGTACACAGTGGCGGATCCAGAACTTGACTTTTGGGGGGGGGGGGGGGGGGGGCTAAGACTTTTCAAAGTGTTATTCTAGACCAATAAAAAAATTTAGAATTGCAATATTCAATTGTGAATGTCAGTGTTTTGGAGGGGGGGGGGGCTTCAGCCCCCTAGCCCCCCCCCTTAAATCCGCCACTGGTGGTACAGATTGAAGGCGAGGGTAAAAATGCTCTAGAATAAGTTAAAACATTGGTAACTATGCTACTACATGTTGCCGTCAATGATCATGTGTTTACAGCACTAACAATGGGATTTTTGACATCGTTCATCATTAAAATAGTTCCATTTATGTAAATTTTGATGACGAATCTGACAACTGAAACAACGATGCAGTTCCAGTCCCTTCTGCTTCAGAAATGAAGAAAATAATGAGTATCTGCAGTTATTTAGATGCACATTCAAATTCAGAGATGAATAAAACAATGTATGATCTCGATTAGTTTTTGAACAATATGGTGCTGAAAAAGAAGTAAAACATATTTTTTTCCTCCAAAAACAATAATATTTGTAATTGATTTTTATCCTAATGGATACAAGTTAGTAGTAGTTTTACAGGAAATGGAAATAATAATTGACGACATGGAAAACATTGACCAGTTTTGTACTTTTTTTATGAATCTTTTTACATGAAATTCTTTTAACATGAAAAAATATTGCAGTCCCCTCAGTTTCGTGTTAAACGTTTTTCACTGTATATATATATATATACATATATTGAAGATTACAGAAAATAATCAAATGGTAACAAAAATGAATCCTGTTGAAACATCTTCTGTTTTTGCTCTAACGCTATCATAGTTATAGCACAATTCAAGAAAATAAATTTAAAAGTGTGGGGAGGTTTAGAACAGATTGAATGCACTATTTGTGTAAGAGGTTTTATTTAATATTTATCCTATATTACACACAATGCAACTGCACTTAAAATTTAATATTTACAGGAAAAGATAGTAAAATAATAAAGTGGTGAGTGGAGCATGGTGCTTAAAAGTATACTTCTCATTAACCACCCACAATTCTCAAGCCATGCCATTTGTAACAAATCTGTCAAACACAGTGTTTGAAAGATAAGAGATTAAGTAAGTTCATGGATTTTTCTTCCTCAGCATTAAACACGAGGGGGTGCTTCTTTTGTGGCATTGGAGCTGTTACAAACTCACCCTCTGGCTTCAGTGTCTAAATGAGGGACATTTTATATATGGTGGGAGAATGTTGAGTTCACCAATGGCGATACCATGCTGAATGCACTAGTTCTCATCCGATCACCAAAGTCAAGCAGCATCAAGCACAGTTAGTACTTGGGAGGGTGACCACCTGGGAACACCACGTATTGTTGGCATTATATACACGCAGAGTTCTGCTTGAACTACCTCCCTTCAAAAAAACCGAAATTGCTTGATCCTGCAACACCCTATCATGCTTTTTTCAAATTCAGGTGGAGGTAAGCAGAGGTCTTGACCACCATAGGCACTCCTAAACTTCAAGAGATAATGATGATGAAGGACCATCTCTTTTTGGAATGAATTTTACAGTATCTCTAAGTTTAATAAGGACAGGGTTTGCACTAGAGAAATGTAAAAAAAAATCCCACTTAAAAATTTTTCATATGCACACTTTTCCCACCCTTATTTTACTGCTGTTTATTGACAAATTAGTACAGAATTTCTTGCTCTTGCCTAATCCGCGATCATTATTATTATTATTAAATCTAATTCACGGAACATCGCAAATTTATTTTTTCTGTTCTCAAAAAAGTCGCGAATATCGTTCATTAAAAATAAGAAAATAATAAATTTAAAAATAAAAAGAAAGGAACAATCGGCGATTAAATGTTCTACAAAAGCTTCTGATCCAAACCTTTCTCCATCTAAGACATAAATGTCCATATCCATTTCAAAGTTGCTTCATGAGATTTTAGAACCTGTAAAGAAATAGAATTGTTAAAAATTTCTTGCTCATGTAATTATTTTTTAACCACCTCCCCCTTTATTTATCTCCATCTAGCGATCAGCAATCAAATGTTCTGCAGAAGTCTTGTTTCCCAATCTTTACCCATCGGCAACATAAATTATATTTAAAATATTCATTTTAAACTTGCTTTAAACTTGCATTCTAGAAGTAGAATTGAAAGAGTTTAATACTTCTTATCATGTAATTATTTTTTTATCCCCCCCCCCCCTTTCCCATCTCCAGATAGTGATCAATGATCAATTCTAGAAACAATAAAGCAACAGAAGTGCTCAATATTTCTGACATGTGTAATTATTTTTAGACCTTTATTGCTGAACTTATAAATCTATTTTTTCTCAATTAAATTAAATCTTTATTATCTACACCAAATTTGTAAACATGGGGGAAATGAATAGATTTTTCAGGTAGGGAAATTTTTTCCAAATCAATTTAAGAAAATTAATACTCGGTTAGTTTTATGCACATTTGAAACTAATAATTAGCTACTGCTACTTTTATATGAATGATTAATATACATACATAAAAATCATATTCTATATTTGTTTAAAAAATTTGTTTTTCTCTTGGTATGAAATTTTAATAAGGTTTTATGTGGATATAAAAGTTATTGCAGGTATATTGAAGAATTTTTTTTTTTACGTTAATGAAAAAATCCTGAAAATGGTTATTGTAGATAAAAACTCTCTCTCTCTCTATATATATATATGTTTATGTCATCAATTTATTGAAAGTGACATTATCAATATTCAACGAATGATCCAATAAATCATGTTAGTGAAAAATTTTCAGCTAATTTCTAATTTCAGCAATTACATGTCAATTTGCATATTTCTTGAAAATAATTTTTTTCTGTGAAATGTAATTACTGACTTAAATTTTGAAAATCTCACTAAAATTTTGAAAATCCCACCTAATTCTTTTGTTAGAGAGGGAGAATCCCACTTCTTCTTCTTATTTTTTTTTCTTAGTGTGAACCCTGAAGGAGTACAATTTTACCCAAATGTTGTTAACCAGGAGAGTAAAAGATTTGTCACCATTTATTATCATAATACTTTTTTATGTTGATCTTATCTTATTTCAATTCTTACTTGGATGTATTAATATAATGTTGGCAATTTTTTTTATATATATATTTTTTTATGGCATAATTTCTGGTACTTTTTTTTTTTTTTTTTTTGACTACACAGAAGTATTGTATGACATTGTCAACAGTGCATAATTCTCTGCCAAACTGTAGAAAAGCAGGAATTTTACCTGTGGTAATACAAACAGCCATGTTTATTGCAAAAAAGCTGACTAGGAGTTTTTCACACAAGGTCGTATGTTTATCTCCCACAAAGATTGCAAAGATGGGGTTTCAAGTTTCTTCTTTTATATTCTACAGGATTAGACTGGGGTTGATAAAATGGAATCAAGTTTTAACTGATATATAGCAAACTTGTCGAAGGACAGAATAAATAAACTGTGGTCAAATAGGAGTTTTAAAAATAAAAAATTGTTTTCGTCAGATGTAAAATTACTGAAGTTCACTTATTTCAACATCAAAGAACGACCGTAAAATTCTGATTATAACCCCCTCCCCTCTTTTAGTAACAAAAATCGTTAAAATCAGAAAGTATGATATAATTGGAAACTTTTAAAAAGCTGAAATTTTAGGAAAAACTTTAGATTGTAACAGCCAAGATAATGGAAGGATTTTGGAAAATGAAAACATCTGAAAAGCACAGAGCAAGGTATATTTGGGTGGGGGGTTACTATTGGAATTTGAAGGTATAAAATTAAGTGAAATATTTGTACCTCAAACTATGACAGAAATAAAACTGTACAAAAACAGAAAGTGCTATATTTATCAGGTATACTTGACACAATGTTACAATATTGAGACATCAATGTGTAACACCATTAACACTTCAACAAAATTCAAGTTTCACATGCCTAGCAATATAAAATAATTTCTACAAGAATTCACTATTATTCCAATATGAAAATTGGCATATAAGCATTCAATGACTTTAATATAATATATATATATATATATACTTTTAAAAAATAAAGTAAAATAAAATTTTAATGCCCTGCATATGAATTTAAAGAGCATAAAATGCAGAAGAGAATAACACCATATTTGAGCTCTGAATGACAAACAGTTTTTGATCAACAGTTGTTTAAACATGTTGAAGTGTTTTCAAACTTCTGCTTTTTTTTTATTTATTTATTTATTTATTTATTTTTTTTAAGGTCCCAAGATCATAAACTAAAAATGCCAAAAACATAGAACTTTTGATTTTTCTTGATAACTCAACTGAAACTAACTTTGCACCAAAAATCATTAATTTTCAAGATATCAAGATTCAGATCATTGGTTGATTTGACATGGAATAATTCCCATACTGCTTTACACAAATTTTCTTGTAACAAGGAGTGGTAGAAACTTGGATTCATTCTTGAATGTATGTATAATACAGTAAATCAAATCATACTTAATGCTATCATGTAACACTCATGAACTGTGATATACTGATTATAACCAAAATTTACAAGTAGGTAAAGCGTATCAATATATACACACTCACAAATTTATATTAGCAATCATTACTTTAGTATAAACATATCAGTGTTCGAAATTTTCACTTTTTCAGATGGAAATTCTGACTCATTTACTTTATGTATTTCATAAACAATAAAAAATATAATTTAAATAAATAAACAAACAGCTTGTGTTTGAAACAACTTAGTAAGGTAAACTACATAAAGTGAATGCTATCAACAATTTCCAACTAAAAAAATAGTCCTAACTTCGATCACCAATATTTCTGATCATAGTAATAAATATGTTAAAAAATCCCAGTTATAACAGCATAAAATTGTACGAAGATTTTGGATATTAACAAAGGTCTACATATTATATAAAAATAGAATAATTAACAGAAATAAAATATTGATAAAAATGTTACAGCGATAGGATCACTTGTGATAGAATAATCTACTTAGTTAATCAATATTACATCTCAACTTGTCAATAAAGTATAGTGTAGACGGTGAAGAATGCTCAATTTCACTTGCATTAACAGCCCTAACACAAGCTGAGCAGAATTATTCACAAATGGATAGGGAAGCCTTAGCTATTGTTTTTTCTGGACAGCATTTTTATCAATATCTCTTCCGTAGACCTTTCAAGTTGATTGCAGACAACAGTCCTCTAGTATGCATTTTTCACTAAAATGCTAAAATTCCTCAAATTATGTCTGCACGCTTAGAGCAATATGCTATGTTTCTATCAGGATTCAATTATGAAGTATAGTCTTCAAAAGATGTTATGAAAATAGAAATGTCGATTTATTCCCAAGAGCTCCTTTAAGATCCAAAATTTCCATAGAAAATTCAATCAACATAGAAGTCCATCAATTTTCTTTAAAAACAGTATCTCAAATTTCTTATCGTCAATTAATTTTCCATTTACTTCGTAAAGCGACACTAAAAGATGAAAATCTTTCAAATATTTTAAAAGAACTACAAGAAGATTCTAGAGCTGACGCTGAATTCATTATTGAGAAAGATATTTCATTCAAAGGTTCACGCTGCCGTACCCAAAGATCTCCAAACCAGCTGTATTAGAAGAATTTCATGGAACATATATAGGAATAACTAAAATGAAACAACTATCTAGACACTATGTGTATTGGAAATCAATTGACAAAGACATTAAGAGAATGGTTTGTTCATGTTCTGAATGTGCCTCTATTAGAATCAAGTTCTCCAAAAAGTTCCGTTACATCCATGGGCAGTACCAGAACATAACTGGGAAAGAATATAGGCTATGCGTTAATAGCTATGCAACTACATGTCTCTTTTAAACAGAAGAAGCTAAGGGTAATTATGACCACAACCAATGGCAGATTCAGTCATATACTGTATCTGCTTTATGGCAGAAGCAGTTTAATAAGTGTGGTGACATCACGGTCATCCCTAAGGAACTCCTGGTGCAGAAAACATCAGTTTTGCACTGTCTACTTGCTTGTAGTTTTCCTTTCCAAGAAGGATCAAAATGTGATGGCTTATCTCCAGAGTATTCTTAGGCGTGACTCCTAGACATAGCTGTTAACATTTCTAATATATTCTGTAACTTAGTTGGTGCCTGCCCTTATTTTCATGTTTCTATTGGAGAATAATTTTCTCTGTTATGTTATGATTAAATAAAAAGAAAATTACTCAATAAAAAAAGGTGCTGTGAAAGAAAGGTAGGTACTAACAATGCTATAGAATAAATTAAAAATATTGGCAGTTATACTCCTAGACTATTGCTCATAACCCACTGCATAGCTCTAACATTACGTTAAATCCACTAAACCTTAACTAAAACATCAATCTCAAGACACCTTTGTCTCTCAGCAATATTCACTCAAAATAGAAATTATGTACAGAATGCAAGGATACTGTGTATCATTCTGAAAAAATGCAAAATTCGTGACAAAATTCAGAAAAAAAAAATCTAAATGAAGCTATTCCAATCTAATATTGAGTAAAATAAATTCTCATTTTGTTTTTCATTATGAATTTGGATTTTAGAACACCTATAAAAATGTTATTTGTTAATTGAAGATTAAAAATTTTAGCAAAATATATACTAATTTTGCATTATTATTTTAGACATATGAAAACAGAGTACACAAGAATTTAGCTCAAAATAATTACATGCAAAACAAACAAAATTTAACTCACCTTATTCAGCTACAAGAAATAACAGTAAGTTATACTCAGTTAAAAAAGATCTCATTTTAGACTTGAGATATTTGCAGTTCAAGACATTGATTCATCATGGATGAGATTAGCAACACAATAAAAAAGCTAAAACTGTACACAAAGGCAAAACATTGAAATGA